>BSBM01000660.1:3052500-3065000 GCA_027924585.1 Larix kaempferi | reverse complement strand
AGACAAAGGTCAATCTCTAATCAAAAAATTAGGTCAGGAGAGCAAGTCTGAAGACAAAAAAGAGATTAAATTTGAAGAAGAAACAGAACCTTTGAAGGGTAACAATGAACCTCAAAGGGTTGTAGCTGACAACAAAGGTAAATATTCATTGTTTTCACAACAAGAAGATCAGCCTGAGAAACACATAGCGCCAGCAGAAACTCTCAGTGAAGAGAAAATTGTTGTCACAGAAAAGGGTGTTATAGAGAGAGAAGACATTCAGGTTCAATGAAGAAGCCCCATCATTGTCCTATCTGAAGATGAGGGATATTTATTAGAAGAGGATGAATTCACTCTCAAAACTGAAGCTGGGATGGAATATACAGAAAAGTACAGTCAAGAAGATAAAACAAAGAAGCCAAAGAAAAAGAAAACCAAAATCAAAGGTATAGAGCTAGCCACAATTAAGCATCAAGGAAAAAATTTGAAGATGGTAAAAGAACTTGTTTCAGAATGGAGACCAAAAACCAGATCTAAAAACAAGTTAAGGCTGAGTATGAAAAAGCTGCTGAACCCTAGAATGAAGACAGAAGAGATAAGTGTACTTGATGATGAATCTTCAGATGAAGAACTCAAGATCAAGAAGGAAGCAGTTATAAACAGTCCAATTTCTAAGCATACAAAAGGAAAAAGTTCATTGAAGTCAGCAGAAGATTCCAGTCTCACTCAAACAAAATTATCTGTTGTGTTTCTGGAATTAAAAGATGAAATGATAAAGGAACAACAAAAGAAGGAGATTGAGGTTTCTTATTGTGAAAATCAAAACTTGATAAATGAAACTACACCCATTGAAACAACAAGTCAGGAAAACCCTATTGTTCATGGTGTGTCTTCAGAGCTGTTACAGGAAGATGAAGATATTTTCAGAAGGTTGAATGTCCCTTGGTTTCCCAGTGAGATGCAAAAAACCACAACAGGGAAGGTTTTTGATTCAGACATGGAGAACCTGCAAAGAACCATATCAAATGGAATGCATGCAGGAGACCAATGATGCTCTAGTCTTAGCAAATAGAAGGCTAAGAGAAGATCTACAGGAGGTGAATGAAAATTATCAAGAACTAATAACTGTTTCTAAAGAAGCCTTGAATAGAAAGAGAAGCACAGATTTACATTATGCAGAATTGAAGCAGACTATCAGAGACTTGCAGCAGAAGAATGAAAAGCTTAAAAGGAAGTTAGCAGATACGGAAGCTGAAGAGAAAAGAGCCAGAAAAAAGGCTCAAATCTCGGATGGATTAGCCTTACTAGTCGAAGCTACCAAAGACCTCTGAGTTGGCAGTTAGTTAGTTACTTATGGAGCTTTTAATAGATACTTTAATTAGTTAATTTTTAGTTATGTTCTAGAGGAAATACTTTATTTCACTTTAACTCATCGAGGATTTGGTTGAAAGCAGTTAGGGTTTATACCCTAACTAATTTTGTAAAAAAATAGTATTTAGAGTAAGAAGAAATACAGAAAGGGGGTTCGATTTTTGGGAGAACTTCAGGAAGTCTGCAAGAATTGTTGATGAGCTAAGTACATGACTCTTATATGTATTTTGTTGATAGAATTATCAAATATATGATCATTTTCACCCTTCAGTTTGTATATTGGCTTCATTGTTTAACTTGTTTAGTTGCTTAACTGATAAATTCATTGTTGGTTTATGTATGTATGATGGTAATGCTTATCTTTTATGAATGAACTTCAATATTATGCTCTGCTGGGATTTGGTGAATATATTATGCATCTTTGTCTTCTTTTCCTTATGATTCAGTTCCTATTTTGCTCATGAATGTATGCCCTGTTTGCTCCCAAACTTTATAACCAGAAAACCTATCAAAAAACCTTAAAACCTACTTTTACTTTATTGTATTTTTGAGATTGTGTTGGCTTGTTTTTTTGTGTCCTGGAAACAATTTCTAGCACAAACACAACACATGCAATCCCGTTAGTGGCAAGCGATCGTGCAACACATGCAATCCCGTTCATGGAAAGCGGTCGTGCTTCTGGTAGGACGTGGTGCCAGGTGGAGTACCTAAACTGCTGCATTCAGTTGGAGGCATGCAACACAATGACACTGGAGGCATGCAACACAACAAATGGAGCGATCGGAGGGACCCACTAGCATGTGCCTCGATATGAGGCCAAATAAGGCTTCGAAATTAGGGATTGTTCGAGAGGAAAAAATCAGTTTAAAACTTTGTTATAAAAAGCATTGTAAATTGCGCCAAGGTATTAAAAATACATCAAATATAGTCCATACTACTTGCGGGAAGGGACTAATTCCAATTCCACATAAACCAGTAACCAATCAAAGTTTCCAAGTTTGGAAAAAAAAAATTCTCTTGTACCTCTTATATATCTCTTAACCCGATAGAAATGGAAAGTGCGCACAAGTCACAATCAATTTTTTTTCAATTTATCATTCTTGGTATTTGTAAAAAAAAATAGAAAGTATACAAAGTTACAATACCTCTCTTACAGATTAAAATCTTTGATAGACCAAACAGATCATATAGACTAAAATCGATCAGACGCAAAAGAGAATGTTGTCTCGTAGACCAAACAAATGCAAACTGAGTTCAAATTGGGTTTCAAAGCGAGCTAAGTCCACTAGTATTGTCAAATTTTGTGAATGATCTACTTTCGAGGAATGAAGCATATGCCAAGATATCAATGTGTTTCTACCCATGGGTTCCCACCTTTGTGTGACAATGAAAACACTGTTCTCAATGTCTTTATTCATCAAACATGTTGCTTTTCAACTACTGCATGCATGTTACGGCATGTTATGAGTGTCTATGTGTCGTTACCTTGATATGACTCCTGATGTCTATGTTCATGGCTTCTTCTAAACTCCACTTACTAATCAGTAGAATTTGAAACCTCAGTTTGCATTTTAATTCAATTAACTAAATGTTATCAGTCCACTTTTGCAGACAACACCTCTAGTCACATAAACTGGCAAGCAACATCAGAAACTGGCAAGCAGGACATGCCTTCCAGTAGAATAGCTTTTCCCTTATCTTTTTCTTACCCTCTTTATACCATACATCTTAGGAGTGCTACCACTATATAAGCTAGGAATACCCAAGTAGCCAGACATGCAATTAAACACTCCCTTTCCTTTATTTCTTTCAATTTCCAGAAATAGACTTGGAGCTGCAGGTTCCCCGTAGGCGACCTTCTTATGATGTGGGCTCCCATTGTCATGGAGACATTCAACATCGAATTGAGAAGTTGGGAATCAACCCAGCAACATGCATAATCTAGCGATGTCCACATTTCAATTCTTCAACATGCATGGGACAGGTGGTTTTCTCATTGATAGTTTTAATTGTGCCCCTTCATGACATTGACCCATAAATTTGACACTTTCGCTCCCCATAGATCACTCTCCAGCAATATCTAGAATCCAGCGATGTCCACATTTCAATTTTTCAACATGCATAGGACAAGTGGTTTTCTTTGATGGTTTCTTTTTAGTGCTCATTTATCACATTGAACCATAAATTTGATATAATTTCCATCACAATTGTTCAGAATGCATAAAAGACATTATTTTCCAATTGGGTGAGTTATGACCACTTGATGGTTGTCTGTGTTTAACCAACCAAGACATCTCTTAGGGTTTTTTCTCGAGGATTTAATGATAACTTTACCCGCTAGTGCTTTTATAAGCTCTTTGTTTTTATAATTTCTAAGAACAATAGGTGGGGGGTTCTTTCCCTCTATTCCAGCTTGAAACAAAACAGTTTTCAAATCAAAAGAGTGCCTAAACTGCGTCAATTGCCATTTGTGTGTGTTTTTTTGAACAAGGTTTTGAATTGTGTGAAATGAGCACATCCTGTCACATCAATGAGGAAGTCCTTGACATGGCCATTGATATGGAACACAACTTGGATCTGATGGCCAAGTGTTTTTTGTTTAAATGCATGATCTCAATCGCTCTTTACAAAAACCAAAATGTTTATGATTTTCTATGTTCCCGTCCACCTAAGCCTTTCTAGCAATTTTCCATTTGTATGCTAAAATCCTTTATCACAACCAAAATAATGTGATACCTCTAAGATCTTCCCACTCTTCAGTCATACTCTATGCTAAATGTCACAATGTTATGTGCATGTCAACGGGCTCAATGTATATTCTAATTAGACAACATATTATCAATTTTTTGGCAGGGGGATACCGCCATGCTTCCCATTTTCTCTCTACTTCCTAAATATAATTTGCTTTAATTTTTTATTATTATTTACAGTAGTCTAAATAATAGCCTTTCTTTCCTAACAACATGCTTCTATTATATTTTGCAAATAACTTAAATTTTCAAAGATCATCCTTTCCTTAAGTTTAGTTTTAATGACATGAAAGAATGGCTTGTAAATTCATGTTTTTAATGATATTAAATAATGGCTTGTAAGATGACTTGGATATGATGGCCAAGTGCTTATTGTGAGTTCAATGGCAAATGATGTATGGATTTGTTGAAAAATATTCACATGTTTTTCAAGGTTATGGTGGCTCTCTTTTATGATTATTCTTTGATCTCTTGTATATGGAAAACAATGATTAATATGCAAGTGAAATGCAATTAGTGTGTGCTTGTTATCTAAGTGACTTATCACATAGTATTATGGTATGGGCACATGGGTGGTATGTGTTGTAAATGGTGCTGAGGGCGAGATGACTTGAAGTCTTGATGTCGTGTAATGACAAACGTATGAAAACTTTGATAACTATGGTACTTGAAAAAAAATTAAAAATAAAGATTTGGTTTATGGCACAAATACCTTTACAAGAAATCTCCTCAAGATTTTATGGGGGCTATAAGGCCTATGGAGAAGGGCATTGAGCTACCAATGTACAACATTTATACTTAACTTTGAATAACACACATGCATGCTAACTCAATGAGAAAACACAACTTTAAATTGATATCTAATGATGGGAGTTTTGTACTAATTTTTGAATTGATAATGACCTAACTAGTGTTGGTCATTTTGATAATTTGAAGCTAAAATTTCCTTAAAATGATGCATTCGAAAAAAATTCATTGTTTTTTTTTCCAGTGATGTTGGTTTCAAGATGACACTGTCAATACGGAAACCAAAACACATTTGGATGTTATTCTTGAATACTGCAACAAGTCAACACTATTATGTCAACATTGATGCCTTTCAGAGTTCCCATCTCTATGACGATGTCATTGGGAGCTTGCTCCTATATGAGACTTTGAATGCAAGAACTTAGGGTAGGGACTTGCTACTTAGCATCAAGTTTAATGACAGTACGTCATTATTTGTCATGTCACTTACTTTAAACGACAATCTCTAAAACTGAGAATTGGATCCATCATTTGCCTCAATGCAATATGGGCTTCAATACATGTGTGTCTTTACAACAGTGAAACATCAAATCTATAAAAAAATACCCCAACTTTGTTACATATAAACATTTATTATATTATTATTATTATTATTTTAAATAACTTTTGATTTCATGATAAAACTATTAAATTTTATAAAATATATCTTATAATTTATAAGACACCATACCATCTCTTTCAATTTACAATTATTTTAACTTTAAATTGTTTACCCTTATCATTTTTAGTATAATTCTTTTACCCTTCTCTCATATATATATATAATTGAAGGTTACAAACTTTACTTTTATACGATATAATTTACTAAATAATCAATATAATTTCTAACTTTTATAATCCTTATATATAAAGTTGTTTAAATTTAAATTATATTTCATATTTTATATTAAAATTAAAATTAAATATTTTAAAAATATATTTATTTAATTTATTTCATCCAATATAACTTTTTAAATTAAATTTTCAAAACTGTGTTTAACATGATTTTTCAAATTAATAATATTGTTAAAATTTCAAATAAGTTAGTTTAATCAATTTCATTTTACAAACTAGGATATATTGTTTTTCCATACTGTATAACAAATGTTAAAGTGAATAATATTAATTACAAAATTTTATATATTTTTAATTTAATATTAGTGTTTATAAATGTTATTAACATTAATAATTACTAAAATTATAAGATGTATTGCGTTCATTAATGGATTTGTATTTGTATTGAATTAAACCAACTATGATGCAAGAGCTTTTGCTTATGCACTATATATGGGTTGCTGTAAGTTAATGTTGGCCACTCATGACGCGTTAGTCGCAATGGAATTTTTGAAAAACAAAAATTTGAATGTCAAAAAGCAATATTAAAGAGCTACCTACACAACGTTTTGGAATATGGTGTAAGAAGATGAAACGTAGACAATCGGATTACCTTCCGTAATATATAAATATTATTTATGGAAATTAAGTATAATTCCCAAAAAATGGGGTTCTCCTAAGGTTGGTATGTTATTTTTTTAAGAAAACCTAATGAATATGTTTGCATTGGTCCCCTAGTTTGGTATGCAAATGGTGGAATTTTGTGAAAACAAATATATACAGTCATAGATAACAGGTTGTTCTAGCGAAACGCTATTTTTCCATATTTATTTATTTTAATTTTAATTTATTTTTTTAATTAAGGAAGTCATCCAAGCCCTAAAATGACTAGGTCGAGCGTTGGTCCCCGACTTCAGGGTCTTAACATAATCAATGAACTTTTTTGGGGGGGGATGTAGGTCTTTGTGTGTACTTGTGTGGGTTTTTTTCCGTTTTCAAAATAGGTGAGCCAATCAGAAGTTATAGACGAAAGAAATAACCTACTTTTTGTGTAAGATTAACATTAGTGCAATTAAAATTAATTAAAAAATAGAAACAAATACTAGATTTAATAAAAAATTACATATTTGAAATCTGCACACATAGTTCTACAAGTGTGCAATTTCATTAGTAGTGGACAATGTAGCATATGCAGAATCATGCTCGAAACAGAAGAAGCTATAGAATAAGATGTATTTTGTTATAACACAGTGTTATCTCCTTAAATAAACATAGACTAGTTGTTTTTTCTAGGTGATAGGAAGTCTTTCAAATTTTTGTTTTCATATACATTTGAGGTTCTTTTTCAAGAGTTTGAAGTATGTATTGAAATAAAATTTGATGTTACTTTTTCTCCAAAAAAAAAAAATCAGGTTTCGGTAGCTTAGGCGGACATGGCAATTGTTCATTAGCTACCGAAAACCCAGCTTTCGACAGTTTATAGTATGGAAAACAAAACTCTTCAAGCTACCGAAAGGAAAGGCACGTGTCATGTATCGTGGAACAGTTTTCGGTGGCTTAGGCGGATACGACAGTTGTTCATTAGCCATCGAACAACAAGTTTCTGGTAGCTTAAAGTTCAAGGGCAAAATTGTCCACAGCTACCGAAAGCACAGAGACAAGTAGAATGATGATAGTTTCACTCAGATCAAATGTTTTCAATGCCAAATCATTTGAGGAAGATGTTAAGTTCCTTGTCATCACCTGGAAGATTGTTGCAGCTGTCGAAGACATGAAGACTATCAAGATGGAGGCGGGGATATTTGCTGCAATAAAGGTGTTTTACTGTGCAGAGTCATCATTTGCAAATGATGATTCTAAGCAACTGAAGAATCATTTTGAAAAACGCTCGAAGGTTTTTGTTCCTAACATGTCAAAGAACAATAACCTCTCTCTATTTTCCTACAGGTGTTTCATATTGAAAGAATCGAATCCATCTCTGAGCCCCAATGTTTGGATCCCAGAATTTGCCTATTTGACACATGTTTTTGAAATACAGATCTCGAGAAAATGAAAACGAATCTCAAGAAACCGAGAGAGTGTTTTGCTCAAAACAAACCAATATACAATAAAATCTATCGGTTTATACACAAGTGTCACAGATTCGGAGAACTGAATCCATCTTTGAGCTCCATTTTTCAGCAGTTTGGCCAAATTAAAGAGGATTTTTCCCTAGTTTATTGAAAACAGTTTTGAGTTTCTATCTTTAGTAAATTCGATCCTGTTTCTTAGGATCTGGAAAGATGTTGTAAAGGCTATAAATCCTGTAACTTGAGAGGAAGTAAGGGTTCAACTTTGGAGACTCTTAAACACGTTTTTGTACTCAAGCTTCTCATGTTCTTGATCAGTAATACAAGCTTCTTTTGCCATTACGCGTTTAGATTTTCATCTTCTTATCTATTTTGTACTTGCACCTGAATGTCAAATTCATGTCTATTCTATTTGTTTAATGTTTGATAACTGTCAACTTGTAAATACATCCATAAACTAGAATCTGCCAGTACTTTGCTTGGTTTAGTTGGCCATTCATATATACTTTGTGTGTATGATTTTGCTAGTAAATTAAGAGTTCTTCATCCATTCATTTATCTACAACTCTCTAAACAGTGATAGTTAAAATCCTTGTCAATATGGTTGTGTTTATACATGTCTTGAGTGAGTGAGGTTTGATTTAGTCATCTGACTTGATCCATTTTGAGTGAATCATTAAGATATTATTTAAGTTACCAGGCATCTCTGAGATATAACCTAAAAGAGTTTCTTGGAGAGCTAAAAAAAATGGCACCAGTGCCGGGGAGAGGAGATTGAAGCTCAGCTTCCCTAGAAGACGACATAGATCCAACTTTGATGATAGACAAAGATTGGACATCATTTGGTTGAAATCATCTATCTGGCAACTCCATGAATGAGGGATTCAGTGGCGACTCTGTTGGCAACTCCACTAGTATGACATGAACAAGATATTTGCTAAGAGGTATGCGTTCTGTGATTTTTCAAAAATTGTTGGTTTCCCTAATCCAGTGCCTAGTAGAGATGAATGGGAAAATCGACTTCCCAGATTCCGAGGGGAAGATTGGGAAATACCAGCTGAACATTTGTTGGATTTTCATGACTGCATGCATCGTTTGCAAGTTGTGCATGAGGATGTTCAGATCCAGCTCTTCAGTTTTTCATTAGAGGGAATTACTCGTGATTGGTACAGGTCTCTTCCTATTGCTAGTATTAGCTCTTTGGCTGGTTTTCATGCAACTTTTAACTCCTTTTCTAAAGAGTATTTTCCAGCTGAACATCTTTTTGAAGGATGTTGTGAAGAGTTTTCTTCGTATCATAAAGATATTGCTTGTCACAAAAATCAGATTAGTGATAAAGCTTTTATTACAGAAGGAGACATTTACCATGAAGATCAAGAGGTATTGAATGATAGTAGTGACATAAAAACATCTTACATCATATCAAATGTGTCTATTGCTTTAGATATTTATGAAGATCAACATCTCTCTTTTGAATGTTTGGAGGTCAAAGAACAAACGTATACACCAGCAGGAGGAATTGACAGATCCACAAGTGACAGTTTCAGATTTGCAGCAAATATTAAGGACAGTCCTCAGCTTCTAGATTTGCAAACTAAGGAAAGTGGTAGTAACCATGAAGAAGAAGTTTTCAAGGTTTGTGAAGACTTAGTGCCTACTAAATTTTCACCTAGTTCTTCTTTTCAATAGAGGGATGATAAAAAATATGTGCATGCTGTGATTGATGCTTGTTACGAATCTGTTGTTCATAAGTCCAATGAAGATCTTTTTAGTTTTGATATATCCTACAAAGATATTATTGTTGGAGAAAAAATTGTTAGTTGTGATAAGCCAGCATATTATGATGATGAAATCAGATTACAGAGATATGGTGAAAGGGAGCAGAAAGGATCGGATCAACAGTTAAGCTTGCATTTTCCTTCGACAGAAGAAGAATAGTCTACATTCAACATTGAGATCAATGAAGGCAATCAACAACAACATTTCAGTCACTTGGAACAGCAACAAGGAGAGGTATTTCCTTGTGACTTTGATGACCCTATTGTTGATTATTTGGAATCTATGAGCAGTATAAATGTCAAAATTTTCTAGTCAGACGAAAGTCCTTTCTGTTATCTTTCCCAACTACATTTCTGCGTGATAGGGATTCCTTTATTTTAGGGGTTAAGATCAAAAACAGTTTCAGTGAATCAGTTTCTGACATAGCTTCATTGGAAACATGAGTTTACTTGATTAAGCATCAGTACAATGGTTAGAGTAGGGTAGCATAGATGAATAAGCTCATGGCTAAGCATTTCAAGTTTACATAATGCGTGAGGCTTGCATTTAGTATTGTGGTTTCGGTTTTGAATAAAGACTCCATGCCCAATGGATATAAGACACTATTGGAAGGGGTAGTTTGGCTTCAAATGATGAGCAGGGTTGCAAGATTTGGATCAGGTTTTGAAAGCAGCATTTGAGAATCCATAGCCCAATGGATGCAAGGCGTTGCTAGCAAGTTTATAGTTGAACATTCGTGGACAGATTGCAGAAGGTTTGGTGGCGGTTTAAATGACTCCATAGCCCAATGGAACACTAAAGGATAGGTTTAGATTTTTTTTTACAGGAAAGGCATTTGATATTTGGTTCTTGGAACCTCACAGGGAGGATTCCATCCCCGAGTAGGAGCCAGATGTTATCTCCTCAAATAAACATAGACTAGTTGTCTTTTCTAGGTGATAGGAAGTCTTTCAAATTTTCATTTTCATATACATTTGAGGTTCTTTTTCAAGAGTTTGAAGTATGTAATAAAGTTTGAAATAACATTTGATGTTACTTTTTCTCCAAAAAAAAGAATTTTTAGGTTTCGGTAGCTTAGGTGGACATGGCAATTGTTCATTAGCTACCGAAAACCCAGCTTTCGGCAGTTTACAGTATGGAAAACAAAACTCTTCAAGATACCGAAAGGAAAGGCATGTGTCATGTATCGTGGAACAATTTTCGATGGCTTAGGCGGATATGACAGTTGTTCATTAGCCACCGAACAGCAAGTTTCTGGTAGCTTATAGTTTAAGGGAAAAATTGTCCACAACTACCGAAAGCACAGAGACAAGCCGAATGATGATATTTTTGCTTAGATCAAATGTTTTTGCTGCCAAACAATTTGAGTAAGATTTTAAGTGCCTTTTCATCACCTGGAAGATTGCTATAGCTGTCGAAGACATGAAGACTATCAAGATGGAGGCGAGGATATTTACTGCAAAAATGGTGTTTTTACTGTGCAGAGTCATCATTTTCAAATGATGATTTTGAGCGACTGGAGAATCATTTTGAAAAACGCTTGGAGGGTTTTGTTCCTAACATGTCAAAGAACAATAACCTCTCTCCATTTTCCTACAGGAGTTGTATATCGAGAGAATCAAATCCATCTCTGAGCCCCAATTTTTGGATCCTAGAATTTGCCTGTTTGACACATGTTTTTGAAATACAGATCTCGGGAAAATGAAAACGAATATCAAGAAAATGAGAGAGGTTTTTGCTCGAAATAAACCAATATACAATAACCTCTTTATTTTTATACACAGGTGTCACATATTTAGAGAACTGAATCCATCTCTGAGCCCCATTTTTCAGTAGTTTGGCCAAATTAAAGAAGATTTTTCCCTAGTTTATTGAAAACGGTTTTGAGTTTCTATCTTTAGTAAATTCAATCTTGTTTCTTAGGATATGGAAAGATGATGTAAAGGCTATAAAGCCTAGAAATTGATAGGAAGTAAGGGTTCAACTTTGGAAACTCTTAAACACTTTTTTGTACTCAAGCTTCTCATGCTCTTGATCAATAATACAAGCTTCTTTTGCCATTACTCGTTCAGATTTTCATCTTCTTATCTATTCTGTACTTGCACCTGAATGTCAAATTCATGTCTATTATGTTTGTTTGATGTTTGATAATTGTTAACTTATCAATACATCCATAAACTAGAATCTGCCAGTACTTTGCTTGGTTTAGATGGCCATTCATATATACTTTGTGTGTATGTTTTTGCTAGGAAATTAAGAGTTCTTCGTCCATTCATTTATCTACAACTCTCTGAACATTGATAGTTAAAAGCCTTGCCAATCTGGTTGTGTTTATACATGTCTTGAGTGAGTGAGGTTTGATTTAGTCATTTGAATTGATCCACTTTGAGTGAATCATTAAGATATTATTTAAGGTACCAGGCATCTCTGAGATACAACCTAGCAGAGTTTCTTGGAGAGCTAACACACAGTCCAAGCCACTTGGTTTGGAAACCCGAACCTAAAACCATAGCGGCCAAGTCATCCACCACTTTGGTGGGAAAGGAATTGCCCGCCAAAATTTAGAACTTTAAATGGAGTGTGCGCATTATTTTAAATGCATGTACGTGCTCTAAGTGCCTGCGCGCTATCTAGTACTTAAGTGGTGGACTATTGACTACAAGAAATGGTGACTATTGGGATTTGATATCCTAATCAATGAATATAATGGATTTACCAAATCCTAGCTAAATTGCATGACTATTGGCTTTTGGAAATTGAAAGTATTGGGATTTGGTATCCTAATCTACAACAAAAATCAAACAACACACCAATATGAATACATTGTATTGACCAAACCCTAGCTCAATTGCACATATGCATCCATACAAAAATCCTATTGAATGAATCAAAACTTAGGCATAAGAGTGATTGTAGTGTATGCATTTATTAG
>BSBM01000660.1:600000-1150000 GCA_027924585.1 Larix kaempferi | reverse complement strand
TTCAGGAAAATTCTCCCCTTTATTTCTTTTATAATTTTTTCTTTCTCATTTTCCACAACTTCTCTACAAATCCAACATGGCTTACACTCTGCAAAGACTCGTGCTCAACAAGGCTTACACCCTTCAAAAATACATACCCAACAGGGCATACTACCTCCCCATCCTCTCACTGTAATATGATCAACAATACGAGTTGATTATCCTCTGCGTTCTTCTCTTGGAATGCAACACTTCTGTCAGTATCATAAATATCAACATCCTCAGGACCTCTATTTTGCATGTCTTTAAAACTCATGGTGTCAATATCGTACACCAAGTCCAAATCAAAATCAGACTTCACAATAAAATGTGTCCCCAAATCCAACATTCCATTCCATTGCTCAACAACAAAAATATTCATTGCAAAGGATTTACCTTCCTCAACGTTTTTGTCAAATGTATCATGTGAGTCAACTTGCCCATTTCTCGGACTGCTTTGGTCACTTCCAAATGCACTCAGTTTCACATGAGGATCCACATTTGCCTCTTCTTCTTGCAGATCCTTATGAAGAACATCCTCTCCATCGTCATTTGTCAATCCTCTGTATCTACCAACATGTTAGATACCATTTGCACATAATACAAGGTCCACTCTATCACCAAAGGCAATCTTCTCAGGGCCTCTTTTACTTTCCTTTCTACTACACATCCTTCAATATGACAATAGACTTCCATCTTAATTTGATGCCTCTCGCAACTCCTATCATTAAGTCTGGCTTCTACTTGCTTGATATATTCTACTACACTGAAAATAAGGTAGGTGTCTTCTATCTCCATGGAGTCCTTGGCAGCAATCCTCAAGGATTCATCATCCTTCATATATTCAACCTTCCAGCCCACTGTAGTGCCTGCAATATAACCAACCATTACAGTCCTGGGTTTTGGAAATCCTTCCAAAACCACATCATTTATGACATGTTCAGGCATTCCTTCTACAACATCCTCATCATCCATATGCAACACTATTCCAAACACATACTCAGACCCTGTAACTTCAGGATATCTCTCCAGCATTAGAATAAAGCATCTTACCTCCAAATCAACTTGGAGACTTTCCTCATCCCTTTCTGCAAGTAAAATATCCCTTACCTGTTCCTTTCCTTCACTAGACCTCATTTGTATAGCCACTACACAAAATTTCTCTTGAAGATGAGATTCTTTAGCCACACCTTCCAATACATTCTTTGCACACAAATTATGTATAGATTTCGGAAGCAAAATATCAGCGGTTTGTAATACACATACTATTTCAATTTCATAATTGTCCATGTGCTTCATAGTTGTTGCTTGTTCGTTGTTCACCAACACGTTCATCTCTAACATGGTATTCCTACTTCTCAGGCAAGCTCTCATTCCAATGGAGAAACCCAAATTAAGGACCAACTAGGCTGTCATCTTCTCTGTCAATTCATCAATGACAAGAATGGGAAACTTATCTTTAACGGTGATTTTGTTGAGCTCTCTATAATCTGGACATGTACGCCATGATCCCTCCTTCTTTGGTACAATTACCACTGGTGCAAAGTAAGAAGTTTGGGTAGGTCTAATTATGCCAAACATTTCTTCAACCATACACTCAATTTCATTGTTTTGGCCATAGGGGTATCTGTAAGGTCTGATATTAGGAGGAACAATTCCTGGAATTAAGTGAATAACATGATCAAAGTCTTGAGTAGGTGGAAGACCTTTTGGAATATCTTCAAATACCTTGTAGTGCTTATCAATGACCCTTTGGAGATCCAGGGGAATAGGAGACTTAGATGTTTGAATTTCTAGTGAGCATAATTGTGCAATTACACCTTTATGTCCCCTTTTCAACAATTTTGTCATACCATTAGAACTTATCACCTTGCTTGGCTTCCTTGTGATACCCCTTAATTCAAATTATTTTCCTTCCCAAGAAAATTGCATGATAAGTTCTTGAAAATTAAAAGCCACTGTTCCCAATGATTGTTACCATTGAACCCTTAAGACAACATCGACACCACCCATTGGGATATCAATCATTGGACTATTCAATACATATCCCCCCATAGTAAGATTAATATTATGGCATTTCCCTAAGCAATTGATAGTTCCTCCATCTATAATTATTACTTGAAACTCTTGTGCTGGATATACAAAGCAATTGAGAACTTTGGCTAATTTACAATGAATGAAATTATGGGTGATACCAGAATCAATCAACACTGTTACCTTTTTCTTTTTGATATATCCTTCGATCTTGAGAGTTTGATGAGTGCTAATTCCAGCCAATGCATGACAAGATATGGCTGGAGTAATCTCTTCTATTTCTTCAGCTGGAGATGATTTCTGTTCTTTTGCTTGTTTTTCTTCACATTCTATGTAGAATAATTTCTTCTCACCACACTTATGTCCCTTACTATACTTGCTATCACAATTAAAGCATAGACCTTTTGCTCTTTTTTCATCCCGTTGCGGTGTCAAGCTTTGAGTTGGGTTAGAAGAAGGAACATTATTCTATCTAAATGTGTTGGAGGTGGTTCTTCCAATAGCCATCGCCATGTTTTTACTTTCAACCTTCCTTGCCAAGATGAAATCCTTCTCTAAGGACGTTGGTTCGAAGAGGTGTGCCTCATGTTGGATGTTATCCTTCCAGGTTACAATAAAGAGATCCAACAATTTATCATCTAGTATTCCCTCCACTCCGAGATTCAACTTTTGAAACCATTGAATGTGCTCACTTACTGGACCCTTTTGCCTTAGATTTATTAGTTGGGTAAAGAAATAATTGCTCTTAACATCATTATGACGTGATATTAATTCTTTTGTAAAAATGGACCATGAGATAGTGGAGTTATTATCGCATTCACAAAGCCATTGGTATTTGTTATCACACAACTTGTAGTTGTCCACCTAACGGTATCCCCATCCGGGATGGTAGAGGAGATGAACAACTAAAGAGGTGACCCAAGAGATGCAACGGTTCCGAATGCAAGCTGGGAGTCACGATAACCGAGGCACTCTTCGCTTTAGATCAAGACGAATCAAGACCAAGGGGGAGACCCTAGCCAATCAATGAAGACTAGCTAACACAAAGGTTCCTAGGGAAATGTGTAAGTTAGGTTACGGAAACCAATGCGTGAAGATTAAGTCGACCAAAGGTTTTAGTCTGTGGTTGAAGAGGCTTAAGTAGTGACAAGTGTTCCATCCAATGAATGACTAAGGCCACTTATTGAAGCTCAATTGAATTAGATCTAGTACCAGGAAAAGACACAAGTGGGGCCCACTCCTTAAAATAGGGAAAATGGTCCAAATGGAGCCCACAAGGTTGTATTAGGGGTGAGATGGCACTAAGTGGATGAGATGAAGTAGATCTATGGATCTAAGATGAAACAAACAACACCCACATATGGGATCTAGGAAAAGGCAACTAACCCAAGGAGTGCGAATTGCCCAAGGGAGACTAGTGCCTTTAGATGGAGGGGCAAATGGAGTCCAAATGATGCCAAAATGTAGATCGGGATAGTTAAGGCAATTATCAAGGCGGGTTTAGGATGGCATGCCCCAATATGGCCTAGATCGCCATAGATCTAAGATGCAAAATGCATCACCAAGTGACCCAAGTGGAGCTCAATCCCTCAAAATGAGGAATGGGACCCACAAGGTGAAGCACTAGGGGTAGGTTATCAAGGTAGATTTATGCAAATCAAGTGGGATCTCACCTACCCACAACTTGGAACTAGCCCCAATAGCTTCCCTCAAGGAGTGCAACCTCCCTCAAGGAGGCTAATGTGCCTTGGAATATGTGTCAAATGGAGGCCAATCCACACCAAACTATAGATCAGAATTGCCTTGGATGCTATAGAGGTGGGTTTTCAATATTATCCCCAAGGTTAAGCTAGATCCAAGTAGATCTAGAAAAATAGAAAAAATGAGGGTTTTAAGATCTAAGAGAGTAGATGGATAGGATCGAAGAATATCATACCTCATGGAACATACCTAGAAGATGAAGATGGAAGTGGGTTGTGACGAGGATTACTTCCCACAAAGATCAAATGCCAAACTTGATGAAGCCCTTCTTGCCAACATTTTGCCTCCTTCAACCAAATCGGCCTCCCTATTCCTGCCAATCAAGGACACAAAGATCAATCAATAAACAAGTATGGAAGTAGATGCAAACAAAGAGATGAACAACATGAATTGTTGGTACAAAGACAAAACAACTCCCTGTCACCCAAAATGTCCTCTTGAAGCTTGAAGGGTAGGCCTCCCCACCAATTCGCACTCCTAAAAAATCGTCTTCTTTGCCTACAAAAATGTTAGTTGAAGATAAAAATCCAAGATGGCCACCAATATTTGTTAGTGCAGAGGAAGAAGCGTTTACAATCACCACAAGCATTCCAACTTCAAGATCCAAGATGCCCAAGAAAGTATTTTTATTCCAATAGCCAAGAGCCAAAAATCTCTAGGTGAATTTACCAATAAGGGGGGTCTCCTCCTTATATAGGATAATAAAGACCAAAACCCTAGATCTCAAAACCACTTTTTGAAATGAGTGGTTGAGATAAAAAGATCTCACAACATAATCAATGGCTAAGATAAGCCTAACATAATATCACATGGATCACTCAAAAGGAGGGTGACGTCATCCCTCAAAAAGAACTAAGGAGGGTGATGTCATCCCTCAAAAAGAACTAAGGAGGGTGACGTCATCCCTAAGAGGGGGCTAAAGTACAATGGGCCCACCTGATATGACATGGACATGACTTAAGAAGCTCATGGTGGGGCTAGGAGGCATCAATCCTTACTAGCTCATCCCCATGGCACAATAATATAAAATAATATGTCCAAATAATACAAATGATCAAATCCTGTCCTCAAAATCTGTGAGAGACATGCAGTAAAAGGCCTCCTGTGGCCTCTGTGGACCCCACTAACTGATGATATTTGGCTGGAAGATGGGGGGTTCACCCTGGAATACCTCTGTGAAGACCAAATGCCAAAACCTTGCCTCAGTTGCCCAAATCGAATTCCTCAATGACCCTTTTATTCCATTTTTCATCCACCTCGATAACTGTGAAGCTGCCCAAACTGACACCTAGAGTGCCTGCGCTGCCAAACTGAGCCCACTAGGCTCTTTGGGAGGGGGGTATAATGGTAAAATCAAGTGGTTGGACCTCCCCCTCCTCATACAATGCCCTAGGTGAACTGGCCTCTCATGCCCTTGCTGGACACGCTGGGAAAACATGCCCAAATTTGGTCAACAAGTGGATAGTTGCCTCTATCTCTGTCAGAAGTGCCCAGAATTGAATGATAAGTGTCTCAATGGATCCAAAAGACCCAAATCTACCAGAAATGTGTACTCATACACCATGGGTTGACCTGAGGGGTCAACAATAGGGTCCACCATATCCAGACAGTGCATAATCTGATGATCTGGAAATAATAATAAATCTGCTGAACTGCATCAATCATCATCTGAATCATATGTCCATCATATGGAGTCATCAATAAGAGTATATGGAACCATCAATCATCATCCATAAGCATACATGGCCCACACCATCACGGATCCCAAGAATGACCATGGTCAAATTATGTTTGACTAGGTCAAAATATAACCAAGGACAAGATTATGACAAAGACTAAGACATGTTCCTTTAGATCATATTTGCAGCGTAACTTAAAGTATAAACATCATTCAGTGGCATTTATCATGTATATATTTTCAATGTTATTAATATTTACTTGCAAAATAGCTTAAATGACAGACTCACCCATTGGACATGGCCTAACTGCTAGCTAAGGATGAAGGCTAAGAACAAGGCTAGGTAAAGGGGGTGACTTGACCAAACTCAACCAAAAGATACTTTGGACAGGGAGAAGGGGAGCTACACTCTGTGTCGGACAAATAACAAGGCGAAGGACTGTGTCTCACAAATGGATAAGTTGTTTAGAGAGTGCTTATTCAACTTAGGCATCATGTCTACATCAAGCTGATCCAAGTTCATTAGGATCATTCATTTCATTTCATGGCCTTTTTGGCCTACATAACCCCTCGGATTTTACATTTGCTAAGAGGCACAACTAATTGTAGCTTGCATCCGGGGCATGTTTATACATATAAGGTCAACAATAATAGATATAACTTTTGAGTAATATTTTCTTTTTGGACCTTCTCTATACTCTTCGAGGAGTATTTTAGCATTTCATTGCTCTTGCCCTTTACTCACGTGTGTTAATAAACACATTCTAGAGTTTACAGTTTCCATGGGCGTATATAAAACATTTCCAATATAAAGTAGTACATGAGCTTTTAGTTTTAGCCAACAACATCTCAAGCGACTAGGGGGAGTTCTGCACTGTGCCAAACATCTGGACAACCGATCAGAATGATTTAGGCATACAATCCAGCTTACCAAAGGTGAGCTTTGTCACCAATTCAAAGCCGAGACACAAAACAAACATGGATGCGGTCCAACACAGAAGTAGTAATGGGGAAGTCCTCAGTATCAAGAAGTCAAGAAGGCAAGTCAAAAGGTAAAAGCCAATTTAGGAAGGTCATGGATGGATGGACTCAAATGAATGTGGTGCCTAAGCTAGCAGACAAGGATGTCAGGAAATGCCATATTTATGCTCATAGGAGGGTAATGAAACCAATGATTTTTGTCAGAAAACCTAAGTGTGCAAGTAATAGGTCCATTTTATAATTTATAACATCATCAAGATAGTTCATTTCATTTTAAATAGTTTTGCCACATCATGAATCATATACCAAGTCAAAGCTATGAAAATGACTAAAACAACAAGATAATAGTCCAAAGTCAGTAATCATAAGTCCATAGTTTACATCACATCAAAATAATCATCAATAATCATCTGAAACACTGCTGCAATATAATCACTGGGCATTGAACTGAAACTGTATGGAACAAAGGGTCACATCGGTCATCAAATCTAAGCTCTCAAGGCTCAACCTTGGCACAAGTTCTAACAAAAATCTGACACAATATATTGCTCTGATCCATGAGTGATCACAAATAACAAGCTCATCATAGCCAATCTCTGAAAAAACCAAGCTCTGAAAAGTGCAGATATCTGCTAAGCAAGAATATTAGCCCAACTACTATGGTGTGATAACAGTACCACAAAAAATTCTTAGGTTTTAAATATAAAGATGCAATAGGTATCTTTTGTAGATTTGGAACCTAGTGTATATCAAAGAATTGCTCCATTTGGAATATCCATGTTATGTGGTCCTTGCCATCAAACTTCCTCATGTCAATCTTGGGGAGTTGGATACCCCTTGGGGACCATCCCTGGTTACTTCCATTACTAGAATCAGTTCCTCTTGAGATATTGTTATTAATGGAAGGTTTGTCAACATGGACATTATCTTTATCTTCCTGAGTACCCTGTAACACATCATCACCTCTTGGGAAATTATTCTTTGAATTTTGTATGAGCTTAGCAATATTTTTCATATTTTCCTCCATCTTATTATCGATATGTCCCATCATCTTCTCCATGTGTCCCATCCTTTCCTCTAAATTAAGTACATCAACTTTTTTCACAGACCCTTCAATCATATATTCCAACTTGGACACTCAAAAAGATAGGTCTTCACTTTGATCGTAGCTCAGGGATGAATCCTCAAGTGGTTTGATTGGAGTGTGATTTTTTCCATTGCCTTTTGGTGGCATTTTGAAGAATATAAATATATATCACACCTTGGTTTCACCTCAAATAGCTCCTTCTACTAAAAGTTATTCGAATTTAAAATGATGTACATTTTTCAAACCTTGATTTGAAGACTGATTTGCAATCCGACCTTCCAACTGAGGAACCCTGAACTTTCGGCCTGGCTAAGTCTGAAATCTCGACTTGTGGTAGCCTGATATGTCCTCTTTCCAATTCCATAGGTTTCGTTGAATTTGGATGTTCCAAAAAAAAGTTGTGCCAATTTTCCCAACACTTGTTATTTTTGGCCTTTTCAGAAGAGAGGGCATGTACGACCTACCACATGTCCAATTTTTTTATTCCGATTCTGAAATTGCTACCCAAGATAGCATGGTCTGTTTTCTTTCTGATGCAACAGGTCTCACTCAATTTGGATCTTGCATGCTCCAAATATAACCGTGTTTCCCATAACACTTGTTTTAGACTAGTTTTTGGATTAGTAAAAACCTAACATCCAAAGGGTATATCTCCGAATCTGGAATGAATCGAGATTTGAAACTTAGATCACAGATAGTTAGCTCTGTCCTCTACGTGCCCCACGAGTTTCATTGTCTAAAACTTCGTAGAAAAAAATTATAGCAAAAATGCCAACATGACCTGTTTTGGAAGCATCGAAGCTCTGATACCAAATGTTATGCAACCAAGTCCCAGAAAGAGCATGGAAATAACATAAATAGACCAGAGAGTAATCCACGCCTTAATAATGAAAAAAGTAGATGAATAGCACGCCTTTTCGAGGGGTCAACCTCCTTATACAATGTACTAAGTACACAAGACAAGATAAAATGATTCAAATGGAAATGTCTCTTTACTATATATAGGAGACAAAGAGGTACAATTACAACTAATGGACCCAAGTCAACATAACTAATAAAATAATACTAATGAGAATTACCACTAATAGACTCAAGCCGACATCAATAATATGTAATAAGCCACAATATAGGGGGTAATCAAACAACATTTAGGGCTTGACACCATATGATAATATGCTCCGTAATCAATTAGACACTCATTAGAATAAAAAGTAGATGATGCATTCAAGGAAAGTCCAGAAGCAAAAAGTGCATACCCATTAGAAGAAGAGTTAGAAAAATGATAAAGATTGATGTTGTGCTTCTTCATTGCCGCTTTTAAGGCTTCCATTTTCTTGAAACATTTGGACTCCAGATGATCATCTTGCACACAAAAACTACATTGTCTCTCAATATTCTTACCTTTCGATTTAGTGCCTTTATCACCATTGGGAGTAGGAGTTGGTTGAGAGGATTTGGAACCCTTGTTATGTTTGTTGTTGTGATGATGTTGCTTCTTTGGTTTACCTAGAAAATGCAAGTTTTCTCTTTGTTTATTATTTGCCGAGTTTGCAAAAGGTGCACGACAAAAAACATACACAACAAAGGAGACACTTTTCGCTTTGTTTTTTATTTGCTAAGTTTTCATAGAGCACACAATAAAGTGCATACACAAGACTAGAAATGGAGAGAGCTTGGAATATACATTAAAAAACCAAATGAAATATTAAAACAATATGAAAAGGATTTAAAAACAATAGTGAAAGCAATATACCATTGGATTTGATAAAATGCCAAATCTTGGGTAAACAAAAACCTTTTCGGGTGAAACAAAAAGTGTTTCCAACTAAATCAGTGCTTTGGACACAATGGAATGACTCTCTTAGTGATAAATGCATATAAATGCCAGAATATAGAAACCCTTTGATGCATGTAGTGACAAGTTTAGGAGCTCGATAAAAAATTAATGGGTGTCCATAAGCACTTTTGATACCATGTTCGACAAGATAAGGTATTTCCACATAGGTTGAACACCTTAAGCAATTCCTCATACAAACATAGCAAAGATCGACACACCAATGTATTACATGCTTAAAAACCTCATAGAGGAAAACTATCCACAATCCTAGTCAATGCAACCAGTTGAGGTAATATATCAATGGAAATGAAAAGTATTTTACTTATGATTTTCTCACAATCAATCATTAACAAATGACCCTACATGCTCTTTAAATAGAGATGAGGGACAACCTAGGTGTTAAGCCACATATCAATATAATAGCTAGTATTGAGGAGAAGATGAACTGTTAGATCACTTTATGTCTATAACGTATTGTGATTGTCAGATTAGATAAATACAAATGCATACTAAAGAAACACACTTTACTAAAAGACACATTATATGAAGTTGATTTTAACTAGCTCTTAAGTGTTTAAATATCCTAACAATTAGATGTCAAAACACTTAGCAGTTTGCCTCTACTTATGTCAAATTCGTGAGACATAAATGCCTATAAATAACAATGCATAGAGAACATATATAGTTGAAATTCGAATATGAAAATAACACAAGATGTCATGCTCCAATTATGACATTGTGCACAATTAAGACTCCAAAGTGATGTAGCTACACAAGGCAAGTGCACACCACTCCATTTCGAGCCTCCATGGAGTCCATCGATCCTCTTAAAGAATGTATTCCTCTGGGTCAACTACGCCTTGCAAGAACACTGCCAATGCTCTAAGTGTCCTTGTGCCACCTCCAATTTTCTAAACAAGAATCTAAGTTACCAGATGCCAATTGCTCCCTCATGTTGCAAAACGCTCCTCATCTCATGTAGGGAATTCTCTTAGAAAGTGGCTTCTCCATGGGCCCATAGTGAGGACATCCACCAAATTGGTAAGATATCTCCAATGCCTAAGGGAAGAACAACCAAGCCAACACCATCCCAAGCTCATGCATGCATTGAGTAATATATCTCATCTTTGCATATTTGTCACAAATCATCTGTCATGTTCCAATCCATCTTAGACCATCCAAGGGCTGAACATACACCATGCACCCCAAATTTCAAGAAGCACCCCCAAACATTTTCAAAGTAACCGAAAAATATAACATTTATGATGATAATTGCATATGAGTCATTTCCTTTTGGAGGATTTTGAGTATCCCCTTTGCCTCTATCAGAATTAGATTTAGAAAGGGCCTAGATAAACTTTGGATGAGCTTGATCGTGAAGGGTTAAATCAACCATTTTTTTCAAAGTAACTTGATGTTGAATTGAATTAGAGAAATCCTCGTTAAGGGAAGGAGTTGTAGATGTTAAGAATGGTGTAATCAACACATTCGACTATGACAAAGTCTTATTGTGTAAATCACCATTTAAGATCATTGAGCTAAGGCTCTCTAATACAATTGTTTTAGGCCTATGTGCACTACATCTTTTGCGTTCTCTTATTGTTGGCATATTTTCTCTTTTAGGTGCATTTGATGTATATCACACTCATGCTTGGGCATCTTTCTCTTTATAGCATAACTTCTTTTCAACCCTAGTATACTTCTTTCGTATTGTTTTTCTTCTTCTTTTAGTACATGTTTTGGGTAGGTGTTTTGGTTCATTAGATCCCCTATTTTTTCTATGATCTCAACATAGTATGAAAGCAATTACAAAACTTCCTTACTCATTTTTGTGTTGTTTCTAGGGTTTTTTCTTGGCAATTCATGTTGATATTTCTGTGATCATAATTGTCATTGTGTTTAATTGGAATTGCATATTTAGGGTTTGTTGATTACCCCTTAGGGTTTCCTAAGGGTTTCCATCTTCAAAATCCAATGTTATCTTCGTGTTCATTTTTGTAGAAGTATTTTCTATCAAGCTTCTTGTTTTTGGCTGTAAGCCTTGCATTACCCATTATACAGAGAATGCACTACACATATCTTGGGCGAGTTGGTGCTATTCCCTTCTTGGGTATATAATGGGGATTCTTTGAAGACTTTATAAAGCCTTCTTCTTTGTGGAACCTAGTGGCCTCATATTGTCTTTTTCCCTATTCAATGGGGTTGGTTATATTTGGATGGATTTGATGTAGATGAACCCTATATACAATATTTGTCATACAAAGAGTTGTCTTCAAGTCTTGCTTGTCTTGCCTTTAGGGGATTGATGAACTTGCAGGAGTAACACTTTTTGACATGGGTTCTAGATGATATTGGCAAGATAATTCACATGTACATCTAGTGGTGCACTCCACATATGGATTTGATCTATTTTGCCAAACTCTCGATCAAGGCATGACTTCATTAATTTTTCATTTTAGGTTTTTTGGATCAAATGCATGGGTCCATATTCCTATATAGTGGCTATGATATTTCCAATATAGATGTTGTGTTTGATGGAGTTTCTATTCATGGTTCGCTAGGATCATTCCCACTTCTTCTTTCTTAGGATTATTCTATGAGTGATTCTCAACATATTATAATGGATCTTTTTCTATTACGACTTGATGTACCTTCTACAAAGATGACTTCTACATTGTTACTGCACTTGATTGATTCTCCTTATAGTGAACATATGGTGGTGTATTTTTTTTTAAAGTGCCTTACATTGAACTCTTAGTTATTGGAGTTGGTTGTGCGGTCCCTTGTTCCAACTCTCATAAGAACAAATGTTGGGGGAAACTTCCCTCTTACCACTCTAGACTGTTAAGGCTACTCTTCTATCAGAGGTGGGGTATCACCTTTCACTCTAAGGTATTCTAGTAATGCATAGGCTGAATTTGATTGAAAATATGCATTGTGTTGACCTCAACGGGGAAAAAAATAGGATCTGAATATTATTTTAATGGGTGAGTGAAGATAAATTTCATAATGCTTTAGAGACACAAGTAATTGAATTCTTTCATAGGGACGACTTAATCATGGCTTTATCTTTACAAGACATAAGACGAAAGCATAAAAATGCGCTTGAGAGGAGGCCAAACATTACTTTCTTAGCATTCATTTGTACGGGAAAACAAAGTAAATGGGCAGGTAGGTAGAGATAGTTCCATAAATTTATTTCAATGCACATATGAGAAAATAAATTGATAGGGAACAATAATAACATGTTGAATCTTTTATTCATTTAGTAGTGGCAAGAATGCCTTGGTTTTAGTTGCAAATAATGCACTTCATAGTTTATAAGATACGAAAGACAACACTAGGGTTCCTAAATAACTTGTGTCTTAAGGGATTTTAACTCCCTCTATATATGATTTTGAACTCAATCAAGTATATAGAGATAATGAGGAGAGAAGAGAGTACAATTATAATCAAAATGATAGAGCTCTCTTAGAGAAATAAACAAAAAATAGTTACAATACTAAGCCCTTGGTTCTATCAAAATCTTAGCAACATTATTGTAAAAAAAATTGATCCTTTGGTGCTGCTATTGTCGCTTCCTCTTATAGACAACCCATTCCTTTTTCATGTGTGGCAGGCTCACAATATTGGAGGATCCATTATAACTAAGTGATAATTTACTCGATTAATGCTACATAATTAGGGATATTCCATTAGTGGAATAACTAGAAATAATTATGCAATCTTCTCTTCCCCATAAAAGTTTTAGAGCTTGCCCTGTTGTGTATTGTACGAGTGGTCTCATTTTCCCAAATGGCGGCTTGGATTGAGGTATTTGTTGTTGATGGGGGACCACCTTCCCAAGTGGACTCTAATAAATGGGAAATATGTTTTGTGGGGATTTCCACTTGGTGGGTGGTTGTTGTGAGTCCACTTGTAATGTTGTGTTGGCATAATGCCATAATCATATATATTTCGTACCCTTTGCCATACTTCGCTTGAAGGCATTCTCTAGCTTTTCAAAAACTTGAATAATTTGTCCAACCTTGTTTGGTCTGCAAAATTGATTGGTGTCAATGTTTGAATCAAGTGATTTAGGATGATCATAATGGTCACTAAAGGGTGGATGTGACCCACGAATTTTTATTGCCATTGGGAGGACACCTTTGTCATCGATTTCCATGGCTTTGGTCTTATCCAACTATTATTTCTATCCATGATTTTCTTATTCTTAAAAAAGCACAACTTCTTTCCTTCGCATGGCATGAGGAGGCCAAACCCCCTAGTTCATGCGATGTCGTCCATGAAGGTTTAGAGTGTGCTTTGAGCCCTCACAAGCTTGCCAGTTGCTATGTTCCACATGATTTGCGTTTTTTTGGCATTACTCAACATTTGTCAATGTTGTAGTCTTGTCCTTAATCCCTAGGGTGGCCAACTCTTGTGAACACACAATGTTAATCACTTTGATGAGCAGGGTGGTAATTTGGGCTTTGCTTTGAATGTTTTCCTTCACTGTGTCTAGATTTCTACCAACATGTGTATACAAACTATCAAATTAGATATAGTAGAACAAGTGCTTCCTTAGCCTAGAAAAATCTTGTTGATGATGGTGCTCCAAAGTGCGCTCTTAATAGTGGTCGGTTTCTTCTTGAGTTTGGCTTGCTCATGTACTTCTTTGTACCTTAATTTTGACTCTTAAGTGTCTTGATGGGTGCTAGCTAGCTCAACTTTGACATTCTCTAGGGATTTAAGGGCCTCATCTAGCTTTTGGCACTATATCTTCATATCTTTTATCTTTTTCTCTAGTATTTCTGTTAGCTTGTCTGCCTTCCCATTGGTCTTTGAGTGCTTCTCTTTCCATTGTGTAACAATCTTTAGTAACTCCTCTCTTTTCTATTTGGGATAAGAGGAGGCCACATCTCCCACATCTAGGTCTACTGTAAGGGGGGGTGGTGTCTTTGTTTTTCTAGCCACTTTATCTCTCAAATCTATTAACTCTTATTCTTTTTCGAAAAGCTCGATCAACAACTTGCATCTATCTTGGCTACCTCTAGTGTATCAATTTGTTATGTCGGTGAATGATTCTCAATATTGAGTTGGGTATTTTCAATATTCAGGTATTCAACTTCCTCTTCCATCTTCTTCTTGTTGATGGCCAGGTGTTGTGCCAAGGGGATAGAGATATGGTTGCCAATGCTTTTCAACCTTTCTATTCCCTTATGTTTCTCTTTTAGGAAGGTGACTGCTAATGTAATTATAACTTCGAAAGATATTCACTTGTATTTTATGTTGTTATTATTATTGTATTTTATTTGTACCTCTGACGAAGTTGTTTATTCCTCAGGTCGTGGATGTCATTATTACATTTGGTCATGTAAAGGCATTGAGGTAAATCCTCCATTGTAAGTCGGGGCAATAGTTGCCCCCAGAGTCAATTAGATTAGGGTTATTGAGTCCCCTAGAGAAGTCGGCTCAGTTAGGTACAACTCGGGCCGACCTAGTAAGTGAAAAGGTCAAGAGAAAGATAAAGTATAATTATAGAGTGGAGCTTTCTCATTTGTACAACACACTCACTCACACAAGTTCACATTAGTGAGAGAGAGGACAAGTTCGCATAGGAGGAAAAGAAGAGGAGCTGCAGAAGACCATCTTTGTTTTGGGGTTTTACTTTTGTGATATTGTATTGGTGACGATTCTATCTCTGAGGAAGTTGCGGTGTTTTCTCCTTTATGGTTTCCCTGAGGAAATTCTTTGTGTCTATTGTGTTATGCTATGCATGTTATTCTTTCAGTTAAGATCCTAGATAAATATTGATTAAAAGTAGAAAATCTAACAGTGACAACCTTATTTGTTGCTTGTGGATCCTTCCCTTCAATCACTAATATTGTCTCAAGGCCCTTCTTTTCTACCTTGATAGCCTTCCTTGCAATTCTCAAGAATTATGTTTTTATAGCCTACTTATCCACCCTCTGTCTCAACTTATGGTTTTCCTTGGCAACCTTGAGATATTTGTCATATATTTCCATGTTGGAGTTTGAGATTTTAATATTGTCTAGGCAATATGGAGAAATTTGAAACTTGACTTACCCTACCCTTCAATCTTAAGCTTGCATTCATAGGTTGGGCTCAAAAACCAAGGGTTCTAGGGTAGATATAGTGAAAGTTTCTCTTTTAGGGTCATACTCTAGAGTGAGCTTGGGTTAAGCTATGGTATCAATGATTTGAGATGAAGTAGGCTTTGTTTTTCTAGCTCCTCCTTTTCTCCTTCTTTTCTCCTATTAAAATGAGGGGATTTATGGAGAAAAGGGGCTAAATAAGTCCAAAGAGGGAGGTATGGGAACTAGAGGGTTATATAGAACCAACACTAGATGTGTTGGGGGAATCAATTGTCATGGATATGGATAGGAGGTTGGATTGGCTAGTGGCGGTCAAGGGATCCAAGTGGGAAGAAATAGAGGATTCTCCCACATATTTTTTCTTAGATTTTCTTGCCTTGGGTTTTCTGGGTTTAGACTCCTTGTCATACCGTTCAATATTAGGCAACCATCCATCATCCCCAATATAAGCCATTGAGCCTCATTATCTTTCCTTGAATGTTTGTTGCTACTAGGGAGGGGGAAAGCTACTTTTCTTCTATCCTCCTCCAATATTTGGAGCTTCTAAGATACTAGATAAGAGGTTGTAGTCCCTTTTGCCAATTGTGTCATCAATTTCTTAGTTTGTTTCCTTTTGTCTCGGAAGGTTTGGAATGCGGATTAAAAATATTTTTTGCTAGTAACATGGGTTCTTCAACTAGCCTCTAATGCTAGGCCTTTCTACCTCTTTTCTATTTTGGGTATTTTGTAGGGTTTTTGTCCAAAGTTGCTTAGGCCTCCCATAATTTTTGTCATTTTAAAAGCTTTTTCATAAGTCATACTATTTTCATTTTTGTTTTCCTTGCTCTCTTGAGATAACCAACTTTCTTGAAGTTGAGCTCCTCCTTCCTTTTGGTGCTGAAACACGACCCTCAATAGCTCCTAATGCTCATCATTGTTGTGGTATTTATAATGGATCTCAGAGTACTCAACATCGTCAATAGTCATGCCATATACTGCTTTTTGCTTTTTAGGTAGGTCCTCATTACCCAACAAGAACCTCTTTTTTGCTTATCGGAATTATCTTTTATCACGCCTCCTCCAATCGATCCAACGCAAGGAAGGGAACATGACTACAGATCTTGGGATTTTTCCAGACACTCAGCCCCATTCATCAGATTCATACAAATAAAAGCATATGTGTGTGCAGATCTATCAAACACAACGAAAGTAAAATTCTTCTACACACATATATCATGCAATTTCTAGCATATTGATAACATTCATCAAATAATTAAAACCTTGCAGAAGTAATGCACATAAATAAAATACTTACCTTGATGTAATGTTGTCACAAGCAACTAGCTATGTGGCTGCAACGTTCCACCCAACCATAGGCCAACTGTGCTCATTAATCTCTCAGCATAGTTGCCACCCCCAAGCTGGGCGTGATTTCTATAAGGAAAATGGGACTCTCAAGCTCAACACAACCTAAGCAAACATCACATCTAAGCCAAGCCAATCCATAGCTGTGTTTATCAGGCCAATGTGAACCCTTCTATTTTTTGGATGCTTGCACTCAAGCTCAAGCAAAAACAATAGATACCCAATCAATACACAACAAGCTCAATTATTGGGCATGGATACCCATTTTTAACAATGGGATTTGCAAAACAGGATGTCCATGGGTTTTCCCCAATCGTGGCACAACAAAACGACTTATGGGGAGGGAAAAATCGATCACAGGGGAACAACTCGAATTTCCCACAGATATAGGGGCATTTAAATGGCAAAAACGACCTCCCAGGATGCCCAAATCGGATTTCTTTTCTTTCCCACAGCTTTGCAACACAAAAACGGATTCCCGACTATGGAAAATGAAGGAAAAATATGGAAAATGTGAAGGAAAACGCCCCATCTAGCTCACACTGCATGAGGGAGCAAAGAACATGGGTGAATAATGGCTTGGGGAGCAAATTCGTGGCTCATTTCTTGCCCAAGAAGCCAAACACGTTTTTCCCAAAACTGATGGCTTGCCCATACCCGAATTTGGACAGCCATACCTCTCCATTCCCCAAGGCATTAACTACCTCAACCAACTCTTGGAAGAGATAAATGATTGGATACAAAAGTCAACATGGGTAGTTGAGGGTTTATGGGTTCTCTCATTGACACTTGGCTTGACTTGATTGGGTCCAAGGGTTGAATATTTCGCTCCCAATTCCTTGTAAAAATAATGCCCCCATCTCTTGTTGCATTGCATTACATAGCTAGTTGTGGGTATTTTATTAAAATGCATATTTACATGATATTTGCAATTCCATTGTGCCTGGCTAGCACGCAAACCATATGCATCACTAAATCGATGGCGGGACCTTGGCCTTGAGCTCCTCACCACGATTTTTTAGCAATATTACATCATTTACAATTTAATGCAATGGGGTCAAAATCGAGATATTACAATCCCCTCCCCCTTGGAATAACACCATCCTCGGTGTTCCAATACTTGGGAATACATACATGATGAATATGGTTGTCTATGGTTTTCATTGATGACAACATTAATACAAAGGTGAAGTGTATGATGGCGACATGGATTACACAATGATGTGGATGACTTGAAGAACACATGGCATAAGAACATGGCAAAGGTTGATTTGGTGGACAAGGTGATGGGCATTGGAGCCATTGGCACACCTAATGAGCCAAATGACCCATTCTGTGGTCATTTGGAGTTGGTCCAAATACCCTAGACAAGGATGATGTGAATGGCAAAGAAAAAATGACAAGGGTCAAACACTTGAAGAGCAAGCAAGCATTGGATGGCTTGAAGGGTGATGACAACATGGTGACTTAGCATGAAGTTGATTGCTTGAACTTGATGGACAAAGGACAATGAATATCAAGCCCAACAAATGAAGGACAAATGGAAAAAATAGAGAAGACATATGGCAAGCAAACGTGAGCTTGCGGGCATGTCTCTTGAGGTCATACGGGCGTGTCAAAGAAGGCAAACAAGAAGTGTATTGCGGGCATCCTCATGAGAGCTTACGGGCATCTCCAAACACCACCTGTGAGCACATTTGAAGGAAAACATGAAGTGGTTGAGGGCATGTTGTAAATCCTCACTGCGGGCTCATCTCTTGAAGGGTTGAACCCCCCAACAGGTATCTTGAAGATGCATATGTGGCCATGTGTGTGGAAGCTGCGGGCATCCTAGAGGTATGCCAAAAACCCCATGTGGACAGCTGAAGCGAAGTTGGTCATGTGGATGTAAAGACCACGTGATGTGGGAAGAAGATCAAAGATATACTTTGATAAACAAATGACAAGTCTGCTTAATGAAATCAAATTTTAGTTGATGAAGAAGTTGGCCTCCAAACTTAGTGATAAACTTGTGGAAATAAAAAATGCATATCTTTTTAAGGGATAAAAGTATTATTTGTTTTGAAGTTGGACAAGTCGGCCTCCCTCAAATCATGAACAAAACAAGGTATAAAAAGGAGATCGAATTCCTTGTTTTGATGTGTGCTTGTGGAAGAAATTCGCATGGTTTAGGGAGTGATCTCAGGGGACATTGATGGACAGTTTGGTGGTGTGAACAGGAGCAACATGAGGACAGTGTGATGACAACAACAGGAGCAGAAATAAAATCTTTCTATATATCTTCATTTCTAGGTTTGTCTGAGACAGTGAATTAATGAGTTAGCTTGATTTCTGGGCAGCTACCTGATGTGGACATAATGCTGATAACATACCAGTGATGGAAAAAATGTTCTGTATCTTTTGATTGGGGCTACATGATGATCTCCAGGACAGAATGTTGATGAACAGTATGAAGATATTCTGATAGAGGGTTTGATAATGGATTGAATTGGGGCAGCTGAAGACATGATACTCATGATGAATATGTTGATTATGATCAGAATGACATGCTGATTTGTACATGAATTAGTGAACATGCCAGACAAGACAACAAAATCAAGGTAGTGAAGATTTTGGTGCAGAGTGAAGATTTCAATGTAGCACTGAAGATTTTAGTGGAGCAGTGAAGATTTCGGTGACTGGTGGAGAAATTCGGATGGTTTAGTGAGCCCAGATTTTGGAAAGTATGGACAGTGCTGGTGAAGGATAATATGATTGATGTAATATGTACACATAATTTACAAGCAGAGTCTTGTGATGAATTGTACAAGTAAATGCAAGCAGGGTCTTGTATCCATTTTCTTAGTTGGATCTAAGAAAAACTAGGCAGCGTAAAGAGTTGGTGCTCTTTTATTTCAGTTGGTGCTGAATTGCCGCATGGTTGTAGTCCTTGAACCAAATACAAAAGATTACAAAACTATATCTTGTGTCTCTTGTGCAATGTGTTGATGATAATGTGTTTTTGTTGATGAATGACATGTGCTTAGTTGATATATAATTCATTGATAAATATGATGCTGAAGTGAATGTGAAATAATTATACAAGATTGGTATAAAAAGTTGAAATATGAATTTAGCCTTAGCTCACTGATTCACCCCCCCTCTCAGTGAGCATTGTGTCTAACAATACACACTTTACACATGTCCAAAAATTCACAAAATGTGGTAGGTCTATCCTGCATTTCATCTTTTTACTTTGAACCTTTAGGAACAAATCCTTTGGCTTCCACAAGCTGCTCCTGCTGGCTTTGCTATTCCAATACTTAGGAATACATACACACTTTACACATGTCCAAAAATTCACAAAATGTGGCAGGTTTGTCCTGTATTTCATCCTTTTACTTTGAACCTTCAGGAACAAGTCCTTTGGCTTCCACAAGCTGCTCCTGCTGGCTTTGCTCTTCCAGCTCTCCAGGTGGGCGTTGCTCCACAACAATCGCTTCTTTTTCTTTACCTTCTAGCTGATCCACAAGTCTGGAAACTTTATGTTTACTATATTTTTTGTTGTCCTTTGTTGGGAAGTTACGGAGGCAATGATTTCCTCCACATTCCCAACATTTCAGTGGCTTCTTTTTCTTTACCTGCTCAACTTCCTTTGAGTCTTCCATCCTTGAGCGTTTCTTAATGGACTGATTGAATGAATACCTCTTCATTGATCCACTGCCCTTTTCTTTAATGATTGCTTCGAAAATGCTTTTTACCTCCCTTTGTAGACAAATAGAGTCCTGCAAAGCCTTGTGGTTCATCTCATTCTACTGCTTTTGTAGCTTGAGCATCTCTCCAAGGTTTTCTTAGGTCTGGGCAATTGTTTGAAGAAGCTCTTCAGCCAACTCCAACCGTTTTTGGTCCGTTGCCATGGTCAATATGCATAGCTAGCTCTCTCTTTGCTCACTATCAACACTTGGCTGGTAGCAGTTGCAATCAATTGTTTTAATTCTCACCCGTGAAATTCATCATGGCAATTCTTTGTTAGGCCAAGCATAACGTAAACATTAAAATCAGTCAATTATTTTCCCAATTGACATGGAATGTCCATGCTTTATTCATGAGACTTCCACACTTTTCATGCTTTCCCAACATACACATGAACTCATTCATGTTCATCCTTTCACAGGGAATTAACTATTTCAGCATTCACAATTTATTTCAAGCAAATAAAGACAATCTACTTTTAGTCATGACATGCATTCAACAATTTTATGTTTCTAAGATGCATCAATCAAAAGGAAAGAGAAGAGTAAGAGTTTCCCCCTCTTAGTCTTGTTCCAATCCGGAGCCACACCACCACTGTGGTTTCATGCTTGTTATCCTCTTCCACTTCAATGTGAATGCTTGACTTGCCCTTTCTTGGCTATGACACCTAGTGTCTAAGGTCTGTCTAAGGATTTTCAACCAGGTAACCCTTCCCCATTGTTTCCTATAGAACCTTTGGCTGCTAGGACCCACACAAGTCCACTAGCACCATCTTTCATTGCTGCTCATACTCAGCTCTCCGGGACAATCACATGTCCACATGCATCCTTAGGATGCCTTCAGGGTTCTTGCTTCCTGCAATGACTAAGGTTTCCAACAAAGAAACAATAGTGTATCAACTTGGTTGTCATAAGACTTGTTTATGAAATTTTCATTATCTGAAATAAAAATGAATGAAAATTAAATACTTATCTATATTGGGCAGTTCCTTGCTACTCCACAGGTTTCCTTCTTTGCTTTACAAGCCCTGGATCACCTGTGGGGTGGATGCTTGGCCAGCACACATGCTGCTCCACAACATCAAGTAGTTAATGCCCAACCAGTTCACCGACTGGATTTACCAAGCATTGGTGGTGCCAAACCAGTCCCATACCTGGTTTGCCCTCTCCATTTCAAGCCAACACATCTGTCTGGGTCACCATCCAATGGAAGGTAACTGCACCATGACCATTTATAGGTCAAGGCTCTACTATAGAGACCTAGGCATCTCAAAGTTTCCAGTCAGTCTCGTCACCCCACCTTACTGCTGACCCAATAGAGATTTTATGCCTGGATCAATATCACCACACCTTCACACACCACTGCCTTTCACACACAGATCAACTCTTCATCCACACAAGGATGGCACTCCTTCTCCTATGCAAACCAGTGGTTCCCTCTAGGAACTCTATAGGTGACTTTCTTGACTGCAAGCTAGCATGGTCCACAATATCCACTCACACTACACAAGGATGATACCCCTTTTCTACTACACAGCTCCTCGGGCGTATCCATCCCTTCGAGTGTTCTTTAGTGTGAGCGTAGAAAGGTTACCAATGCCCATACAGTCTTCCTGAGTACTGTTTCTTCACTTTGCCCCTTAACGTGTAGCGCCAAATTGCATCTATGTAAGCTGACAACACAAGAAGGATAAGCAAGCTCATTAGTATTGATGCTCTAAAATTGTAACCATATTTCATAACATTCACTATCAAATATTGAAACACCAGGAATGCGTCCATTCCCTTAGGGTGTAAGCAATAGTGACAACCCTATCATAACCCAGCACCAGAAAGGTGTGCACCCCTCTCTGATGTGAGCCATGTAGGCCCTAATCACACTTCAAGCAATCTGAAATGATAATGAAAATAATAAACATGTTATGCATATTAACTCTAGTAACCATACATGCCTATTATTAGCTAGGGTTACATAATACTTATCCCTTTTCAGATGTATTCTCTCTTCATTTGCGAAGAATGGAGGCTCCCTTCTTTGAGTCAACAGTCCTTCGGTTTTCCACCCCAATCTTTTCACGTTCCATAACCCACATATGCCTTCTTGGCATAATTTTACCATCTCACTCACATGGTTTTCCAACATGCAGTGCAACTAAGATATTATCAAAATTTACAATGGTGTTTCACCCGAAACCCATTTCCAAAGCATGGGACCTTTCCCAAGGAGTTTTGCTTCTGCAGGCCATCACACATGGTCTTCCTGCAAGGTGTCTTCCTGACACACTCATCAAACAACCAAACAGTCAGAAACATTTAACAATCAAATTCAAATCTGATTTTCCTAATCAGTCAATGGCATTAATAATTAAATTCAAACATGAATTTATAATTCTGTCTCCTACATAAATTGATTGGTGTAACCATGAGGCCATCCTCATATTGTTTGGCTCATGTAAGTGGAATTACTCTGTCCATTATAGCTTTATGCTTGCTATTGCTACCACACATGAACATCCACTTACAACATGTCCTCTTGACACAATTCATATAAGCCACACAACCATTAGTAATTTATTAGTAAAATTCCAAAGCTGAGATTTGCAAATCTGTTTTCTTATAGCAATTTAATTGCAACCATGAGATCATTCTCATAATATTTGGCCTTTGCACATTACTTCATAGCCAAGTCATTTCATGCAACTTTGTCCTTCCAGCAAAGCATCCTGGTAGCCCTTCAAACATGACTACCTTTATGCAATCTTTCTCCTGCATTCATAGCAGCTCATGAAATGATCTCAGAATTATCATTACTCATCATTTCATCTATTGTTTAATTTTCTATGAACATACACCACAACCATGCCTTCACACAATGCATCACAACATGTGCACCCATACCCGTGCATGCACTTTTACAACATTTGCACAAACTTTTCATGTGCATTCACTCAATGCAACCACACGATTTATAAAATATCTTAATGCATATCCACTCAATGCCACCTTGCATTGATTCATGGATACTATATTGTCATGCCATTCATTCTATCATAACAGGACCATAAGTCTTTGATTATTAAACTCATAACCAACATACACAAATGGCATGATATAATTTCATATGAATGCATTCTAGCATTTAAACAGTCACATGGTAGAATGTTCCTCGCCCTTACTACCCCATACCTCACCATAGCATGGTAGTATGGCATTCACATAAATGCATTCAGCCTTACATACATACCATTCTATGATTACAAAATATGGTTCAAGGGATTCTTACCCAATCCTCCTTTTTGTATTAATGCAATCAACATAAACAAACTATTATCTACATGGCTGCCATCAACATCTTTGATGTTACTTGATCAGGTGATATCTTACAAAGGATTACACCATCCTTCCACCAACCTCTTGATCATAGATTTGTTGCCCCAACCTCTTTTCATAAGGTTGTTGGCTGCATGCAACAACATCTTCAGCGTCTTTAGCCATGCTTACGTTGTCTTTGGTCCTACAACCAATACGAACACCACTAATTATTAACAACCACAATAATTATCTTAAGCGGCTTATTGCATATGTAAAACTTCACTAGATTTACCAACATGCAATCATCATATACATGCAAAAACATCTTCACATGCACTATGCAATATCTGACAATATGCCCACTAGTGCGTATTCATTTCAGCTATTTAATCTCTTGCATTTCCAACATTTCTGTGCCACAATTTCTGTAAAATATAATTTCAATAATAAGAGAGGAGTTAAGGAATTCTCCCTTTCCAATCATAGCATGGAATTTCCTCTTCCACATCATAGATGATCCAATTTCATGGCCTCTCTAGCGAGCACACAAGGAATCATTAGCTATGATTTTCTCACCAAGCAGCAATTCAATACATATAATCATGTACAACATTCCTACTTGCTACTTTGCAAGGATGCAATTCTTATGCTATAAACATCAATAGTTTAAGGTGAGAAATTTCCCTCTTTATCAACATTGCCTTATTACTCCAATTGCTTTCAGAAAATATGGCCAAGTTCAACTTGACCTTTCTTAACTTCCCTGCACTTATTAGCACTGCAATTGATTCAATTCTAATTCCATAAGGAGTCTTTTCAAGGTCCCTTACCTGATAACCTATTCCATTACTTGCTCAACATTCTCTTATGGAATACAATATCCATCTTTGATAATCAAGAGCTCCCATGGCTCTTCCTTGCAATTCAAATTGCATACATTGCTAACCATAGTACATTGGATGCATTCTTATCCAAGGCAGTAATGTCCGTTATTGGTTCCTTTCATCCTCCATACTGGATATTACAACCAATTACTTTTACTAAGGCTTTCACAACCCCTCTATGCAATTCATAGTGCACATTCCAAGCATAGAGAATGCCTTTCATACATTCAACGACTGTCTCCGAGGAACGACAAGGGTCAAGGGGGCTTGCTCCCTTGTGGCAGCGCCCTCATTTTTTTTTTTTGGGTAAATCTTCCAATTTCGCGCAATCAGGCGCATAAATTCCATGGCATTTTTCAATTCCGGGCACCTGAAAAATCCCCCTGGAAACTGCTCAAATTTCTTGTTTCAGCAGACTTTTGTATTCCCCTCCGACCTGTTTTGGTGGACTTATCGTTTTCTCTCTGATCGTTTCGGTGGACTTGGCCTTTTGTCTATGATCGGAGCACTTTCCACTTTGACGTCGACCTATTTCAGTAGACTTATCAATTCTCCGTCGATCGATGCACTTCCCATTTCTCGTCGATCCATTTCGGCACACTTTCACTTTGTCGCCGATTGGTGCGATTTTCATTTCTTGTTGATCCACTTTGGCGACCTTTCTGTTTTCTCGTCGACCTGTTTCGACGACTTATCCAATTTCTCGCCGATCTCTTCATCGACGAAGTTTTCAATTTGTCGCCGACTAGTTTCGGCGCACCCACCAGTTTTACACTGATCTATTTCGGCGCAAATCCAATTTCTCACTAGTAGGTTGGATTTTGACTTTTGCACCGATTCGTTTCGATGCACTTATCAGTTTTGCGTCGACCGTTAAACCCTTTGTTGCTGATCGGCGCAACTTTCACTTTTGCGCCGACCGTTTCAACGACTTTTCTCTTTGTCGCCGATCGGCACAACTTTCGCTTTTGCGTCGACCTGTTTTAACGACTTTTCTCTGTCGCTGATCGACGCAACTTTATCTTTTGCGTTGGCTTGTTTTGGCGCAATTCCAATTTCTCACCGATTCGACATACATCATTTTTGCTTCGAAACGCCTTTTTGGCGACTTTTCCGATTTTTCACCGAAACACATCGACGACCTTTCCATTTCTTCGTCGACCATTTCAACGCCCTTCTCAATTCTACGCCGAAACATACTTAGCAGAAAAATAAAAAAACACTTGGAAAATTTTTGAAATTTTTCTTAATGATCAGTGTTGAGCAGGAAAAATGCTTACCTCAGCAAGTTTTTTGATTAGGCCCATATAGGCTGAATATTGTAGCCTACGCTCTGATACCACTCTGTCACGTCCCCTCCCATCGATCCACCACAAGGAAGGGAACATGACTACAGATCTTGGGATTTTTCCAAACACTCAACCCCATTCATCAGACTCATACAAATAAAAGCATATTTGTGTGCAGATATATCAAACATAGCGGAAGTAAAATTCTTCTACACACATATATCATGTAATTTCCAGCATATTGATAACATTCAGCAAATAATTAAAACCTTGTAGAAGTAAAGCACATAAATAAAATACTTATCTTGATGTAATGTTGTCCCAAGCAACTAGCTATGTCGTTGCAACGTTCCACCCAACCATAGGCTAATTGTGTTCATTAATCTCTCAGCATAGTTGCCACCTCGAGCTGGGCATGATTTCTACAAGGAAAATGGGACTCTCAAGCTCAGCACAACCCAAGCAAACATCACATCTAAGCCAAGCCAAGCCAGTCCATAGCTAGGTTTATCAGGCCAATGTGAACCCTTCTATTTTTTGGATGCTTGCACTCAAGCTCAAGCCAAAACAATGGATACCCAATCCATACACAACAAGTTGAATTATTGGGCATGCATAGCGATTTTTAACAATGTGATTTATAAAACAGGATGTCCATGGGTTTTCCCCAATCGTGGCACAACAAAACGACTTATGGGGAGAGAAAAATCGACCACAGGGGAACAACTCGAATTTCCCATAGATATAGGGGCATTTAAATGGCGAAAACGACCTCCCAGGATGCCCAAATCGGATTTCTTTTCTTCCCCACAGCTCTGCAACACAAAAACGGATTCCCAACTATGGAAAATGAAGGAAACAGATGGAAAACGCCCCAGCTAGCTCAGACTGCGTGAGGGAGCAAGGAACATGGGTGAGTAATGGCTTGGGGAGCAAATTCGTGGCTCCTTTCTTTCCTAGGAAGCCAAACATGTTTTTCCAAAAACTGATGGCTTGCCCATACTCGAATTTGGACAGCCATACCTCTCCATTCCCCAAGGCATTAACTACCTCAACCAACACTTGGAAGAGAAAAATGATTGGGTACAAAAGTCAACATGGGTAGTTGAGGGTTTATGGGTTCTCTCATTGACACTTGGCTTGAATCGATTGGGTCCAAGGGTTTGAATATTTCCCTCCCAATTCCTTGTAAAAATCATGCCCCTATCTCTTGTTGCATTGCATTGCATAACTAGTTGTGGGTATTTTATTAAAATGCATATTTACATGATATTTGCAATTCCATTGTGCCTGGCTAGCACGCAAACCATATGCATCACTAAATCAATGGCGGGGCCTTGGCCTTGGCCTTGAGCTCCTCACCACGATTTTATAACAATATTACATCATTTACAATTTAATGCAATGGGGTCAAAATTGGGATATTACATCTTCCAAGACATGGATTTTACAACCATGTGCTAAGGTGACACACTTTTGCATTATATTCTATAGGTCATTTTTTGTCCTTTCTATAAAATGTGTAATAAGGAGGTACGTGGGGCTCTGATTTTGCAGGCTTTGAGAAAGCAAGTGCAATGGTGTCCTTAAGTCTTGCTCATTAGCAAACATAATTGCTTGGACCTCTAGCTATGATTCTTTATTTGCAAGTTACTTAATGTGAGGGTTGGCTTCATTGTCTTGGGCCCAATAGTTTTGTTTCCTTTTCCCTTGTGTATGCCATTATGACTATCATACTTCTATTCTTTTTCTAGAGGGAGATTAAAGGAGGCTAGGGATTTGACAAACTCATCATTTCCCTTCGGTGGGTAAAGGCATAAACACCTAGAGAAATAGGGTCTAGGTTACACACTATTTCTTCTCTGACCCCCAAAAAACTTGGCATCCACTTGCGAGATGTGTTTGACATATTCTAGAATAAGGAGTTTGGGGCTCAAAAGAATAGGAATTCATAAAGCAACAATGTCAGACCCATGAACTCTAGTTATTGTAGAATCTTCCTTGAGGAACATGTCTCCCTTCTTTCCTTCAGTACCCACTTAAAAGTAAGATCTTATCTTTGTGGGCATCCTTGCAAGCATCTTATCATTAATAATAAGAAATACAACATGCATAAATTATTGACATAATCTTAACACAAGTGTAACTATTTGTGCATAACTATCCTGGAAAGGAGGTAATTTTGAAGAAGATTTATTGATTAGATCTAAGAACCAGACACAATATTTTTAGCTCTAGGCATTTTTACTTGGTCTCTCTTAGAGATTAGAATTTCAAGTAGAGGGAGATGTGTAGGAATTACCTAATGAATAGTTGGGACCAAGTAGGATGTTCAAGCAACCAATTCGAATTGTGTAGGTTAGATATAGTGATGGTTTCTATTTTTTCTAGAGCTCAAGTTCTCCTTGCGTTATCCTTCAAATGATAGGGGGAATGACCATTTTGCTATGCTTTAATGTCACATATATTGTAATCGTGCAATCTCTTAGAACGAGACCTTCTAATTAAATGAAAAATTGCTATAAACGTTGCCAATCTTCAAAAAGGATTAGCCATGTGCTGCTTGTTAACTGGGTGGGGAGATTTAGTATCTCGAATCTCGGGGCAATATTTCCTATCATTGGATGGTGCTTATCCATTCCACAAATCTAAGTTTGCTAGGGTGAGTAACACTCTTTGATGGATTTAGGGTTGTTGATATGATCCTACAGGGGACACGATTCCTTGATAGACCAAAACTTTCCAGAGAGATTAGGCTGGTTGGTGGCTATTGATTGTGTTTAGCAGGAAATATCTAGGTCGTTTGTGGAGGTTGTGGGAAACAAAACTCCACTTATCCCGATTTCGCTTGGATGCATCTCATTTGATGATCTCCTCCTATGGGATATATCTTCGTTGCTTGCGACATCTTATCTGCATGAGATACATGCATGTAAGGGCCATATGTCAATAACCATAGTAGATCTTATTCTCACGCTATTGTTGATCTACCTACATACCAAGAATACGTCCACTACATAACTTTTAATAAAAAAGTCTCCCTGGACTTTAGGAAATAGGAAAAACACATAAGTGCTTATGGAAAGGATGCAATGTGGGGAGTTTTAAGTCTAACTTGATTTCCTTTGAGGGATTGGTAGCAAGGGGGTTAAGGCATTTAGAAGAAAAAAGGGTTTCACTAAATTAAAGATGTTGGAAGAGTTGATGTGGATAATCTCAGTGCATTAAGGGGCTTCAAAGGAATTTTTTTGGGGGGTGAGTGTTCCTATGTGACGAGAAGTTAATAGTGACATTTTGGGGCTAATGGCCACTTGTTCTCATAGGGGAGCCAGGTACTCTCTCACCATATATCAATTGATCTACTTCTTCGAAACTATGATGGTGATCGTTTTTGGATGTATGACACTCGATGGCTTTATAGTTAGAGAGACAATTTTCCACCCTTGTACCTTCCTCATATGATCAACATGCTTCATTGGATCCTTTTTCTATGCCTCTGCTAAAGTCCAGCTTAACTAGGTTGTGGAACTGTGTTGGTGTTGGAGATATGACATTCAGGGTGTTATGTTTTCACTATCTGACCCATGTTCAATAGTAACATAGGACACTGTGATGTAGTGCCTTCTCTCTAGGGATTCATGTTTAGAGTGAGCTGGGATGTTGTGAATAGGGCCAACCCTATTTTGATTTGGGTATCCCTAAACTCACTCACCTTTGTATGTTAGCGACGATCCATGCTTGTATTTAAGTCGAGTATCCATAAACCCACTCATATTGTATTAGAGTTTTCGTAATGGTATTCATACTCTTCTTAGTGTATTTGAGTTGGATATTCATAAAACCACTCTTAGGGTGTGTTCAAGCTTCATTAATAGTGTTTAGTGTCACTTAGTTGTATTTGCAATGGGTATTCTTAATCACATTCTTCATATTTTGGCCATGGCTAATCTATTATTGAGCTGGGTATCCATAAATCCACTTAGGGGTATTTGCACCAAGCATAAGGATGTTCTTGATAGTTGTTATCAGCAAGGCAATGGGGCCTCTCAATAACGATTCCCTAAAACATCCATATATTCATATTCCTAAAGTCCATAAAAAATGATTGAATTCCCCCCCCCCATAAAGATTCCTATAAACATCCATGCATTCATATTCCTATAATTCCATAAAAAAGATTGATATTTTTTTAATTAAATGGAATACTTGGAATAAACTTGCTACATTTATATATGTACCAGCAACATTTGTAATGAATATATTCCTATAATTCCATCAAAAAGATTGATATTTTTTTAATGAAATGAAATACTTGGAATAAACTTGCTACATTTATATATATATGTAACAACAACGTTTGTGGTGATTATATTTTTGTTACTTGACTTTGTCATGTAAGTAGATATGCATTAGGCAAGTGATGTCATTTGGCTAATTAGTTGAATTCTCGATGATTCATTAAGAAATTAATAAAAATATTACATCATGCAATTTAGTTAGACATTTCTTGTTTGTATGTAGTGATTAATAATGTCAAGTATATTTTATGATTAAGATATATTTTTAGATGTTGGTTATTTGTTTGATAGAGAAGTAATTAAAGATGTATTTTTTAAATTTAAGTAACTATGTTTGACTTAAATATAATAGCCATTTTTGTTGACAAAACCAACCAAATTGTTCATTTTGTTTCTACATGTACCTTATTTTCAATTGGATAAATGACTAACTTGATATAGCACACATTTTAATTGTACAGAACAAATGTGGAAGGATGATCCTATATGGTACCCTCTCTTACTTAAAGGTGAGTGGAAAATTGATTGGATTTCCTGAATTTATATTGATTTTCTTCTTTTGTTTTTTCAATTTATTTGTTTTTCTACTTTTTGAACTATTTATATATATAACTTATAGGATTATATTTTTTCCTTTTAACTAGAAATCACTATATATAATTAAGATATATATACATATATTTTTGGAACAGATAATATTTTGTATCTTTAAATCTATTTGAGATCTTAATCATTTTAATTCCTTTCTTAGAAAAAACATTAAAAGTGTGCTAATCCATTTTATAATGTATATGTAAAAAAAAAATGCCAAAAGTTATATCTCAAAGATGTAAATGTCATTGATGAAAACGATAAAGATGTAAATATGGCTGATAACAATTATCTTACTGAAGTTGAATACCTTTTTAATATAAGTTTGTTTTAATGATGTTTAGAACTCTAAACTTTGTTCAACAAAGAAAATGAAGACATTTGATTAAATACTACAAGACATAGATGCAAAATAGATAAGGTTGAGGCACATGATAAATATGGTTGCTACTTCTTAAATGACATGAGGATTTAATTGAAAACTCTTTTTTGGTTAATTTTGAGGTAAGAATTAGAGGTTCTTCAAAGGATTATTGAGAAAAAAAAATGTTAAATTATGACTTTTTCAAAAATATGTTTAATATGGGTAATCTATTAATTTTGAAGTAAGAATTAGAGGTTCCTCAAAGGATTGTTTAGATGATTTAGAAAAAATTGTTAAGTCGTAACTTTTCTGAAAATATGCTTAATATGGGTGGGCCACTAACTTTATAAAAATCATGTCATGTAAAAATTCAATGATAAAGCAAAGTAATTAATAATAATAATTATGGCAACAAATTTTGAACAATTATAATATTAATGATTGTGTAATTTAGATATATTTCATATTCAAAAGAATGAATTCCAAGTATATAATATATGTAATTTTATATTCAAAATAGAAATCAAGTATAAATAAGTAAATATTCATAAACAAATTCCAAATATATAATATGTGTAATTTTATATTCAAAATAGAAATTAATTATAAATAAGTTAATATTCAAAAATGGTATGATAATCTGTTAAGAATCTAGAATTGATAAAGATTAATAATGATATTTCTAAAAAAGCATTGACATTATCAGCGCCATTTAACCATTTAAGAATTAGTAAAGAGTAATTATGTCAACTCTAAAAGCATTAACATTATCATAATCAATAATTGTTATGTAAGGATTGTATTATCATAATCAATGACGCACATGTACACATACACACATAAACAAACACACAACTCAAGTAATAAGGATTGCATTATCATAATCAATGACACACACACACACAGAGCTCGAGTAATAAGGATTGCATTATCATAATCAATGACACACACACACAGAGCTCGAGTAATAAGGATTGCATTATCATACTCAATGACACACACAGACACACACACACGCAGCTCGAGTAATAAGGTTTGCATTATCATAATCAATGACACACACACACACACAGAGCTCGAGTAATAAGGTTTGCATTATCATAATCAATGACACACACACACACACACACAACTCGAGTAATAAGGATTGCATTATCATAATCAATGACACACACACAAACACACACACGGCTCAAGTAATTTGAAGACTAATCGTAGAGACTAACCAATAACTCCTTAATCGTGTACTTCATCTGCTACCTTCCATCTTCCTTGTGCTTCCTTTGCCAAAGTCAATGATCTAGGGATTCTCTTGTGAAAGAGATTTGCTTTCCCAAACATGGATTTGAAACCGTAATGAAATTTATGAGCATGGCGAGAGAAATAACAAAACACAAAGAAGTCACAAGATGAACAAGAGATTTTTACCATGGCATGGAAACCCTTTATCGAGAAAATGAACACCCAATAGATATCTATTATTATCCTTTGCCAATCTGGCTAACACCGATCAGATGAGGCATTTTACAATGGATTTCTTCAAACCTTTAAATAGGCTTCATCACATGCTAATATCATGGGCCCGTAAACCACCAACAGTAAATCCATTAATGACTAAATACACATTAATCTAAGTACTATTTGACCAAGTCAAGATGAACCCAACGGAGTTGAAAATATCGATCAGTTGATGATAAGGTAGATTCAAGGAGACCTCTTAAATATAACATTGATAATTTTTTAAGACATGGAGAATATTTCTTTGACATTACATGGACTATTACATTGCATGCAAAAGAAACAGCAAAGAAAACTGTTGACCCTTCCCTTGCATTTCAAGAAAGGAGAAGAGGGAAGGAAAGCCAAAGGAGGGCATGAAAAGTGAGAATAGGGGTTTCTTTGAGCGTTTTAAGGTTGGATGACAAGAGAGAGGTGGGTAATCCATCCTATCATTTAGGTCAAGAGGGTGATAGCAACAAGGAGTGTAGATTGGACTAAGGAAATAAGCTCATATATCTTTCAAAAGGGAGGTTGTAATATAAATATTTTTCAAGGTTTGACAATCTTTTGTCTAATGGGTGCTCAACATATGATAAGAGCACTAGATCCAAGATATTGATTGAGAGGGAAGAGGACTAGTGGACTCGAGGGAAGACAGGTTCAAGTTCGAAGGTTCAGGTTCAAGAAGGGGAACCTAATGAAGAGAGGAGAGACTTCATGGTGAGATGGAAATGCATATATTATGGGGATCGAACATGGACGAGGAGATGAGGGGCCTTTGTGAGCTATTGTTGGAAGGGTGATGAGGTCCTCATTCTAAGAAGGGGCAATGGTGGAATACAAGCTAAGACAAAAACACAAGGTCCTATACTACTTTCAAACATAAGTTAAGGAGGGAGGGAGAGATGAGCCTAAGGAAGATATTGGGGTGATGAAATGAGGCATTAAAATAGAGGGGAAACCTAGTTTTTAAGGCAGAGGAAAGAGGCACAATTTGAGATAGCAGAAGGTTGTATGGCTAGGATACCTAAGGCAATAGCTACCTATGTACTTGAGGGATCCCAAACACTTGGAGGAATAAGGGGGGGGAGAGAAATCTAAAAGAAGTGACAGAAAACTCCATTGTCCTTGGAACATGGGAGGAGAAAAGATAGAAGCTTTGTTCAAGCGAGAGTAGGGTTTAGGTGAAATTCCTAGTGGAGTTGCCAAAATGAAGTATAGGAGTATGAATGGGGAACCACTCTACCAAAAACACCATCAACAAGGAGGAACGAAAGAGTGGAGTTGCCACTTGGTTATAGGGAAAAAACGAGAAGCCCTAGAGGAGAGGAAGATAGGAAGACAAGGGAAGGGAGAGAGGCCAACACAGTAATTGGGTTTTTAATTATTTTAGTTATCTATAGTTGTAGGTCAATCGGGGTTTCCAACAAGTAATTAACATCAAATTATAAAGGGAAGTGTATGCTAACCCGAGTTAATTCCCAATCTACTCTGGTGAGCTAATTAAACAAAAGTTTAGAAATGCAATATGAGAAATGGAAAGAACACACCTGGATGAGCACTACTGTAGGTGTTAGAAGCTTCTTGAGTTGAAGATGACCGTTGTGACAAACCTCTATGAGAATGTTCCACCTCTGAAATAATCCTCCATCCACAAGTTAATTCTCCTGCAAGATAGACTTACATCGATCAACAATTGTAGAGTAATAAAAACACTACTAGGATATATAATGGTATAAGAATATGTATTGAATGGAGATCCTTGTGCCCTCATAAGTGTTTGCTCCTTCCTTTCCTTAGTTGTGTTGGAATGTCCCTTGACATTGTAAGGTTGAATTGCCTAAGGTATGAGAAGAGTAAGTCTATTGAGATGCCTTAGGTTGAGACAACCTTGCATGGTTTGAGCCAAACTAATAACAAAAGATGAATTTTTAGGAGCTAGAGTAAACAACAATAAGTAACCAATGGGCTTAGTAAGAGATCTAGGGAGCTAGATCAAGATATGATGCCAATCCAAGTGTGTACCCACAAGTTAATGAAGGTGGGGAGAGAGATCCAAGAGTAGTCAAAGATACTTACAAAGAGGAATTGAAAGGTATAAATAGGCAAATGAATGACCTCAAATGTAAGTTAATAACAAACAAATTGTTAGAGAGAGGTGTGGCAGATGCCGAGGGTGGTGTGGTGCTATTTGTTGCCGAAGGAAACATAGTTTTTCATATGCTTGGGGGATTAGAGTCACCACTAACAATCAAGCTGAGATTTTAGCTTTGTGAAAAAGGCTCCATCTAGTTAAAGAAACCAGAATAAAAACCCTAATGATTATTGGCAACTTTGATCATCATAAAACTTTTTTTGGACAAGTCAACATCCTAACAATCCTAATCCCAATTTCAAAAGAGGAATGATTCTTTCAAAAGAGAAATGACTTGAATTCAAAGCATAATTCAATCCTTTCAGCATGTGTATAACTTCCATGTTATAAGAAACAATGCATAACTTCCATGTTAGAAGAAACAATGCATTAGATCACCCAGCAAATAAGGGAAACACTATGAAGCCACGTCAATGCAAGGAAATCCTAACAATCCCAATCCCAATTTCAAAAGAGGATGACTCGAATTCAAAGCATACTTCACTCCTTTGAGCGTGTGTATAACTTCCATGTTATAAGAAACAATGCAGTAGATCACCAAGGGAAGCACTTTGAAGCCACGTCAATTCATGGAAAATGATGGGGTCCTTGGCAACCACCCCATCATTATACTTCTTAATTGCATGCATAATGAAATCGTGCCACTTGCACATGAGATAGAGATCACGAGTCTTTTCCCAGGTGCTACATCTTAACTTCAAATCGCATTTGCATCATTTGTGTTTAATGGCAGTACGTCACATTACTCCCGAATGTGGTACTGCGCTGCAATCATTCTTCGCCCATGCCTAAAGCATGGATAAGCTGGGTTCCAGGCTCATCCAAGCGCATTCTGTGAATTTTCTATTCGCCCCGCTCTGGAAGAATAAATTATCTGTAAGCTTCCCTGGCCCACAACCCAATTCCATTTTCGAGAGCTCCAACATGGCATCATGCTCGGGTATTCTCCGCCTCAGCTATCTATACCACAAGATATTTCTAATTTGGATTTATCTTCATGCTTTCGTGTTTAGGAAGAGGTGCTTGAGGTAACATAAATAGAAGTTAAAAGCAACACAGAGGAATTGTGTGAGAAGAGATTAACAAGTTGGATGAAGGTAGTACATTAGGTATAGGTAGCGGCAAGACTTGTGATTGCTATTGGCGAAGAGGTCAAACACCTAGTGGCTATAAGAGGATGATTTATTATTGCATGTGGGGGAGATGAAGGCCATAGATTGTTTGAATACTCACATAGGTATGGTGTTGGAGGTGATGTAGCTAGAACACATTTAGTCCAAGGAGAGTTATTAAGGGATAATGCAATGATGACAACAACAATTGATATAGGAGGGAATTTGATCACACACAATAGAAAGATAGTGCAAGTACAAAAACATGTTTTAGAAGAAGACACATGGTTGAGGAATTTATTTTTGAGCTAGTGCAAATATAGAGGAAGTGTTATAAGGTTGTGATTGATTTTGGCTTTAGAAAGGAATATGGGGTGATTGTAACTAATCATTGCAAAGTTTGTCTCAGTTTTGGTGAATATAAGGATGAGATATTATGTGACCCCTATGGATGCATGCCACTCATTATTGGGGAGTCCATGATAATTTAGTCATAATGCAAGGCATGATTGTTAGTTTTTGGGTTGCATTGAAAGTGTTTACAACATGCTAGGGGTGCATGGTGAAACCCTAGCCCCTTGCTTATCTTACACTATTTTTGGTCGATTGACATTTGGAGCTATATAATGGAGTGGCCAATAAATTTCATATGCATAAGGGAAGGGGTCTCCATGGCTTTAATAATTTCCATAGGAACTTTATTTGAGGATTTAGTAGGATTTGCTTATCCATGATAGAGTGCATGAAGGCGCAATGATTCTAGTGGAGCGCGAGCATTATAATTTTGATATATTGCAGGAGAAGACTACAAAGACATTGGTGTTGGTATTTCCAAATTTTGAGAAGGTATTTCAAGCAAATTTGATTGGAGGAGTGGATACTAGAGTAGTGTTGAGTGTAATGTACCCAATCTGATCACAGGCACATTAACTCAAGGATTTGAAAGATTAAACACAATAATGGATAACTTGAAACAAAGACTAGTTAATTTGACTAGAAATGCAAATGAAACCCCCCAAACCCCTCTAAACACTCCCAGATTCTCCCAAGATGTAACAAAGGACTTGCAAAATCTTATGACAACCTACGGTAGTCTAAACAAGCTCCCAACTTTGACATATGCACTTTCAGGAGTCTGTCACCCCCGGGTAGACTCCTTGGGCTAAACCCAAGGCTACAAGGCAATTGTCCACGAGACTTCTATAGAAACTCCACTGCTTTTGGTGCAGTATGGAAGTGGTTGGCCTGCACACTACCCAACCCAACTATAACAACCCTTAGAAAACAATTAGGAACCTATGGACACGATTTGGGAAGAGAGGCAAGAAGACTAGTCTTTTGGACTTCTCAGCTAGAGGATTTCCTACTCCACTGAAATGACCTCTAAGGGTCACGAAACTTTGATATAATGACTGATATGAGTTCACTAGCATGTCTAATAACTCCAGCAACTGATTGACTGACAAAAGGACCCACAAAAGTCAATTAAATGTATTTTTTGTAAAAACTACTCAATTTCAATGCTATAACGAGCATAGGTACCAACTATGCGTTATAATCTAAAAAGATAAATTGTAGAGTTAACCACATAAAATAACTGAACTTAAGAGAGTAACCAACACATTACAGAACATCATAGATATTAGTTGTACCCATAGGGTCGCTATCAACCTCCAATAACCAAGGCAAGAACAACTACATGAAGAATGCATTCCAAAGGAAGAATTTCTCAACACTGGATGAGAGATTTAATGGATGACATTGGATAGGATTTGTAACCAACTTCAGAGAGCAGGGTTGGGATACAACCATAACACTAATTACAACAGCATATGGATCTTACTCAACTCGAAATCCAAGATAAACAAAGATAGAGTTGCACTGGTGCGTTCCTTAACACTGAAACCTTGGCTCTGGTGAAAATGGTTGTATCTTGGTCATCCAGACACCTTTTTTGATGAGACAAAAGGTGTTTCTTACTGGAAATGACCCTCTATATGCAATGGTGCAAGTATCACAACCCATAAATGCTCATATATGTCAACTAGAATCTCCATTTCGGCCTTTCAACATTGTTTCCATTGAATGAAGGGATTGAATCGCACAACAAGAATACCAACCACTAGATTTGATGAAAGGGATTCAAGAATATGTTTTGAAGTTGCACTGGATTTCAGATCAGACCTACAACTTCACTTCAACTTCACTTCATTTGCTGCAATTAACTCACTAAAGAGGACTGGATATTCTCTTCCTCAATCCTTAGTAGAGAGATCTCACAATCCTTCAACTGGTTTACTGGATGCAATGGGGCACATCACCTAATGCGAGGTAGGGGCTCTTCACCCATGCTACAAAGAGGAACAAAGCTCTCAAGCTTCAATTCACAAACTAGCAAAAGATGTGCACTGGGGTGCACCACCTTCTTTTATAACATGAATTGTCTTCAAGGTACAATGAATGTGGTCATCTTCATCAACCAATGCGCCCTCATGGATTGATTTAGAATCTGTAGCCTTTACCTTTCTTTATTTCTAGCTTTGTTGCCTTTCTGCTTTGTTTTTTTCTTGCTTTTGGCAACATCTTGCTTTTCTTGGATTTGCTCTGCTTTCCTGCTTTTCTGCTTCTCTCTGCTTTTATGAACTTTCCCGCTTTTCTTCTGCTTTCTGCTTTTCTGAGTTTTCTTTTTTTTATGCTGTCATCCATCCTTTTAAAAGCTTTATGGATTTCTTTTGCTTTTCCTCCAGTTTCCATCTTTTGGCCTCCTAAGCATATCCAACTTATCACAAGATTAAATAAATAAATATTAATGAAATATTTACAAACTATGACCTTCATCACTTCCCTTCAGTTTAATTTAATTAAACTAATTAAACATGGACCAATATTAATCCTAACTAATTTATTTACTTTTTTCCATTAGGATCCATGGGGATCTAATGGCCTAGTGAATTCTCTTGGTGCTATTAAAAATTGGGGACATTATATTGAGCTAGGAAGGGAGGATGGTAAGCATTTTTCATTGAGAAGTTGAAGGAGGTAAGGGAGACACTCTGAATATGATTTTGATATTTATGTTGTTATACATGCATTAAATCATTAAAGTTATTACTTGTATTTTATAAAGCTTAGTGAGCCCTACAATTTAGTAACCAACAAGCTAAGTTGAATGTGAAACATATACAAAGTTATACATTTGTATTAAACATAAGTCAGGTAAAGATAATAAGGTAGATCATGCATTGATCATGAGAACTTTGATTTTAAGTACGATGAAGACTGGATTAGTTTCATTAGAAAAGATAAAGGAGTTGTATGCATATGTGAGGGATTTCACTAGAGCATTGTATAATTTCAGTTGCATGAGATATACGCATGTAGTTGGTTATTTCTACAAGGAGGATATCTATTTAAAGGTAAGAGTTTCTGTAACCTTGATGTTCACTGTGTGATAGTTTAATCAAAGAGTTGCATGGTGGTGGATTGGTGGGTCACTTTGGGAAATATAAAACCCAAACCTTGTTTGAGGAAACATATTGTTGGAACAACTTGAGGAAGGAAGTTGACAAGTATATAGAGAGATGTCAAGTTTTCTTGGTGCCTAAGGGAGTGGGTCATAATAGAAGTTTTTATATCTTATTTTGTATACTTACGATACCGTAGGAGGATATATCTATGGATTTTGTCTTAGGGTTTATGAGAATACATAAATGACATGACTCGATTTTTGTGGTGGTGGTCGCTTTTTCAAGATGGCACATTTCTTGCCTTGTAGAAATACTAGTGATGCAAGCTTATGTGAAAATATTGTTTTGAAGGAGATTAGGAGGATACATGGATTTCTAAAGACCATTACTTCAAATAGGGGTAAATGATTTTTTTGTCATTTTTGCATGACACTATGGAAGAGATTGGGTGCAAATTTGCAATACAATTAAACATACTATTTATAGATATAGATGGAAAGACATTTAATGAATAAAAGTTTTGAGTAATCTTTTGAGATGCCTGGCTGGTAACAAATTGGAGCAATGGGATAATTTACTAGCACAATGAAAGATTATTTGTAATAATAAAGTGATTAGATTGACAATGTTATTGGCTTTTTTATTTAGATATGGATGTAGTATGAAAGGAGTCATAAATTTGGTTGATTTGCTTGTTTGAGATGTAGAGAATTGACAATGCGGAAGGATTTGCTAAACATATGAGGGAAATACATGTGCATGTTTGGAGAATTTGAGAGTAACAAAAGGCATAAGAGGTGCACAAATATGAGGAAATTCAAAATATAGTAAGGTGAATTGGTGGTGGTGCGTTTGAATAAAGAGAATTACTTGAAGGGAAGGTATGCTAAGATGATTGGGGGGGATATTGAATGTAGAATTGAGAGGAAATTTAGCAATACTGCATATGAAGTGGAATTGCCAGAGAATCTAGACAAACTATCAATACTGATTGTGAAGTATCTTTATGATTTTGTAGGTTATGACTTAGATGAAGCTAAGGAATCTGAGGAGAATGTTAAACCATATTGGATGGAACAAATTCCAAGGAAAGTATGTCCATAAATGAATACAATTTTGGAAGAGAAGGTGAAGGCATATAATACAACCAACATTTGGTGAAGTGGAAAAATAAATTGGATGTTAATAATAAGTGGATTTAATAGCAATAGAACCACAAATTGCATAAGGGTAATTGTTTAATAGAGTAGGTTGATGATGGTGCGTGCATATAGGTATACTACTTCTTTTGCAAGGGGATTTTAATGTAGTAACATTTAGATATGTGCATTTGAAGCAACACAAACGATAACTAATCAAGTTAGGGCGTGGAATGAAATACGTGTTTGGAGTCACAAGTGGAATAATGGTGTACAAAACGGGTGTAAGGTGTAGAGTAGTGTGCACGCTATGATATAGATAGTTATGCACTAGATGAAGATAAAATGTTGGGTGTAGGAAGTGAAAGAGGTGTTGAGGTGGAAGTGAGGTTGAACCAAGAAAAGGATAAGGTAAATGGTTGTGGTCAAGCAATTGGAATCATTGGAAGTCCAAAGGTTGAGAGCATGGATAATACATCAATGTAGTGTAATGGAGATCATGTTGGTTAGGTTGATTATGATGAGAGGGTTGGATTAAAAGAAACAAGTAGTGTTTTGTAGGAAAGAACACAAATATCTAAAGGATGAGGAAGAAACAAAGAGAGGCTTTGAACTAGAGGAAGTGAAGTGGCACTAGAATGATTTGGTGCTTGAGGAAGAAGAGTATGAAGGAACATTGATATTAATGGAAATTGGGGGTCTTGTTGATGAGAAGAGTTCAACAGTGTAGATTGTGTTCATAGGTACATAACACATGGAGGGTGTAAGATGTACATAATGAAGTAATCCTAAAGGGAAAGGATCAATAGGACTATACGTCGAAGACATTTCAAAATCTGTGTATTGTAACCTTATATATTTGTAATGAGAATGAGTAGACTTTTCTTAGGAGTTTGTTGTATTTCATATCATGTTATGTATGGTATTTTTTGTTATTCATCGTTATGTATTTCAAAAAACCCATGTGCTTGAATGTAGGGGCATATGCCCTGAGAGGGTCTATGGCCCTTCTTTGCTACGCCAATCTTCAAGGAGAAAATAATGTTTTGTATGTTTGAACTTTGATGATAATGTTGATAATAATATAAAAATAAGTCAATAATAAATACATTTTTGTTAGGTTTTAATTACATTACTAATAAAATACATGTATTTGCAGGGGAGATGTTTCGAGGTGAATTTTTCTTTGAAAAAACTCACATTTTAGTTTCACATGGGATTGAAGTAGTTCAATCACTTTAAATATTACAAATTATGTTTTAGATAAAAAAAAATTATATTATTCCTTTTGATTATAATTTCCCTTTGCTAGAAAATAATATTTCAATTTAAAATTTGAGTCCATTGCAATTTGCAATGTGGACTAAACGTGTTCATTATACTATGTTATAAAGATAAAGAAGAATTAAGATTCTTAAAATTATTTATTACGATATTACTCTTGTTATGTTTTTTGTATTATTAATTACATATAATTAAATGGAAAAAGAAAATGTGAATTAGAATCTATATGCTTATTTATAGTTTTTATTTTGATATATTTAATTATCATAAATCATTAGTGATATTTATGCATTCACTTTTTTTAGTTCCACACTTCATTTGGCCTTTATTATAAAAAACTCATGTAAAACCTTATCAACACTTCAATTTTTATTTGTATAATAATAAGCCACAAAATGTCTCATGCCTTTATCTCTCTATGGATATAAATGCTTTGTAGTTATGGAAGGAAAACATTTAACAAAGAATATTGTTATCCAAAATAGAAGAAGGGAAGTGGTTGCTTCCCTAGCTTATTTATACCATCTGTTGAATTGTTTAATATGTTATATTTGTCAGTGTGGTTATTATGAATTCCTAGACTTAGATATTTGCAGTTGTATATTTTCATTTATATTTCATAATTTGTATTATAAAATATTTATATTTTATAATTCACATGTCAAGGATTTTTATGCAGGATATATTTTTACAAATATAATGTTTAAAGGGTAATTATCTGTGTATAATTCATTTGCATTTTATCAAACACTAATTAATTTATATATATATATATATATATATATATATATATATATATAATTGTATTTCAAGCAACAACATGCATAGCAGAATTGCACACTAAGCAAGTGGAAATGTGAGAATGGTACTCATATTTATCACCTTGAAAGTTAATATATATCTTTGAGAAGTCATTTTCTAGGGCATTGATTTATTGATTTATTTTTTATTGTTAGCATATTAGTAATAAGAAATTAAACATAAAGTGAAAACTAAATTAAAAAATGTTTTTTGTTTTATGACTAATATGTTTTTGTTTTATGAATTATATGATTTTTTTGTGTTTTCATTTATAAACAAAATAATTATAAGAGAGAAATGTGAATAGTTATATATATAGAGAGAGAGGTAAGCTAAGGAAGTAACTGCAAAAATGTTTAGTGTATAACATAAATAAATGGTTTATTTTATTTTATGAGTTATATAATTTGTTTTTATTTTATCATGAAAAAATAAATAGCAAAGAATACATGAAAGTTAAAGAATTTAATTAAGATATGTTTAGAAGTGCATTTATTTCAATACTTGGTGAGAGTACAATGTGTGATATTTTACAGGAGAGATCACACAGCTGGAGCAAGCCTCACTAAAACTCACTCAAGAATAGCAGAGAAGAAAAGAAGAATACTGAATCAATAGTCACTCATTAACACAAGAAATGACAAAAATTGGTGTATCATACATCAGTTGTAAGCTGGCACTGTGTAAAGTGAATAATAATTGAATATAATCAAATGGATTCAAATGCCTCCTAAGGTCATTCGAATTCTCCTTAATGTGTGGCTTGGATAGCATTGGAGACATCATCCAATCAGTGGCAATAGTCAGAAATCGTCAAAAGTCAGTCAAATGAGTCTAACTGAGTCATGTGAGCACAAATCAAGGGATGGAGACGCCAAGGAGGGTGCATCAGGTTGATGAGGTTCTCAATAGGTCAAGTGGCACTTCGATACAAACAACCGGAAGCTATAGGCAGTTAAACTGAGCAATAAATGAATAAACTAGTCAATAAAAACCACAATGGACTGTTAGTGATCCAAGTAGTGTAGTAGGGCGCATATGTCATCCAGGTGAGAAAAACAAGGTGCACTAGGTAGGTAGGAGGGCTCCTGAGGGCTAAAAACAAGCTCTAGGGGGTTGGACATAGGCTCCAGGTGCTAGGGAGACTACCATACTGATGCATGCAAATGCATGCATGATGACTGGATGCATGCAGGAATGCAAATATAAAAAATGATGGTGAGAATATTCCAACACCCCTCTGCAAGCCAAACTATGAGGAAACAACTGAAGGAACTAATGGTAGGGCCCTGGGGACTAAGACCAAAGGTCACCCCATACAACAATCTAAATAAATAAAGTGAGGAAAGAGGGAAAACTCAGTGGGAAGAAATCCCCCCCTCAAGATAGACTGTGGTAGGATAATCAATCATGTACATCATTCACCCCAAATGGTAAGTGCACTTTTCCACCGAAGAAGGATCTATCAGCAATAAATGGATCAGTATTCTGAGAAGGATGAAAGCGTCCATTCTGAAAATCAGATCTGGTTCTCCTCAGATCAAGTGGATCTCCAACAAGATCTCCGACAGATCTAAGAGTAGTGGCTGCCCATCTAGGAAGAGGAGGATCTGCAAGTTGTAGATCTGGATCTTGGTCTTCCATTCGCTCATCTTCACTAATAGGTGCTAGATTTTCAGGTTCTTGTGGATCTGGATCTAGCATTCTCTCAAAAGGAGTTATATTCCTTTTGGGAAGAAGTGGATCATGCTCCAAAAACATGTGCTTGAGTTCTCCAACAATGGATGCAAGCGAATCTGGAGGCTTTTGGAACTTGCTTTTCCTACCAAGAATGGTGAGAACAAATCCAAAAATATGAACATCATTATGGAGCATGTGATTCGAACCAACTGAGGTAGAATCAACTCCATGAATGTGTGTAGTTCTTTGATATCTCCTTTGAACCGACATAGGTGAGATCATAACCAAATGAACTAATACATGATGGTGGTGGCTTGGAATTCAAATTAGATCCAAGATTTGATAGATGGTTTCTTATGATCTTCTTTGAACCAGTAGGGGTGAGATCAAAACCAAAATCACAAGGATATGCATGAGACTTAAACCCAAGCGAATGATGGTGTCTTCCATCTTTGGTGAAACTCTGAAAACATGTGGCAATGACCAAATAGGATTTCATAAGAAGCATTTGATCAAGGAGGGCGAATGCATCACCTCCAAAATCTGATTTTACCTCCAAAATACCCAATAGATCATCATCTTGCACATCAACAAGCTCATGGGAAGTAGAGATTTCAAAAGTCTCTTCAACTTCTAGAGTAGTAGTTGACATATCTGGCTTAGAATTTGAATTCGAAAATGGATCAACTTCATCATTGGTGATGGAACATATTGCAATAGTAGATCTTGATATCATGTCTTGGATTTCGACTTCATTATGAGAAATGATTGAGGCCGAATCATGAGTAGAGAGAGCACTGAAGGCAGTACTACCGGGCTTGTTCTCCAAATGGATAACATCGTCCTCTTCCTTCTCTCCAAATAATATGTCCCATCTTGTCTAGTTATCACTTGGATGTTTTGCAGGATCAATGAGGTATTCCATATTGGAAATCCTAGCAGTACATATTGCTGTTGAGGCTTTGTCACAATCATCTAGCCAATCTTCTTCCTCTTCATAGAAAGCAAAATCTCTCTCAACACCAGTACACATCTAAAAGACCATATCTCTTCAAGTATGCTGTCATCTTTGGTTTCCATTCTTCATAGTTTTATGAAGAGAGACAAGGAATTGCTTTTAGATCCATGGAAGCTATTGTAGAATTCAAATCTACTGCTGCAACTGTAGAAGACATCAAAATTGCTGCAACTACAGAAAACTTCAAAACTACAACTGCAGGAAACTACTGAAACTGCAGATAGCTTCGAATTACCTGCAAAAACAATGGAGATCCATAGTAGCTGCTGAATTCGAATATGTGGAAAATGGAATAACCGGCAAAACAATAAGATTGTTGATGGAGATTTGTTGCAAATTCGAATTGAACACTGCCTTAGGACAATGAGCACATGTGATTGGATCCTTCATACCTGGCTAGACCTCACTGGATTGTTCCAGTGAATTCAAGACAATTGCACCAGGAATTGCTATGGAAATCCAGAGGCTTCTGGTGCTCAATTAAAGACAACCGCTCAAAGAATTGTTGCAATTGCTGTTGCTGCAATTCGAATAGCTGACTCCAGCTTTGATACCATGTGATATTTTACAGGAGAGATCACACACTTGGAGCAAACCTCACTAAAACTCACTCAAGAATACCTGAGAAGAGAAGAACACTGGATCAATAATCTCTCATTAACACAAGAAATGACAAAAACGGTTGTATCATACATCAGTTGTAAGCTGGCACTGTGTAAAGTGAATAATAACTAAATACAATCAAATGGATTCGAATGCCTCTTAAGGTCATTCGAATTCTCCTCAATGTGGTGTGGATAGCATTGGAGACATCATTCAATCAGTGGCAGTAGTCACAAATGGTCAAAAGTCAATCAAATGAGTCTAACTAAGTCATGTGAGCACAAATCAAGGGATGGAGACTCCAAGGAGGGCGCATGAGGCTGATGAGGTTGTCAATAGGTCAAGTGGCACTCCGATATAGACAACTGGAAGCTACAAGCAGTTAAACTGAGCAATAAATGAATAAACTAGTCAATAAATGCTGCAACGGACTGTTAGTGATCCAAGTAGTGTAGTAGGGCGCATATGTCATCCAGGTGTGGAAAACAAGGCACACTAGGTAGGTAGGAGGGCTCTCGAGGGCTAAAAACAAGCTCTGCGGTGATGAACATAGGCTCCAGGTGCTGGGGAGACTACCATACTGATGACTGGATGCATGCAAATGCATGCATGATGACTGGATGCATGCAGGCATGCAAATATAAAAAATGGTGGTGAGAATATTCCAACACAATGTAAGAAAGAACCTTGTCTAAGAGGATTCTAGTTTAACTCAAAACAAATGTGATGTTTTTTGAACTGTGGCATTTTGTTACACTTGAGATACAAGAATGTGAAGGTTCACCAATGAAGGGCATTTGGTGTAGAAGGACCATCGCGTAGTTGTTTGGAATGAATTTATCATTGTAGTTTGATCAATTTTCCATCAAAAACAAAACTAACACAAAAACATGAAATATATTATACATTTCATGGGAAAGAACAAATGTTTCATTTGAGCAATGAACTTTAGATGTATGTCATCTTGTTATTACAAACTTCGTTAGACTTTATTACATTGATACTTTGATGAAAATATGCAATTTAACATAGTTTTGTCATAACTTTTTTCCTCCCTTCATATTTGTCTCATTTGATCCTCCTTTTATCGTGGGATAAGAGACTTAATTGGAAAGTTTCTTGAAGTACTTGTAGCAGTGCTTCGAAATAATTAGAATAGATAGGGTTTAAGAGAAATAAGTTTAAACATACAAGTCATAATAAGACAAGGAGGTTCAAGGCTTGGACAGGTCATGGGTGATTTGGTTAATGGCTCACCTCTTAAAGATCAAATGGACCATTCTATTTGTGTTTTTTATTATTATACGCAAGTCATTAATAATCATCACATTCCTTTAAAGATTATCATTTATAAGACAAAATGTCCATCCATGTGCAAACAAATTAAATCATATGGATTTATAATATTAAGTCACACACACACACATATACAACACATTAAAATTGATTTGTCTCATAATTGAATTGGAATTTTTGTCTTACAACATTTATAATTAAATATGCCATAAATAAAATATATTGACAAATTGGTATGAAGTTCTCAACCAAATAAAAAGTCCATACATATGTATAGGAAAGTTTGTCATTTTTTGTAGCATGTTACAACTAAACAATACTTATGTCCAAGATGTTGGAAACAAATAATTATATTGCTCAAATTTATGTCTAACATACCAATTGATAACAAGAAATGTTGATTAAGTGTTGTAGAATACATAAGAAAAGACCAGCTTAAAATAATCTATCAAAAAATGAGCATGTTTGAGTGTGAGGTCACAAGCTTGTGGGTGAGGATGAGGTTGCTCGAAGAAAGCAAAGGGTATGAGACAAGGGGGTCTTTTCTAGCAGAAAAGGCATCCAACCATGTATTCTACTTGTCTTTTGGAATAATGGGGAGGAAGATAGGTTGTTACTTGTATCATGAGAGCATTATATAGAGTTAACTTCATAGTTGATCATGAATAGACCTTTCAAGGAAAATGCATTGCCACATCAATCTAAAATTTTGAGTAATTTTTCCTTTGGTATGTGTTGAACTATGTGTTGTATAATATGACATCAATTTAATGACTTTTTGCAGGTTTAAAACTTTCGTGCATTATATGTGTGTTGTATAATACGACATTAGTTTAATGACTTTCTGTAGGTTTAAAACTTTCATGCAGTGTGTGTGTGTAAAATACCCTAGTGTTGATTATCGACACTATTATATCAAATACGCATGTCAACATGATCTTCACAATCTATATTTGCAAAGGGAGGATTTTTCACAATAACTTGAGTGATATTAATTTTTCATATATAAGTTTAACTCATGTTGCTAACAAAGAGACCACAAGGTAATAATGCCAAAAATAAGAGTGAAGACAGTATTGGCTATTGGGAGGTTGAATTAAGGTTTGAACTTCAAGTAGCTTATGGTCATGGTGCATTGAGGGTATATGAATGAGTGAAATTTGCAATTGAAATGCACTACAAAAATCACTCAATTAAAAATACATAAGTTGGAGGATTGATCATGGCAGCCATATATTACAGTGCCAAAGATAAAGCATGTAAATGGCTAAGGTAACATCAATTTTATGTGTTGAATGGTTTTGAGTTACGGTTTAAAAATAGATTAGATTATCCAGCCAACAAATAGGTAAGCAAAGATTGACCCCTAAAAATGCCTACATATATTAAATACATGGCTTGAACTTTGTAGACAAGACAACGGAAACTCATTATGATACTTATAGGTCATGTTTCTTTAATGGCCACCAAAACCATAACAAAATTCAAAGAATTCATTATATCATTCTATTAGGGTTGAATTGATGCAAGTATTCATAGTTGATGGTTTAGATGTATGAGTACTTAATGGCTAAATAGAATTTGAGGGTATAAAATAATGTGAATACCTTGAAACATCCCAAACATTCAAGTGAGCATGGTATCACTCTAGTCATGCAACTAAAACAAAACAAAGATGAAGCAAGTTTATATCCAAAAAAAAGAGGGCTTGCATTGGCTAAGTTGAGTTTCCGGTAACATGCAATGTTCATAAAGTGAACATCTTCAAATTGAGGTGGCAACTTTGTATAGGTACCAAATGTGAAAAATAAAACCATTCCTTTTGCTCATGCAAGGATAGTGATAATCCAATATTGAAGCAATCACCTTCCCCAAGTTGATGAGCATAGAAAGTCATAGGCCTAAGGTTTGAACTGAATGGGGAAATGCATTCAAAGTGAAACCCAAGGGATAGACAAGGGACCTTATTCCAATCTACATTGTTGATCTTTAAAATAATTCCCATGATCAAAAGAGTGAGGATACATCAATATCAACCACTATGTGGCGATGGAGAAGGACATAGTACAAGTACATTATTGCTAGATGGGTGGTCTATAACTCTCTCATAGGACTCATAATTTAGATGAAATCTAATATGTAAAATTCACATAAAATATACAAAGGTATCAACTTTGGTCCACTTTCAATCTTTTACTTTAGCATATCATTGCTAAACCTTGGTTCTTTGCATACTTAAATACAAAAAATATTGTGTATTAGGTAAGGTGATCTAGGTCGAAAATGAGGGTTTTTTTATCACATATATAACTCATCATATACTACTACACCTATTAAAACACATGATGGGACTAGATCAGTATGGTAAGGGAGGGAGAATTCATATTTTCACAAGGAACCAATATCAACATAACTTGGGGAATTTTAGATATTAGTATGTTTTTATCATAATATCATGTGTTGTGTGTACATGGGATATATTGATTAATATTATTGTTTGTTGTGGCGATGTGACTTGATTTGCTATTATTTTGGATAGCTGAGATCTTCTCTATCTATATATTTATTATTGTCATTAGTAAAGAATGTTATTTATTTATTTATGTAATCCATTTAAGCTTATGGTTTTTAATGCAAATTAGTTAGAGAATTTTCATTCATAGTTTAGAACTTTGCTTAAGTTGTTTCAATCTAGTCTTGGTGTGGGTGCTTTTCTAATTTTCCATTACTTCTAAAAGATACATTGTTTTCATCTATTCTCAACATTTGCAGCAACCATTATTGATATTTCTAATCTCCACCTCTTGTATGTGTAATATAATGGAGTGCACATGCCTTCTATCCGTATGTGTGTTGAGATCTCCAATGCATTACTAGCTTTCTATAGTGTGTTGTAGCGATTTCTGAACTTCTTTGGCTCAACCATTCTTTGTTGGTTTGTGTGGTGTCTTGAGTGTATTGATCTGTTGCTATGATGTTGGTGGCTAAGAGATGCTTGTTTCTAGTGGTGTGATTTATTCCTCGAGCAATCGCTTATTATTGATCAGTTCCTCGTGGCACTCCTTACTCATGTCGACATTATTTAACCACATGTACCTTTGAAAGCATCCCCATGATTTGCATCCCTATAGTAGATCTTGTCACACGTGGGCTTGGACTTTGTAACTTAATTTTGGTCAACTCATTTTTGGTCTTTTGTTTCTTCTTGAATGCACAATGTTGATTTTGTAATTTGGTCACTTTTTCATTGATGATGCTTCCTATTTCTATAGATTGAGGGTTTAATGACCTTCAAATAAGCTGTTGATGGTACACTATGTGATCTCATGTTGATAATTATGAGTTGTTTTTATTACGTAACATCTTGCATGCTTGTGTGTGATATACCTCTCATACAATTTGCTTATCCAATTATTGTGATAGACTTTTCAAACCCCACTTTGGAGATCCTTCCATAGACCTCTACCTCAGATGTTGGTCATTATACTAGTATTGAATCCTCTTGGATCCAGTTATTTATAGGTTGGCTACTCTTCTAGTTTTGAATTCAAAGGAGTATCATAGGCAACATTGAAATACATTGGTTGTAAGCATAAATATGGTGTGAATGATCTCATAGCTCTCTTGGAGTTGCATGCTTAAGGTACACTTATATATGCAATAATTTTATATTTGCAAAGGTAATTACATGTCTAGTTTACCTTGTGCATTATCAGAGTTTTATTTATGTTGGTGAGTATTGACTCTCTTGTGGTCAGTATTAAAAAATATTATTTAAAAAAGGGCATTTGTGTCTATTGCTGGGATGACCATTATCATTTTATTTCCAAGCTCACTTAGCATTGAAGAGAATGGCTATAGAATCCATGATAATACTTATGATGAAGCTGCCAACACCACTACTTCATTAGTTGATAAGGTTAACAAAATTTTGGTTAGTGATCCATCTCCTCGATGTCCCAAACATAAGGTGCCCATATCAAATAGATGTCACAATCTAGAAGTGCCCGATAATTGGATTCTTAAATTTGACACGTGATTCAATTATAATTAGATTCTTGAAAGTCAGAAAGTTCCATTCACCAAGTTTTCGCCTTAGAGGTCTAGCCAAACTATTGGTTGTAGAATGTTGGCAAATCAAAATCCAATAACCACTTGGATTGAGCTTATGGAAGTCCATATCCTTGCATTCTATCCTTCTTGCTATAAACAAGATATGAGTGTTGAGTCGCTTTGCCTATGTCAAGGATTCAACATACTTGTGCAAGATTACATCCACCAGTTCAACCGATTATGAACTCTTCTTATCATTATTGATTCGGTTGAAAAACATTTCCTTATGCTTAAAGGTGGATTGCATGAACATTTGCATTGAGTTAAAATAGGTGGAAATCATCACAGATGATGTTGCATACAATCAAACATAATTGGTCAAAGAGAAGCTTTTTGAGAAGTGTAGAACTCAATAACATTGATCCTCCAAGAAGCTTAGACCAATACCCATGAAACCCACAACTTCTACCACAACAAGTAATCATTAATCATCATCTTCTTTTGATGCAAATAAAAATGGAGAGCTTTGCAGATAGTGTAAGAAATCAGGATATGTTAAGTCTGAATATTTTAAGTTGGAGAAGAAATCCTTGTGTTGTCTAAGGTACAAGAAGCTAATGATGCTCCTATTAGGATTCATAGTGATCATAAGAATTCTAAGTAGTTGAAAGGCCAACTCCATAAGATTACTTTAATGCATCATCATCCTACTCAAGGGGGTGTGACAATTTTTTCATCACTTGTGCCCACCTCATACATGATTTTTCAGCGGATTGTATCATCGACAATAGCTTATGGAAAAACCTAGTTGTGAAGGCCATAATTGATAAGTTGCACTTGACAATGGACCTACATCCTCATCTATATGCATTTGGATGGAAGATAATGGCTCAATTGCACGATCACACACGTGTCGTGTCCTTTGATTTTGGTCATTTGTTTCTAGATAAGGTCATGTGTGATGTGATCAATATGTATTGTTGTGGTTTGTTTCTTGTTAAACCTTGTTAATAAGATATGAGAGCTTACTATGATGCATATAACAATACATATATTCTGTAGAAAGATATTAAAAAGTACCCAATCATAATCACATAAAAAATAACTAATTTGGTGCTCACTTGCAAGTAGGCATGTAAAGTAATTAATCAAGTAACAACACTAGCATTAATCTTCGCAAGGCCTCAATCTTGTGAAAAGTGAGTGAGTATCATGGTTTCTACACAACATGTAGATCTCAATCAACTTTTGTAATCTTATTCAAATATGCTTCAGGAACCTACAACACTTGGTCCACGTAAACAAATCAATCATAGAATTGATTTTCTTCCTGGTGTCTTCATTCCCAATGCCCCATTGTATTGCAATTCAATGATTCAACGTAAAGAAATTATAAGGAAAACTCAGGATCTAATGTTTATACGTTTCATGAAGCCAAGTATCTCCCCTTACACATCATCGATCTTGTTTGTAATTAAGGAAGATTGAACGTGGTATTTTTGTGTTGACTTTAGTTTATTAAATAAAATAATCATGAGGAATCAATATCCACTCCTTGACATTGATGATTTTCTTTATTAACTTCAAGGTGCATGATTCTTCACTAAAATTGATTTTAAAAGTGGATATCTTTAGGTTAGGGTTCAAGTAGAAGATACTTGGAAAATAACTTTGAAAACCAAAATGGGTCCTTTTGAATGGCTTGATGCCTTTAGGGATCACCAATGCCCCAGATACCTTTATGAGATAAAAGAATGACATTTTTAGGAATCATCTATATCAATGTCACGTCCCCTTCCATCTATCCAATGCAAGGGAGAGAACATGACTGCAACATGGGGTGTCTAATTCGTCCCCAAAGCCATAATGATAAATTTTTTCCATTTAAAATAAGATGCACAAGTAATTTACATAGCGGAATTAAACATATTAACACACAGCTAGAATGGAATGCATTAGCATATTTAACCCAGGCAAATGATGAATCATTCACACATGGAACCAATCCCATTCTCATGCCATTCACAGATTTTATATCAATTTCATTTACATGAATAATTAACATCCTCAATTAACACAATGCAAAACACATAATGCATATAATTTACATCATAGAGAACACTTATCTTTGAGATGAAGTTGTCCAACAACTAGCTATGTGAGAGCAACGTTCCACCCAAGCATAGATCTCTGTCCACCTTCTATTCTTTCAGCTGAGAGATCACCCCCGTGCTGGGTTGTGTATCCACTAAGGAACTAGCTGGGCTCACTCACAGCCATGGTTTCACTCAACAACTATGCTAAGCCAACACACAGTTGAGTTTATCAAGCATACAAGAAGATAGAGCAGGGCAATGCTAAGCTAGTGAGCTCAACCACAGAGCTACAGGCATCTCAAGTTAATTCAAATAGTCAAGGCACCCACAATACCTACCACACCCAATACAAGGAAGGTCCACTTCTCTGCTGCACAGTCCCTCAGGCGTCCCTTCCCTCCAGTGCTCTTCAGGATGGGCATAGAAAGGTCCAGCTGTTAATTCTTTGAGATTCTATCCTTCACTGGGTTTATCAAGCAAACCCAACCTCTGCTCTATCATTCATACTTGGATTTCTTAGAACTCTGTCTTCAAATAACTCAATCCCATCACTGGTTTTCTGGGCTATAAAAACTGGGTTTCCCAATGGATTTCGGGATATCTAATACTCTCAAATTCACCCCAAGGTTCATATCTATGGATCCCCCATTGGATTTTACTGTCCAATACCAAATCTGGGCATTTTTGGCTCTTCAAAACGTGGGTTTTTGCAAAGTTGCGATTTCTGGTTTTTCTCATTGCTGGCCATTCATTTTTGTATGGAAAATGATGCTGGCCCCTTCTGCAACGGAATGGGGATGAGGAAGAAGCAACTCCCATGAGGTAGAGTGGCTTGTGGTACAAGAAAACAGAGCCCATACCTGCAAATACGAATTTCTAGGCTGCCCATGCTCCATTGAAGCCATGGACTGAAATCCTCAACTACTTCCTTACAACAAAAATAAATGTCATCAAGGAAAGTCAAATGGGTTCTCACAATGACATTTGGTAGCTTATGGCTCAATCCCACAACCCCTTCACCACTCCCTAGTGGATACACATGGCCCCTTCTCATTGGTTGCTTCCATAGCCAGTTTTGGTATTTTATTGCAATATTAATATTTACATCAATTTACAATATTCCATGGCTTAATACCACATGGCTATCAAAATATCAAATACTTGCTTGTTTTAAATAAAATCCGAACATACACTAGCGGGGCCTTGGCCTTGAGCTCCACGCTAAGGAAACATACAACACATGTATACAATATTTACATTAAAAGCCAATATTTCACAGGGGTCAAAATTGGGGTATTACAATCAAATTGTTATCATTTATTTGAATGATATTGTTGTTTGATCACATTTCCAACACTTAGAACACGTTCTTCACATACTTAAACAACATCGACTATATGTTAATTTAAGTGTTCTTTTTCTCAAACTACAATCTTTTTTATTGATTTTATCATTAATGCACATGGAATAAGGGTGGATCTTGCAAAGTTCAAATCTCTCATCAATTAGCCCATTCTTTCCACTCTCATCAAGTTAAGGAGTTTTCTTGGTCTTGTGAAATTCTGCCATAAATTCATCCATTGTTTTTCCTAAAATTGCCCTGTCGTTGCATTAGTCGAGAAAGAACATTGTTTCTTGTCAGTGGACAAAGGATCATTATCATGTTTTCAGTACCTTGAAAGAAAATTTGTGTTTTGGACCTCTCCTTGTATTGCTTGATCTCTCACAACTTTTTGAAATTTAGATTGACACTTCACAGTTTACACTTCGAGTAGTTTTGATGAAAAATGGTCATCCAATGGAATATTATTCAAAAACCTTTTCATAAGCGAAAATAAGCTACACTTATGGTAAAGAGTTGTATGCATGGGTTCAAGCTATAAAATACTAGAGACATTATCTCTTCAGCAAATAAATTGTTGAGAATACTAATCATTTACTTTTACAATTTCTTCAATCTCAAAATAAAATTGAAGAAGATAGGTATATGAAAAGGGAATCCTATTTGCAATAGTTTAACTTATTTATGAAGTACAAAAGGGAAGCAAACATATAGTGGTATATTGGTTGAGCCAACGTCATTTAAGTCATGCCTTAACTATTGTCACTACTTAACATCTGGAATTTTAGACTTGGGATTCATAATATCCATACGATTCATAGTTTGGGAAAGCTTACAATAGTCTCCAACACCCAATATATTGAAACATAGTTTCTGATACCACTCTCTGATGTCCCTAGCCCCTAAACCAAGGCCAAGGACACCTAGGAACCCAAGGGGAAGGTTGAATCAAGGTAATGCACATTGGAATAAGGGTAACTAAGGATATCCCAACATGCCAAAATCCAATAAAATAAAACAATCATCATTTTAAAATGAAATGCAAGAATACAATGCATATCATTCCCCAATACACATGTTATGCAAGGTAAATGCATGCATGAAATACAACCAAAATGAGAAAGCTATTAACATGATTTCAAGCATGATATATTAGATCTATTACAACCATTTAAATTTAAAATAATCATGTCTACAAGCCACCATAAACAATGTAAATAAACATATCTATAGGTTTCCACAATCAACCATATTAACAGTGTTAAAAACCAGATCTACTGACTGCCACCTACAACCATAATAACATAAAAAAATCTGGATATGAAAGCTGTCATATACAACCATATAAATGATAATAACGTCATATCTCATGGTTGTCACCTATAGCCATACAAACCATAAGCAAATTGTATCTGTAAGCACATATATATCAGAAATACACTAAATAAACATATAATAAAATACTCATCACTGACCACCAACCATGTAGCCATATCAACATAAATAAATTCAGATATGATAGATATCATATGCAGCCATATAACATAATATATCATGGATGTCACCCACAACCATACAAATCATAAGCAAATCAAATCTATAAGCACATATATTTTTGAAAATGCAGTAAGCAATCATATAATAAAATACTCATATTAATCGTGGAAACTAGCTTCAACAGGACAACATTCAACCCTACCATATACATGCCATGCTCATGCATATTTCAACATCATGGACACCCCCTAGCTGATGGCAGAGATCCACAGGAGAGGTACTCTTAAACCAACAGGCATGGTGTGTTCATCTCAACATCAGGAACACTGCCATACAAAAACAATTGTATCTCAGTCATGCAGAAAGATTTTTCAGAGAAAAAAAAATATTCCCTAATGGAAACAACATTCCAGATGCAATAGAATAGGTCAAACAATCCATAAATGCTCAAAAATATCTGAACCATAAGGTATGGATGCGCCCTTCTCAACACCGTGAGAAAACCCTACCACACCAAAATGACCATATCTTAGTCATATGGAAATATTTTTTGATGAAACGAAATGTATTCCTTATTGAAAATGTCACTTCGGACACAATGGAACATGTATCAAAACCCAGAAATGATCACCAGGACATATGGTTATGCCATTTCCACACTGTTAGAAACCACAATTACACATTTCTCCATCTAAACTTTCCCTTCCATCTACACTACCTAGTGCAATAGGATTCCCTTCACTACAAAAGTCCCTTAGGACATTACCATCCACTATAGGGATTAATGCATAGAGATTCATAAAGGGACAAGCAATGGGATAAGGAATCATGTTGTGTTCTACACAGTCAATATTCAATCCCCATTATAGGGTATTTAAACCTCATTACAAGGCCTTCAATCTTATACAATACAATGCATCTCTTACTCAAAACAATTTATCCCAAAACAAGAGAGCATTCCACTACACTGGAGAGCTTAAGAGAGAAAGAATAAGAATGAAAGAGATCCAATTCCCAATCCTTCTATAGCCATTTGAATTCCCTAAGGAAGTAACTCCAATTCCAAGAGAGGTAACTCAAATTTACTGGGGGTTACTCAATTCATGAGAGGGAGGTTACAATTAGAGATTCCATTTCCCAAAATAGCAAAAGGTAAAATAGAGAGGGGAGTTACACTTTTTTAAGGAGTGCAGGCTAAAAATAGCCAATGAGGGTGCACTAGCCAAGTAGGCCCCACCAATCATCAAAGAGGACTCAATAGTACCTCCATAAACCAAAATAATAAAAAATAGGGTCTGACAAGTAATGTTAGGGAGAGAAACAACTCCTAGTCCCCAACCCACTTCACATGTGGAATCCATGGCCCCCCATTCTCATTAGTTGTCCATGTTGAGCTAGTTATTTAATTAAATAATAATAATAATAAAGTCCATAATCATGGAACCTAGTCCCTAATAATAAACAAAATAATAACATATATCCAGGTCTTAACAGCTGGGGTATTACAAACGTTGTCTTTCGAAATTCCAATGACGTAGTCTTTCATAATTCCCACTAAGTCATCATCCTTATATGACTTCTAATATGCACATATGGAGTATTGGAAGCATGATTATAGTTGATTCAAGAGCAGAGGAACCATTAATTCTTTAAAATATATGTGATTCCAACTTAGCAGAGGCCTCAACAGAGAAGCACCATTAGCATCTGAATCCGAGGGATATTTAATCACAACAAAAAGGCAAAGCAAAGGGGGTTCATTAATTTCTCACGATTCAATAGAATCCAAAAAAGTGTGTCAATATCTGCAACATTGGCCCTTTCCTTCTTCTTTTCCTTTTTCTTCCTTGTAATGGATCAAATAAATTCTGTTATGTTGAAGGAAACAATAAAACCAAAGAAGAGACTAATTAGCCCCCCTTGATGTATGTACTGTTGTATTGAAGAAAATAAAGATGCCAGGGATTTGAAAGCAATACTGAGGTTGTTTGCTACTAGTATTTGAAGAAAAGTATCACGTATTGTGTTGTGAATGTTCTTTCTAATAGAAAAAAAATCGTTATCATGTTACATGAATCTATGGATCTATACTTTCTACACCCATATGATTTTTTGTAGTTCTTGAATACATTTTAATGGAAGGATTTCAATCCTTTATTGTTGAATGTATTTATTGATGCTATGTCTTCCTTCAAAGAAATGGGTTATGATTAAGGAACCCTGAATTTTTTTGATTTGAGTTGTGTTTCTTTGAGATATATTTGTGCATCCCCTCTAAATTTAACACTCAAAATCACTTTCATCATATGAGATCTAACTCATGCACCATGGGTCTTAGTTGTAAATCCAGTCAAGGTTTTAAAGTATATTGCCAGGAACCTAGTGTGATAGACTAGGGTATATTACCTTTATTCTTAGGGTTCCCTCCCTTGATCTGAGGACTGGCTCAATGACCTAAAGTGGCACAGGAATGGTGCTACCTGCACAACCCTCCTTGGCATTGTAACTTCACTTAAACCTTTGTTATATTTTCTCTAAATCTCTATATGTTCTAAAACAGTAAAGAATTGTTAATTCAGTGAAGGTACAACTTGAGGGACAATAAGGTGATATGGCGCCATTGCCGAGGATGATATGTCACTATTAAATATTCACGACCAATACCCTTTCTAGGTCAGAGGAGAAAAGGGTTATAAGAAAAGCAATATTTATCTTTATCTGATAACCAAGAATCATTTCATGTATGGTCAAAAGTCATACTGCTATAAGTTTTAGTAGTTTCTCATAGTTCAATATCAAATAGCCTTATGACCTAAAGGAAGTTGGAGAAGCAGTGTATGACTAATGACTCCACCACTCAAGTAGACTCCATTGGGATTCATGCTCATTTGTTGAAAACGTACAGTCCATATTCATAATAACCATATCTAAAGCTAAGGGAAAACTCATTTCTCCTCTAGTATATCCAAGCCAAGTTTGGAAGAAAAAGAAAGAAACATCCCCTTCAGTTGTGCGAAGATACTAGAATTTCCTGTAACACCTTCATTTGTCATTGAAGGACTTGAGTTACCTTTGAGCACATACTGGTCACATAACTCCATGTCTCTTCCACATTTTGAATACCTATATTCATCACCTTCAGTTTCTGCAAAGAAGTGTTCAGATTCCCATACTCATAATTTCTTCCCACAAAGAAAGTCCTCCCACCTGGGGTATATTGCAACCACAAAGGCTTTACCCTTTGTTCATACATTTACCAAACTTGGTCCACAAGCCATTACCCTACATATCTTTGCACCCAACATATTCACTAGTGTTCCAACTCATACATTAGGTGTCTCTTCTTGAATCACTTCCAACATGCCACAAGATGTCTCTTTTGGTTGAGATGCTTCAACAGTTTCCCCCTTGTGTTCCTCACATGGTTTCTCTTGTTCCCATCATGAAGGTATCTTGGGGTCATGAATTTTTGTGTTGTTGGGTTCACCTTGATGTACTTTAGGGTACATTGATGGATTTATCTCGTCCCCTAGGCACAAATTTTAGGTCTCCTTTTGAGCTAAATGAATTCCTTGTTACCTTGTCCATCTTTCCCCAATATTTGTTTTGGATTAAATCCCATAGACAACATGATGGTTACAACTTCTTGGTACAATGTTACTTCTCTTGGAGGTTAATAGATGTGTGTCTTACGGACTTATTGCTCTTCTTTTCCACCACCATGTTCAATTTATGACATAGGGACAACTTGTCCCATTCCTTTTGCAGAGAATGGCCCCATCATGTGTACATCCGCGTTCTTGTCTCCATTGCATTCTTCATATATTTTCTCAAAGTAATAATCTTAAGGAATACTTAGGTATGGAGCATTCTACTTATTTATATATTTCCTCATTCTCCACTAGGATCCTCTTCTACGTTGGCTTGTTCTATAATTATGTTGGATATACTCATCATATATTTTTTATAGAGGGGCAAAAGGGGCTATGAATGCCATGTATTCTTTGGTAACTAGAGATTCTTCTATCCTATAAAAGGTATAATAAGGTTGGGCATTCATAGGCTCTAGAGTAGGGTCTAGAAATGATGGATCCATTACATTAGTGGGATCCACTTCTCCTTGAATTATACTTTTTACTTATTCAAATGTATCTTTGTTTGCTAATTCCTCAAGTTTTGGCTTTGACTCATGGTCTTGTGGATTTGGAAAATTTCTCCCCTTTTCTTATCCTATCAAAAAATGGGGATCGTTTCTCCATGGTATATCCAGATGCAATTTCAACTCCTCGAATATCTCAGTGACTTCTATAAGACCCTTATTGTCCTCTATAGTGTAGCCTCCCATCACTATAGGGAATTTGATCATCCCTTTCTTTTTTTGATTTAATAAAATTAAGGTCATCCACCTCCAACATCTGATTTACATATTCTAATACAAAAATCCTGGGAGTGAGGAGTTTAGGTAACCTATACGGAGGGGATTGAGTGCCATATAATTTCATGACTATGTAATCTTCTACTAAATACCAGTCACCTCTCTTATTTTCCTCTCCTAGCTACAAATAAGGCTTGATTTCTTGGGACATGTATTTAAGTTCTCTCCCAGTGATTAAAGTGAAGGCTCTATACATGAATTGCGACACAAAGTGAAACCAAGAGACCTCTTTTTCTTCCCCTTTCTTAATCTAAGGTATCCATTCATATATCCTGTTTGAGACAACTCCCTTGGGTTTTTGGACATATAGAGATTCAAATACTGGGATTGATAAAAAATGAGAAGATAAACAAGATAAGAGTAGTATATAAAGATCCTAGTTTCATTGAAATTTCCCTTTTGGTCTTGATCATTGTTGCTATGGCCTCTACGCAGTTTTATTTTGGTGCGCTAGTATAATTAAATGAGTCAATCATAGCTACCATTCCTTTATAAATATCATGATTAGAATCTCTTCCTGGTATCAAGGTAAAATATGAGATAGTTTATTTGTTCCAAGGTGGACATTTCACCCATTTCCATAGGGTGGGAGGAGTTTCTTCTTTACCTTGGTTGTACTTAAGTTGAATGAACACCTTGGGGTACTTTTGAAACTGATTCATATCCCTATATTGATAGGATTCATATTCAAGGGATATAACCTCCCCAATTGAGGAGGTATCCATCATATTAGTAATGAAAAATGTTGAGATGTGAAAGAGAACAATTTGGCCATCACTGGTAGTAACAACTGAAGTAGCATACTTATAGTTATTGACACACAACTAGACAAAGTCAAGGAAAGGGAAGACATCAAGAACCAAGTGTTGGGCCAATCCAGATGGCCAGAGCTTGCAAGTGTATTTTGGGGAAAGCAATTTCCCAAGAGCGGTTACTATTAGCTATCGGGCTGAAGTTTTGGTTAAGCTGGGGGGATACTTTGGTCCATTGATAAAAAAAGGTGAAACTTCATGCAAGGAGACATCAGAAAGGTTAGACTAACTGGACAGGGTTGGGGAAGATGAGATTGCATAGGTTTTTTCTTTATTGGCATTTTGGAGATTTTGGAATAATGAATGGAGGATAAACTTCAGATAAATGCATAGAGGAGGGAACACAACAGGGAACAAAGATTTGAAATTTCTACTTGACATGAAGGACACAAGAATAACTCAAATAGAAATCACTAGGACATGGGTTGTTTTACTTACTTTATTTCACCAATGATGCGACGCAGCAATTGTATGAACTGACTCTGGTTGGCCAGAATTCGAATTTCAGGGTCCTTGCAGCTGAGAATTATCTTTCTTAGGAGATCCTACGCATATCATTCAAATGACTCTCAATACCAACGTTCTACCAATTTTCTTACCTATTTTTTGTGAGAAATCCATTAAATTCTACTCCTAATGTGAATTAATGCTAATATTGGTGGCCATTTACGCAACATTGTCGGCTTTCCTATGCTAGTGGTACAAGAAAATACTTTCCATAATTGGGAAATAACTTTTGGTGGGCCTTTTTACCTACCTTGGATTTTGTATTTTAACTTGAATCAGGGAGAATCAATGGGTTTTCACAGTATCCTAGGTAGAATATTTCTTTTATGGTGAATCTCTAATACTCTGGGGAATCCAATATCTCATTTGGTGGCGGAGGAGACCCCATTGCGTGAACGCCCATTCATCACAATGGGCCCAACCTAATCATGGCCATCCATGCACTGTCCATTTTTCATATAATCTCGTGCTTCTAGTTTCCATGGATGGATCAAATGGAGTGTTGAGAATGTTTGATTAAATCCCTGCCATCCACATCCCCTCCGTCCACACATAGGTCCCACTCTCCTTTAACATACATATTTAAATGTTGTGAATGGTCCAAATATCCTGAAGTAAAGTACTCATTCATATCATGTCCATTGGCCCATGGGATCCCTTTTTATAACTTTGGCTAGTTTCACTCCCACGGATGGCCCATATCACTCTTGGGAACTTCCACGATCTAATCATGGCCATTGGCACATGAGTTCCCTTTTTATCACTTTTGCAAGTTCCACTCCTACGGATGAACCAGATCAGTTGAAGGAACTCGCATGCTCTAATCCTGAATTTTTGTGCATGGGATCCCTTATTATGCAGTATACTAGTTTGAACTCCACAAACAGCACATAGTTCTTGTGAGAAGTTGCACGATCTAATTACAGCCATTGGCTCACGAGCTCCCTTTTTATCCCTTGTGCAAGTTCCACTCACGCAGATGGTCCATATCACCTATAGGAGTTTGCAAGATCTAATATTGTCCATTGGCAGGCGAGCCCCCTTATTACCCTGCCTATCATTTCAATGCCATGGACAACCCAGACTATATATGGGGATCTACACGATCCAATCATGGTCGTTGGCACAAGATTTATTAGCGCAAGATTTCACTGCTGCTCAAATTATTTGTCTTTATCTTGAGTGTTCAAAGGGGTAACAATAGAATGCAACAAAGTAATACAATCAGTTACCTTACTGTTGTTCAACAGCTTTCAAAGACAACAATCGGGTTCCTCTGCTCTTGAAAAAACTATAATCCTGCTTCCAATACTCCAAATGTGCATATAGTAGAAGTCATATAAGGATGATGACTTCAATCACTTATGGAAGTGATACTCATGGATAGGGGATCACTAAGGGTATGAGGGGATCATTGTATTCAATATGGTGGCGAGATTCCTCTAGCATAAAAATGAGATTGGTGTGCCCCTCAGTTGGAACATCTAATATTATCCTTTTATGGAATGCTTGAGATAGTTTTGGTGGTTTCCAATTAACCACCCAAAAACTATCAAAACTTCCCAAATTTCAATATTTTTGCATATTTTTAGTCATTTTTAGGGCCCATTCACCCTGCTCAAAGTGAAGGTGCATGCCACGCTCCTTGCATGAAGTAAAGGACATTTGGGGTCTCATTTATGCTCAAAATTCAGTTTTTTCAGGGGAAAAATAGCTATATTCTTCTCAAGTGTACTCAGACCATCCAATAGGGTTAAATTAAAGGCTCTTCCATGATTGCAGGTTTGTGTTTGTAAACAATCATGGACACTTAGGTGTCATCTAGGGATGTTGTCATCACAGAACGAGGAAGTGCCAATTTGCAATATAACAACTATGGGTAAGAAAAGAAGAATGTGTATTTCCCTTTCTTGAAGAAATTCAAGAATCGAAATGAAGTTGGTCATTGAAATCCTTTCTTCTTGAGAGATTCAATGGTCATGCATGTGTGTCGGTTTGGGAAACTCATCCATTACACTGGATGAAGGATACAATTAATTTCATTCCTTTTAGCATGGATCAACAATTTGGTTTGAAATCTTGGTCACGAAACCTATTAGATTTGAGGTGACTTCCCATAGAATGAATATAGTATCCCTCAGTTATTGCTCCACTTCCCATGAGTTTCCATAGCCTCGATGGAGGAATCATGATATCGTATACCTTGCACCACTACTAGTTGGACATCCACAACCCCGGTGGAGATATTTTCATGTCCCTTTTATTAACTATACTTCTTTTCTTAGTTCTTTATCTTTGATATGTTTCTTTAACAATTAGTCAACAAGGGAAGTGAAAATCCTTCACAAGACTAATAGGGGGTTGATAACCTTCTATTCAGACTTATTTAATGATTTTCCATACTTTTTTATTTAAAGCAACTCCTTTTGACTTGCAACCCATCGAATTTTGACTTTTCATCCTTTATGCAATCAAATATTTTAGTGAGTGGATAGATTCCTTCACCACATCAAATTTATAACCAAACTAGAGTGCAAGGATGATCAAAGGTTAGTCCCTTGGAATGACCTTGGTCCAACCATTATCATAGATTTTGCAAAATCCATCATTTACATTGAACTCATATTTCCTACTAGCTCATAACTAAATAGAAGCAACATGAAGTTCTCCATGCTTGTTCCATTTGCACAATGTTGCAAATGTGAGATGAGGGCTAAAAATTTACATAGGTTGACATCTACACTCAAGGAAATCGAAAGTATCATTATTTTAGTACAAGGTAATATTAAAAGAAAAATTCAAAAACCTAAATCAAATGTAAGTTATAAATGAAGGGCAAGCAATATATTCTTATAAAAAAAACCACCTACTTTAAGAAAGAATTAAAGAAAACATATGAAAGTTGTCTATTCTAAGAACATAAATAAAAATGTATTCTACATCCTCAACTAATTGTTAGTGACTACATGTCATGTGAAATCATCCTTCTAGTGTAAACATCAAAGTACATGGTTTGCACTAGGAATGTGTTTCATGTTAGAAGATGTAATCTCCTTGGTCCAGTACCGGTCCACTACCAGTTCATTAATTAGTTTAGTTGATCATTTAGTCTTTCATGATTTAGTCTATTTCGGTCCACTTTGACCAATTGCAGTTAGTTAGCATTTATGTTGATGGTTAGTGGTTTGATCATGTCAACCAACTATATTGTAATAACTTAGCTATAAATATTTGCAAGTAATAGTGGGAAGGAAATGAATATGCCCAATTGTTCTTTTTGTCCTTTTTTCTCCTTGTGTTAACTTTATCATGGTATCAGAATGAATCTAATCCGAGTTCCATGTGTTTGCTTCAGTAATCCTTTTCATAGAGTGGAAAGCACATAGATCCAAGATCGGATCCACTGAAGTTCATTGGACGAGATGATAGAGAGCACGTTGGTGTGAAGCTTCTTCACAACGTGGAGAACACTTGCATAGAAGCATCTTTTTGTTTTACCTTTGATATGACAGTGTCATACCCTGCCCATTCGGGAACTGCGACAATGTCCTATGTGTTGCACTAGTCCTTTAGGTGAACTACGACACTCTCTCTTTCCTTACACGTTTTATGGTAGTCACATTGTTCTGCATCCGGAAGCTGCGACATACTGAAAAATCACCAGATCCAGTATCAGATCCAATCTGATCATGTGTAAAGAGTCATAAGAAGATGCCTACAACTAGTTCTACCAACTCAAATTTGAAGTAGATGCTCGCTACAATGTTGACCGACACCAACTATGAATTCTGGTCAATCAAGATGAAAACGTTTCTCCAGCTCAATAAATGTTGGGACAAGGTTGAAAACGAGTTCACAAAACCAGATACAACCGCTTTGGATGCTATGTATAATGCCCAAAAGAATGCACTTGAAGCTCACAGAGAGAGATCTTACTGCAAAATGATTGATCCAGAGCTGCATTGAGGAGTCTATTTTCTTGCGGATCTCGGGAGCCACTGTGCACATAATGCTTGGAATCTTCTCGCATCTGCATACAAAGACACTAACAGAGTCAAAACGGTAAGACTCCAACAAGGTAATTTTTAAGGGTGAAATTTCACCAATTGGCTTATTTACGGGCTTGTTTTCAAAAAATAAATTCGCTATTTGGTCATTTTTAGTCTCTAATATCGCTTATATTTACATAAAATATGTTTTTTTATCATAATATTCACCAAAATTTACATATTTCAGTAGTAAATTGTAGTTTTCATATTTAATATCTGCCTACCTATCGATATACATGTTTTTTTCAATACAAATTAATCGCCTACGATACTATACTTAAGTATAATATTAGAATCCTTAAAAAATACCCTGGGTCACTCCAAACCCTTCGACTTCAATTTGAAAATCTCAAGATGAAATAAACTAAAACAATAGATCAGTTTATGACCTGGGTTTCGGCAATTGTGAATCAATTCCAATCTTATGGCAAGGTCATGGAACAAAAGACTGGTTTCCAAAATATTCTCATATGTCTCACCAAGAATTTTTCCATGGTCCTTACTGCCATATAAAAATCTAAAGATCTTTCTAAGTTCACCCTAGAAGAGTTAACGGGTTCCCTCATCTCTCATGAAGCTCGACTCAACCGGGAAGAAGAGTCATTGGCAAATGCCTTCTGCACTTAGGCTTACCTTAGCAGAGGTGTAGGTAGAGGAGCTAGAGGAAGAGGCATAAGAGGCATAGGTTCTCCTCATGCAGAGGACATAACCACTCATGAACATTCAGATCACTGTGATCGCTCTCATAACTCTCATAACTCTCATTTAGTGCAACTATTGCAAAAAATATGGCCATTATGAATGGGACTACAGAAAGAAGCAAGCAGACCAAAACAATGGCAGAGCCCACATATCCAATGTTGAGGAAGGATCATCAGAAGTCATGTTTCTCTCATGTCAAGTGACTGAAGAAGAGTATCACATAGATGTATGGCTATTGGAAAGTGGCTGCAGCAATCACATGACAGGGAAAAAGTTGTTATTTTCTAGCTTAGATTCCTCAGTCATCACATAAATCAAGTTAAGTACAAATTTTCGAGTTCCAACTCAAGGCAAAGGTATTGTACCTTTTCTTACCAAACATAATGAGAAAAAATATATACATGATGTTTTCTATGTTCCAAATTTGAAAGTCAATCTGATCAGTGTGGGCCAACTGATTCAAAATAAGTATGATGTTAGGTTTTTAGACACTTATTGTGTTGTCTACGATAAACCCCCCAGTAGAAGACTCTTATCCAAAGTAGAAATGACCAAGAATAGGATATTCACTCTCAGTCTCAGAAGTGCTACCTTGTCACAGTCATATGCACATACTCTCTCTAGTCAATATGAAACCTGGTTATGGCACTGTAGGTATTGTCATTTCCCTTCAAGTGTCTCAGTCTTCTGCAAAAACAGTTCATGGTCAAGGGGTTACCAGTCATGAATGATCAATCTAGTTCTTTTGAATATTGTATCCTTGGGAAACATCAAAGGGAAAGCTTCCCCACTTCCTCATCTCGAGCTAAAGAACATCTTGAGTTAGTTCATACCGATCTGTGTGGACCCATGCAATCCCAATCCATAGGAGGTAGCTTTTATTTTATGACATTCATCGACGACTTTAGCAGGAAAGTCTGGATCTACTTTCTCAATCACAAATCAAAGACCTTCTCCAAGTTTAAAGAATTCAAGGCTTTGACTGAAAAGCAAGCTTGAAAATCCATCAAAATAATCAGATTAGATGGTGGAGGTGAATATTATTCACATAATTTCCCAGAGTTTTGCAAACAGCATGGCATCCAACAATAATTCACTACCAGATACACTCCACAACATAATGGAATTGTTGAATGCACGAAACGGACCATCATGAACATGTCCCGAAGTATGATATCACACAAAAAGTTGTCAGATGATTATTGGGATGAAGCTGTTGAATGGATCTCCTACCATGAATGTCAAAGATAATATTCCTGAAGAAGATTGGAGTGGCACCAAGACGAGTGTATCACATCTCAGAGTTTTTGGTTGTGTAGCATTTGCACATGTTCTTGAAGAAATAAGAAAAAAGATGGATAAAAGGAGTGAGGGATGCATTTTCACTGGCTACAGTGAACAACATAAATCTTATAAGTTGTATAACCAAGTCACCAAAAAGGTTGTGGTGAGAAGGGATGTTAAGTTCCTAGAAGATAAATGCTGGAGTGATCTTCAGAATGATTCAGTAGAATTCAACAGAAATAAAGTTCGAATCTTCTAGTTCCTCCACTTTTCCTGCCAAGATTGCAAGTACAACAATAAGAAGAAATCCCAACAGACAGTTCTTCTCCCAGCCATGATACATATTCTCCATCACGGAATAAAAAAACTAGAAGTTTGACAGAGATATATGAGCATACTCCTACCATTGATGAGCACATTCATTATTCTTTTTTTTCCTATTATCCTACATCTTTTGAGGAAGTAGTGAAGGATGCACAGTGGGTACAAACAATGAATGAAGAAATTGATGTTATAGAAAGGAATCAAACTTGGGATCTTGTTGATCTCCCAGCATAAAAAACCAATATTGGATTCAAATGGGTGTATAATACCAAACTGAATGAAAAATTAGAGATAGAGAAGCATAAAGCCATGTTGGTTTCGAAGGGATTTTTTCAGCAACATGGTGTGGATTATGATGAAACCTTTGCTCCAGTAGCAAGGTTGGACACCATCAGAGTTGTATTAGCCATAGCAGCTCAGAATAAATGGCATGTCTATCAAATGGATGTGAAATCATCCTTTCTTAATGGCATACTTGAAGAAGAAGTCTATGTAGACCAACCAATTGGATATGCAGTTAAGGTTCAAGAATACAAAGTGTGTAAGCTGAAAAAGGCACTATACAGTCTAAAATAGGCTCCAGGAGCTTGGTACAGTAGGATCAATTCCTATCTCATCAACAATGGGTTCAGCAAAAGCAACAATGAGCCCACTCTATATGTCAAAACAAATTAGCAAGGTAACATTCTGATTGTATGTATTTATGTTGATGATATGATATATACTGGAAATTTGATGTTAGAAGAATTTAAGACAGTCATGAAAAAGGAATTTGAAATGATTGATCTAGGCCTTATGAGGTACTTCCTTGGTCTGGAAGTTAACCAAAGTGAACAAGGTATCTTCATTTGTCAGTATAAGTATGCTACATACATCTTGCAGAGATTTAGGATGGATAAATGTAAACCAATAGAAACTCCCATTGCTACATGCATTACTAATTAAGTAAGCAAGATGATGGACCAGCAGTGAACTCTACATTCTACAAGAGAATGGTAGGCAGTTTAATGTATTTGACTGCAACTAGACCTGATTTGATGTATTTTGTCAGCTTGATTTCCAGGTTTATGGAGTCTCCTAAATACTCTCATTGGAAAGATGTTGGAAAAAGAATTTTGAGATATGTTGTCAGTACAGTTGGGTATGGCCTTTGGTACACTCATTCAACAGACTGTACTCTCACAGGGTACACTGATAGTGATTTTGCAGGAAGTGTTGATGATAGGAAAAGCACATCTGGTTATTATTTTCATTTGGGTACCAATATGATATCATGGGCCTTTCAGAAACAACCCATTGTCATCATGTCTTCTACAAAAGAAAAATATGTAGCAATAACTACAACAACATGTCACACAATTTGGCTAAGAATACTTTTAAAGGATATGGGACACACAGAAAAAAGATCAAAATCCTATCTTTTGTGACAATAGCGCTGCAATAGTATTTTCCAAACATCATGTCTTCAACAGAAAGAGAAAACATATTGACACTTTCTATCACTTCATTTGTGAGCTTGTCAATAATGGAGAAAGTACTTTATTGTTTTGTGGCTCCAAGGAGCAATTGGATGACATGTTCACCAAACCATTGGGAACACTTGTAGTTGAGTTTTAGATACAACACTTAAGCATTAATAGTGATGAGAATATTGTCCCGGTTGAGATTAAGGGGAAGTGTTAGAAGATGTAATCTCCCTAGTCCACTACTAGTTCATTAATTAGTTGAGTAGTTGATGATTTAGTCTATTTCAGTCCACTTTGACCAGTTCCAGTTAGTTAGCATTTATGTTGGTGGCTAGTGGTTTGATCACGTCAACCAACTATATTGTAATAGCTTAGATATAAATATTTGCAAGTAATAGTGAGAAGGCAATGGATATACCCAACGATTTTTTTTGTCCGTTCTGTTCCTTTTGTTAACTTTATCATTTCAGACAGTGTACAGGAAGATGTTTATGGTGTAGGATGGCACTAAAAGAGGAACAATTCTAAAAATTTGACTCTTCAATGGTAAAAGCGTTGAATGCAAACAACCCATATTAGATTTTGAGACTCGGAGGAAATATGATTCCATCCATGTCACAACACCATCAAACATTTCCTCTTCAACATTTTTTGCAACGTTTTGCTAATATTAATTTCCACACATGTTACAAGGTACTTTAACAAATATCACTTTTGTAAAAAATGGTGAACTTATTTGTTCCTTGCATAACAACCAATTTCTTCATTCTTACCTCTTGCAAAATCGTGGATTTCAAACAACTTTAGATATGTATCCTTTGATACCAAATCAATTTGGGCTTTCTTTACTTTGGGGGATTGTCATTATGCATCAAATCATTATGATTCTCAACTATACAATTTCTCCATATTTGAATGCTTGTTTCTAGATACATTTCAAATTCTACAAAAGGAAAATCTTGAAACACAAGTAATCCATTTCTTCATTCAACAATTCATGGGGATCTATGCTACATTTTCTTCTTAAATTTAGGAATGACTATTCAGATAACATGTGCTTTCCATAAGACATTGACCATTCATAAGCATGCTTTTCAAATAAGTGTTATTATGAATTTCATCAATCACTTTTGTAATACTCTCTCTATCTTCAAATGAGTTTTTGATTTGCATTTACAAGACATCAAACTTTTCTTATGCATAACCTTTTGCTCATTGTAATACTCTCTCTATCTTCAAATGAGTTTTTGATTTGCATTTACAAGACATCAAACTTTTTCTTATGCATAACCTTTTGCTCATTGATTTCATGTGTAAGAGCACATAACTATTGCAAATATAATTAAACTATTTTCAATTTCAACTTTTTTATCAGAATTTTCAATTTCATCTATCTTTGCTTCCAAATAATTATTTTAAACATGTGTTGTGTTATTTGGTTCAAAAAAATAAGGAAAATTCAAAAGATACTTCTTCAAATCTTTATATGCACTTCTTCACAAGCATCATGCAAGTCACTAATTCCCTTTCTCAAAATGAAAATTGTGATAGTTTATAGAATATCTTGATATACAACTCATTAGCTATTTGAGGCATAGGCTTATGCTTGTCATGAAAGTAGTAATGCATTTGTTGAAATATTGTGTTGTAATCTTGGATTAACTCTCCATCTTCCACATGCATTGCACAAAAATCCTACAATGTTTCAACCAGATGATAATATTTCCCATAAGTGTTTCCAAAAAATTATTTGAACTGAAACCAATTCGAAATTGTACAAATCAGTGGGACATTATACATATACCTCATTTTCCCTTAAAAGGTGAACATAAACAACCTGTGAACATTAAGATCTAGATGAACATTGTTTAGCAACACAATTTGCATCCTTAATTTCTAATATGATCAAATGTAGTTGTACTTCCTTCACCATTAAAATTCAACACAAAATCTACCACCTTTCTTGGAAGGCCATGCAAAGGCCCATGTAATCCTGATGTAAGGATTTGGGGTAGAGCCATGTACAATAAATGCAAAAGGAATGTATCTCTACATAATATGGCTTGTCATTTGCTTCCTTCCAGTGCCAAAATTTTGATATGGTAAAATATTCCCTATAAACTTCACAGGTTTACTCATAAAAAGGGCCCAATTTGACCTTCCTCCATTGAAATAGCGAACCCTCCAGTTATGGCTCGACTGTATAATAGTGGTTTTATGAAATAAATGAAAATCAACAATCATGCAATGTGTTGATAGGGAGAAAATCCCCTTTGCAATCAATAGGGATTATCCTTGGTGAAAAGTCCCAATTAGACTCTTCACCATTTGGTATATGGAAGCTATCTAGATTTTGGCTTGGCATCTATTATAGATTTGAGGTTTCACCTATTACAGCGTAGTCCACCAGTTAGAGTTTTATGATATGTAGCGAGCCATTATTCATCTTCAACACCATATATATCATTGGATTTATTTTCAGCAAAAAGTTATTGCATAAACAAAAATATAAACATAATTAACCTATTGCATACCATAAAAGTTTGAAAATGACTAACTGATTAGAATACTATGCTTACTATTGGAATTATTAATTCCTATATGTATCATTGTTTAATTTGTAATTCTTCATCATACCATAAGGTTGTTAATGTATTGGCTATCATAAGGTAGAGTTTATCTCTAAGTGAGTGGTTTGATTCTATGTTTTAGAAGGTTGTTAGATTTAGTTGGAGTTGAGAGATTTTCTCCAACTAGTTAGATTCTATTTTGGTGTGTGGTTAAAATATTCTCTTAATAATTTGCTAGTGTGGCTAAGATTGTGTTCTTATCTTGAAGCAAAGCTTGATCTATAAATATGTAATATTGTTTGTTGTCAATAGATCACTTAAAACAATTTTTGGTACATTGTGAAGAAAACATGTAGTAACTCTACCATTTCTCTACATGGTAAGTTGGTTTGGTCTTAATTCCCTCATTAGAGGGCCCATGAATATGAGAGAGCTCTCAAAGATGATCCTCTATAGGATGAGTGGATTGTTTTATTTATTTATTTTTGTTGAGAGTGGAGTGATTACTACAGTGTGTTTGTACTAAAGTGCCGCTACAGTTTGCTTGTAGCTTTATGATTTGTTTCCATTAGTTTGACATGTCCTGCCATTTAGTGAATAAAATTGGTGTGGAAAGGAGAATTCACCACTGTAGAAGGAGAAGTTGTGTGAGGTTTCTACCCCACATCAAGCTTGTGAAGAGGAGGAGCACATAGATTGGAGCGAATGATTGCATGGAGCTACTAGGTGATAGAAGTTAAGCTGGAAGTTTTGAATCGGATCATCACAAGCATTATTACTAAGCCTTTGTGTTAATGGAGGAGACTATAGAATTGAAAGTTTGTTACATTTGACAGATCTACATGTGTAGGGATTTGTTGGTAGAGGTCACGACAGATGCAAAAAAATCCGTGTGGCTAATTGATGCATAAGTAAATTGAGACGAGTCAACATAAGATCTTCCTTCGTGGAATTGAGGTCATTTGAAGATGCCAATGTGAAGGGATTTGTCTATAAAGGAGAAATCATTGTGAAATCACTGTGGGTGAAATCGTTGAAGGACAAATTGTGAAGGAAAGCAATCGAATCGAATCATGGTATAATCAAATGACTTGGTCTTTGATATAGTCGTGCAGTGGGAGGTTTACGATCCAAGGTGCCTACGTGGATTTGTATGATGTCTACGTCGTTAAAAAGTTGGTGACTACCGTTGAAAGCAATGTTGTTCATGGATCAGCTTGAAATTTACTCACTCTGTTCACGCTGTTCGTGCTGCAATAGTACTGATGCTCAGATATGTTGCTAAGAAATTATGAACCACTATACATGAGTCCTATAAATACCAGTAATATGAATACTGAGCAAAGATGCCAAAGATGTAAATGAAGACGTCCAAGATGTGCATGAAGTCATGAAGTCAGGGAATTGATTTCTTAGGGGAAATTTCAGATTCTAATCCAGATGAATGGTTATTTAGATAGTTTAAGACATTAGAGGATTCAACAAACTACCAACGAACGTTGGGGTTATGAGATATTCATGTAGGGATTAATATCCAATAGTTTAAGGGATTTGGGATTTGGAAGTTCAGTATGCTCTTTATGAAGGTTATGCGACATTTCAAGTCTTTATGATGTCCATTAATGATATGAAACTTGGATCACAACTAGGAGACTATGCATTTCAAAGGAATAAGAGACCACCTGATGTAGTTTAAAGCTTGCAAGATTTCGAGATGGTTACTCCAGGCAGATGGAGACAAGTACTCGTTAAGAGGGGTGTTGGAATTATTAACTCCTACATGTCTCATTGTTTAACATGTAATTCTTCATCATACTATAAGGTTGTAGTTTGTTATTGTATTGGTTATTGTAGGGTGGAATTTATCTTTATGTGAGTGGTCTGATTCCAAGTTTTAGGATGTTGTTAAATCTAGTTGGACTTGAGAGATCTCTCAACTAGTTAGATTCTATCTTGGAGTGTGGTTGAAATATTCTCTCAAGAGTTTGTTATTGTGGCTAAGATTGTGTGTCTATTTTTTGCAAAGCTTGATGCATTAATATGCAACATTGTTTGATGTTAATAGATCACTCAGTGTTAGGATATTTAGACACTTAAGAGTTAGTTAAGATCAATTTGGTATAATGTGGTTTTAGGTAAAGTAATTTTCTTTAGTATGCATTTGTACTCATGTAATCTGATGGTCATGATCCAACCGTTCATCTTCATCTTGATCTTAAAAGCTCTTGATATGTGACTTACCTGATTGGTCCATGATTTCTTTTTAAAGAGCATAGAGGGTCATTTAATTGTATTGTCTCAAGTACCTATTTGTCTAGGGTTATGGAGTGTTTCCCTCTCTAAGCTTTTTACCATGAAAAAACATATAGTGATTTGTGATTTGTTTATGTGAGCCGTTGCTAAAAGTGTTTGATCCTCTAGAAATATCATGTATTAGTCAAACAATTTTTGGTATCTAAAGAAAAAATGTCTACTCTCCCATTTTTCTACACTTACGACCATAAACAAACAACTCAGAATACTAACAAAAGTAAGCCTTACATGTCTCTTATATAAGATCTAACAATCTACACTGTACACTATTGAATAACATCTCTAATATAATACAAAAACTCAATCAACTAATAACATCTCTAATATAATACAAAAACTCAATCAACTAATAGAAAAAGTTCTTGACATTGACGTTTGATAATCAAACTTTATCTCCAAACAGTCTGATCAACAACGACTTCTCATTAGAATTTCATAAAATAGTTTACAAAATAATTACGATTTGAAACCCACTCCTTTGAAAAAATGTTCTATTTAGAAAAAGTTCTTGACATTGACGTTTGATAATCAAACTTTATCTCCAAACAGTCTGATCAACAACGACTTCTCATTAGAATTTCATAAAATAGTTTACAAAATAATTACGATTTGAAACCCACTCCTTTGAAAAAATGTTCTATTTGTAAGAATAGTTGGATGGATTTTAGCCTTCCAACCTTCTTTACCTTTCTAATACCACTCTTTAAATATTATAATTCTTCTACGATTGTCCTTCTATAATTCTTATGTGAGAGAAATAGTCCTCAATTCTTATTTAAAGCTCATTTTATATGCTGTTTCCTTCTCTTTTGTCATTTTGTGACCTATCGAATTACATTGGAGAATAAACTCCTTTCCAGGTATGGCTGAGCCTCTCTGTAGGGTAATAAATCATTTCTATGTCTGTGGGGAACAAACTAAAACCTCTCTGCATGATGTCCACATCTATGATCATTCACAAAATGGCAATGGACAAATTCTCGAATGATCGTCATCTAGACTTAAACTTAGTGATGATAAAGGTATATAAATCAATAGATTTATCATATTGATTCTTTCAGTCTTCCTCACACAATGCAAATGGAATTGACAGTTCTGACATAACTGTATGCTTGTGTTCCTGCCAGCCATTATTCATCATAAAGGATCTCATGCGGCCCTCATATCACTATTGTTTTGTGTTGTCCTTTCATAATAATCGCATGCATGAAAAACTGCGAAACTGCTAGGAAGGCCACCAGTACGAATGTATCTTCACCGCATTTTTTTAAATAAAATGAATATTTTATTTATATATTGTGCAGGTAGTCTATTTAATTTATTTTTCCAATATATCTTCATTCTTTTTATCGTTCTCACGTTCCTTGTCGCACGGACAAAAGATCTCATACATCAACTTTTTTGGAATCTAACCTCCCATATCTCATCACATCTCTGAATATATTAATTCTCAGGCTTGTCACAGTCTATAGGGCCTTTGAATATATCAATTCTAAGGTTTATCACAGTTCGATCGCACTGTCTTAACAAAAATCCAATCGAAGCCTTTGAAAGGTTTATATGGCAACATTCATGAAGTTGCATATCACGCAGCCTCCAGAAAATTTAAATCGCATTCTTAAAGGCAGTGGTTAAGTGCCATATTTTCCTTAACATGTAGAACCATTTATATTCCTTCAAGTTTTAACTCAACGTCGAGGCACTTTAAACGATGTTTGAGAACAGCCCAAAGAAAATCATCAAAGCGATTTTCAAATTTCCTTAATAAAACATAGCAATCCCTTTGATGAGACTCATTTGAAACTCTTCAGGTGATATATAATCTATGTAGTTTAAACTTTAAATTTTAAAATCATTCCAAAGACATTATTTGAAAATAGACTCCAATGAGTAATTTGGAACAGGTTTGACCCTGTATTAATCCCTCTCACCGAGAACTTCAAATTTTAAAATCATTCCAAAGACTTTATTTGAAAATAGAGCCTCCAATGAGTAATTTGGAACAGGTTTGACCCAATATTAATCCCTGTCACCGAGAAGTGAAATTCAATGATGGTCTTCATTGAAAGATGAAATTGCCCCTCCAACTATACAATAAAAGACACTTGGTTAATAAACTGCTACCCTTTATCGTGGATGAGGCTATGCCTGGGTGATTTGCAGAGCCATCGGCACCAATAGCCTAATCTGGTTAGATTAAGGATGTAACACGTAACAGTTACTTAACAATGTAACAATGTAAGGATAACGTGTATGTAATAGTAATTGATATGGTGGTTGGAATCAAACGATGGAGTTGAAATTAACGCGGAACATGGGATGGAGGGTTTCGGCCCTGCTGGGTGTGGTAATCTAGGGCCTGTACAATTTCATTATGCGTATCCGGTTGCTGCATTCTTCCCTTACTTACTTCTGACCTTTTCTTGTGCTGTCTCGGGTTTGTACAGTATTCTTGGAGTCTGTTCAACACTCTGTCTTGAACCTAGTATCAACCAGGTTAAAATAAGTGGGAATTGTTTATTTTATTCTCTGTTTTGTCCTCCGAGATAGTTTCTATGTTTTTTGGTTGTGAGTCCGGTCTCTCTGACCTCCTAGGTTTTTCAGGGGTGTTTTTTCGGTCTCATTATGGATGGAGCCCAGGGACTGGCGGTCAATGATGGTAACCGGTTTAGATGCCAGACGGTTGGGGAAAGAAGAATGGTGGGCTGGAGCCAGAGGGAATTGGGAACCCCTTACTTTCTCCTCCGGGGATAAGGAAGTGAGGCGGAACGTTTCTTATCACTTGGTGGGAAGGGATACTAAGCACAGGGAGGTAAAGCTTCAGTTTGTGAAGGAGAAAAAGGGTAGGCCCTTATGTGTTTCAGGGAAGGATGTGACTATGGATCTTGTGTTGGCTTTGAGTGAACGTGCCCTTGTGGGTAAATTTGAATATATCCATCTGAAGCGGCCGGAATTCCTATCGTGGATCAGACAAAGACGGAAGCCTTTCATTACCAACATAACTAGGGTTTTAATGCTAGCTAAAGGCTGGATAATGCTCCAGTTTTTATTGGAAGAAGATAGAAGAGTGATTGAAGAGCGTTTATGGGTTTATGGAAGGGGTTCGTTGGTTTTGATTCGGTGGCATAATAGTTTTGACCCTCGAAAGGAACGACTCACTAAGAGTCACCTGTGGATTGTTCTCCCGGGTTTTCCTCTTCAATGTTGGAACATAAATGAGTTCATGGCTGTAGCAAATACGATAGGCCGCTTTATTCTGATGGAGCAGGAGCAGTTGCTTGGATTTGAGAGAAGTACTCCGCGTATGCTGGTTGAACTGGACTCAATGGAAGGATTACCAAGTGAGTTGGAAGTAGTGTGGGAAGGAGGCACCTTTATACAGTGCCTTGACTACTGGAGAATACCTTTTAGATGCCATAATTGTCGCAAAGTGGGGCATTCTAGAGATCACTGCGGGCATTTGCGGGCAAACGAGGTCTGCTCGGAAGAGGGGGATGGAAGTCTTGCCTGTCCGGAAGACGGACAATGGGTACCTGTTCCTTTGGATCCTTCTTCGGCTTCCTTCTTATTAGGTAAGTTCACTCAATTGCTTCATGTTGTGCTTAAATTTTTACCTAAGGAAGTTGTTCACAAAGCTATAGGTATGGAGCTTAATGTGGACCATCTGTCGGTGCCTGAGGGTTTTCCTTCTCCTTTGGGCTGTGGGGGTTTGACTAGCCTGGTGCGTGAGCCCTTGGTTGGGGAATCGGAGGTGATGGATACTGTGAACCTTTCGGGACTATCAGGCTCTTTTGACAGTGCGGAGAATGTGGGGGCTTTGAAGGATACGGTATTGTCTGATAGGGTTTTACAGGTCTCAAATCCTGATTCATTTGAGCTTCGAGCGGAGCCCGGTCCTTTGGAAGTATCGGCTCGTATTAGCAATGGTACAAATCCTTTTCCATAGCCTATATTGGCTATGGATGGGTCATCCCCATCGATGGTAGGGGAAGTGTTTATTCCATTGAATACTTACTCCACTATAGTGAATGATAACTCCTATGTAATTCTTATCTCCTCCATCTTTAATGGAAATGTGACCATTCGTAAATCTCGTAAAAATCGTAAGGGATCTGGTCATCCTGGTGGGGTTTTTTCCTGGGTGCTGAGGACAGGAGAAACCTTAATCCCCCAATCTCCTCTCATTTTGATAAAGGACTCAACAAAATTTTGCCTTGTGATGTGCATCTAACACCTCGGGCTCTTAGAAAAGATATAGCCCTTGATTCGGTTATTCAATGAACGTTGTCACTTTTAACTTGCGGGGTCTTGGCAGTGGCCCAAAGAGAACTACTCTAAATATATTTCTTGATGTGGTGCATCCGACGATGATTCTCATTCAGGAGACAATGGCATCCTAGCTTGATGCCTGTAACTATTTTCTAAAGATCAAACCTCAGTGGCAAGTTTGCGCATTGGATGTAGTTGGTCATTTGTGTGGAAATTTAGTTTCTTGGGACCCCTTGAAGGATGATTTAAAATCTTATAAAACTTGTGCAGGTATCTTGGTCGAGGGAAGGCTTAAAGGTCTCCAGTTGGTTGTTCGTGTACTGAACATTTATGGGCCTTACCGTCAACGTAGGGATTTTTGGGATAAGATTTTTGCTTCTGGAATACTAAAGGAACCGGCTCTCATATTGGCAGGAGATCTCAACTTGACTTTGAACCCTGAGGAAGTTCGGGGTTCGGGGAATCTATTGGACCCCTTAGCTGAGTATTTCTCTGAGATTTTCGAAGGCTCCAATCTGGTAGATATTAGGCCCAATGTTTTGTATCTAACTTGGTCGAACGACAGGTGTGGGAAGGCGGGCATTACAAAATGCCTTGATCGTTTCTTTATGGCTGAGGATCTTTCTGGAGTTGTTGGTAAGTATCATTCACGGCCCTATTCGATGGGGATATCAGACCATAAAGTGGTCATTTTGGAATTGGATTTTGAGAAGCATTTCAGTGTCTACCCTTTCAAATTTAATCCTGGTCTTCTCCTGGATGTTTTTTTTTCGAGTGGGTTAGAAAAGAGTGGTTGGAATTGTCCCGAAAGATTAGTTGTCACCTCTGATGGGAATAACTTGGAAATTATCTCTATTGAAAGAGTCAGTTAAAGCCTAGTCGAAAGCTAAAAGGGAGGAAAATATGATTAAATTGGAGGTTATTGAACATCAACTGCAGGTTATTACTTCTCGAATGGATGAATCTTTTTCTCCATTGAGTGCAGGGAGCAACTTATAAACTTGTTGAAAGCTAAGGAACAAACACTGGCTCAGTAGGAAGAAGAATGACACCAAAAGAGTAGGGTAATTTGGATGAAAGCTGGGGATCGTAATACTAAATACTTCCATCGGTTTGCTAATAAAAGGCGATTGATGAATTCTACCTGGGACATAAAGGTGGACAAGGATAGGTCTATTATTGATAATGTCTCCATTAAGAAGGCTTCTATTGACCATTTCAAAGGTATATATTCAAGCAATGCTACAGGTACGATTCAAAATCAATTAGAGACTATAAAAAATTTCTCACGTTTTTTCAATGATGAAGATTGTAGGGAAGTGGGAAAACCTATCACTGTGGAAGAAGTTCATAGAATGCTCAAACTCTTTGCTAAGGACAAAATTCTGGGACCTAACGGGCGGACGGTGGAATTCTACCTACATTTTTTTAATCTTCTGGGTGAGGAGCTCACAGAGGCGATTGAGGAGTCAAAGCATAAAGAATGGGTGCCTGCCAGTTTGAACACAACCTACATTACACTGGTTCCGAAGGTGGACAGGTCGTCATATTTTGATGACTATCATCTAATTTCCTTGTGCAATTTGTTGTACAAAACTATATCAAAAATAATTGCAGAAAGAATTAAGCCCTATCTGGGAAGGTTTGTATCAGAGGAGCAATTTGGTTTCTTACCAAATCGACAAATTATGGATGTTGTGGGGGTGGCACAAGAGGGCATTCATACAATTAAGGCAAAGAGTTTGAATGTGTTTATTCTTAAGTTAGATCTTCAAAAAGCCTACGACAGAGTGGACTGGTCTTAACTTCTATTCATCCTTATCCAGATTGGACTCACGGTGGAATTGGTCAACTGGACGATGAATTATATTACTAGTGCTAATTTTGCAGTCCTGATTAATGGGTCTCTGACTCCCTTCTTTTGTGGAACTCGTGGTCTAAGGCAGGGTTTCCCACTGTCTCCCTATTTATCCATTCTGGCTATAGAGGGGCTTAGCTTATCGATTAAGAAGTCAAAGGAGAAAAAGCTTATTTCAGGGATTAATGTGGCCAGAACCCTCTCGTTAAGTCATCTACTTTTTGTTGATGATGTTCTTCTCTTTGGAGCGAGGACTAGGGACGAATGGCATCAATACAAGTTGATTTTAAACTTATTCTGTGATGCCTCGGGAATGCTTATTAATCCATCTAAATCGGGTTTTGTGAGTAGATTCGATGATGAGAGAACTTTGTTATCCATTGAGGAACTATTTCACTACCAGATGAAGGACCTAGAGGATGGAATCAAATACCTTGGTTTCATTATTAAGCCAAATTGCTATGGGGTGGCGGATTGGAACTGGCTCATTCAGAAGATCATGCATCGTATTAATGCTTGGTCGCATCGTTGGTTGTCATTGGAAGGGAGACTCATTTTGTTGAAATTTGTACTACAATGTGTCCTTGTGTATTGGTTCTCGTTGTTTGTTGTTCCTTTTGGGGTGATAGAGAAGATTCAACGCAAAATGTTCATATTCCTCTGGGGAGGAAGGGAAGGAGCAACGAAGTTTCACCTTAGCTCTTGGGAGAGCATCTCGCTAGCTTATATGTTTGGGGGTTGGGGAATCAAATGTCTGAAGGAATTTAAATAAAGCACTATGTGCTAAGAGTCTTTGGCGGGGTCTTTTTTATAAAGGTCTTTGGGGTAAGGCGATTAAAGAAAAGTATATAAAGGGGATGGAACCTAGTCATTGGTTCAGGGCGCAATGCAAATATAGTGTAAAGAGCTCAGAGGTATGGAGGAGCCTCCTCAAAGCGTTTCCTCTTATCAATAGTTCTGTGTGTTGGGTGGTTGGCCGGGGTATTCAAATGTTTGTAGGCATAGATCCAATTTTAGGCCTTGGTGAGGGCTCTTTGCTGTCAGGGGAACTTGTGGAGGAGCTGCAGGGGCGTGGAATATTTGTTCTAAATCAAGCGAGAAAGTTCCAAGATAATATATCTATAAGCTGGCTCACATCAAAGGATCTTGCTCTCCCTTCTTGCTTTCATGATGAGTGGGATGCTTTTATCAACAAGCTTTTATCATTGGGTATCGTCATCTCGGATAAGCCTGGTCAGTTGATATGGGATTCAAATCAGATGGATGGATCTGTCACTGCTAGGTTGTCTTATTTAAAGACTATTGACCTTGAACATAATCCAGTTGTGTGCAGGTGGTCGAGGAGGCTTTAGAATGAAAACCCTGTTAAAATCAGTTGTTTTATTTGGTTATGCATGTAGAACAAATTACTAACTTGGCATAACCTGCAAAAAATGGGTTTTAAGGGGCCTGATATATGTTCGTTATGTTATCAAGCACATGAAGATATAAACCACCTATTTGGACATTATGGTTTTTTTCATGGGCTATGGCAAGAATTGAGGGCGGTTTTTCCTATGCTTCCGGCATTGGACAGACCTTATTTCATTGATAATATGGCCGACTGTTATGAATTGCTTCAGGTGAATTTGGTACTGATCTTTTATTCCATTTGGGAAGTATGGTGTGAAATAAATGGCATAATCTTCGAGAATCGAATGCCGATTATGGCTATGGTATATGGGCGGGTACGGGCTGGAGCCTGTGTTGGAATGGATCGACTAAAAAAGAACAAGATCAAAATATTGTCTTTTGATGAAGATAGATATCCCTTCTCGATTGGTTTCTTCGATGGAAAAACTCAAGGGGGCATCTGTGGAGTTGGTATGGTCCTTAAACTTTTGAAGGGACACTATTTTCACGTGATGCTCCAAGCTAGCAAGGGTACAAATGCCAGGGCTGAGCTCCTGGAAATTTGCGGGCTTTTGTGGCTTGCAAGGTTGATGAGTATAGAATCCATCCATATTTTCAGGGACTCTTGCTGCATTATTGATTGGGCCATGGGCCAAGTGATAGTGCGACCTATGGTGCTGGAACAATGGATGCATAGAACTCGTTCTCTGATTAAGTCTTTTACAAAGATCTCTTTTTCTCATATTTTTCGTTGCTTCAACAGGGACGTTGATGGGTTATCAAAGTTGTCACTGGGAGAAATGAATGGGATATTATTGATTAAGGAGTTTAGAGGAGTATTAATGATTAGAGAAAGCTATTTGGAAACTGGTTAATGGAAAAAATTGTGTTTTTTTTTTGGGGTAGTATTATGTAGTATGTCTTTAGTCTATACTTGTGTTAATTTAGTAGCTTGAATACCTAGATGAGTAGCTTGAATACCTAGATGAGCACAGCTTTGAGGTGGATGTAATTTTGTATCTTTGAATAGCTGAAGGGAAATGAGAAGTTATCTCGCTTCTCTATGGATGTAAGGTACCGGTTGACACATCTTTTACTATTAATCAAAAGGATTTTTTTTTCGTGATGAAAAAAACTTGATTAACAAATAGCATATAACCAAAACTGATTGGGGGGTGGAAAATCAATGAAACTAAGTGTGGGTAAATCTCTTTGCTTTCTCACTTAATAACATGTAACTTATCCACACTAGATTTTCAATCCCCCAAACCACTTAATTGGCATTTTATGAGAGTCAAAATGTCAAGAGGAAAAACTCCAATGGTCAATGATTTTATTAGCATAGATGGTTTATTTATACAAGTGAGAGAGGTTACCTTTGGGCTTTAGATTCCCAAGGCATGTGTCTTTCCATTTTCATAATTGAAAACTAATATTTACAATATTTATATTATGCCTCAATCTCATAGGATTAGTGTTATACCTCCATATTTCACAGTGTCGCATCGTCACCATAAAAATAGTTGACGACACTTCCCCTACTGCTTAAAACACCCAGAAGAGAAAAATGATGAATGATCCTTGAAGACAAACCTGTCCTGTCAAGAATCAACCCAGCTGAGACTTCATATGCCTACACTACCGCAGCTTGCTCAAGCTTAAGGGAGCGGTAGTCCCCACTGCCGCACCATGCTCCTTCTCTGCCACGCGGTACTACTGCGCTATGCTCAGTTGAAGGGGCGCGGTACTCCTTTTTTAGCCTTTTTGCCATGGCTTGTGGAATCTTGATCTTCGAGAGATTTTTGAGGATTGGTATCCCTGATTCAATCCTAACTCACTTTCTCAGATTAGTGGGCCTGATCCACTAAACACTCCCAAGATCCATCCTTCTCTCTTGTTGGTTAACCCTACCACACACTATAAGAGAGAGGCCTTCCATGAGCAAAGGGGAGGACTCTTGGAGACATCAAACCTATGATCTTGAATCTTTGTGGAGATAGCTAGAGGAGAAAGCACTTGGAGTTGGGAGTTGGCTTGGACATCAAACAACCATTGTAAGTGACTTCAAGTTGGCAATAAAACATAACTTGTCTTGTTTCCCAAATCATGTATGTTGATCTTGTTTCAATCATATGATTTGTATCTGCTATAGATTTAGATCCCAACTCATATTTCAAGTTGCTAGAGAATCGTATATGCTTGTATCTTGGTTTCATTCTGACAGGTTCATTCGTGAGGACTTGGAGATTGGAGCGACCATTAGGACGAGCAATTGAATCAAAGGTCAGTTAGATCTCTTCGGTTTCTTTCAACAATATAGTCTTGAGATGTTTGTTTAGATCTAGGAATTCAAGGTAGCATTTGTTATCTTTTTGTATTAGTTTAGAGTCAGTTAAGTCTACTTTAACCTAAGAGAGTTTCTACCTATCCGTAGGGAGAAATTTCTACAACAAAAACTGGCGACTCTGCTGGTTTGAACCCCATTTGATTGATTTATCTCACTTTCAGTCATTTTTTATTGTGATTCTTCTTTCTCTTCAAACCAGTACTGAATTTTGGTCTCTTTGACCTTTATTCACCCCTCCTCTCTACATCTTTCCTCCCTCTGTGATCAGTGAGTCCTCTGGGTCTGCAACAACCTTGAAAAATTCAATTTCTTTTTTAAAAGTTGCATTTTTTCCAACCTTAGCAACAGTACCGCGCCCCCATTACTGTCTACAGCGTGATAGTACCGCATACCCAGCACTCTTACTAGAGCGGTAGTGTACTAGTAGCACGTTTTCGTCAGCTTTGCCCACGTAGTAGTGTCTGCATTTTTTCAATTTTTCTTTCCTGTTTGGTTTCCTGAATCATTTTTTATTTTCTCTTCTTTAGTTTGGTGTTTTTTGTTGCTTATTACTATCCAGTTCATTGCACAGTCTTTGTGGTTTGTTTATTTCTCACTGTGAGCTTGATTATTTTATGAGTTAGTGGCATTATTTGCATATTGGGTCAGCCCTTAAATTTGATTGCATTGGCTTGCTCTTCCCATCACAACCAAACTGTTACTACTATCCTCTTTTACTGGATTGTGTATCTTTCATAATCACATTGTTCTTATAATGATCATTTTTTCCATTATTATCATTAAAATCTATATTGGAAATTGTTATTGTAGAACACTTGTGTTGTTTGGATTGAAATGATCTAGCAGTATTATTGTGCATTAGGAAGTGAACCATTCAATTTGCCACATAAATTCTCATTTTTGAAGCAGTCTAGTTGTAGATCAGTGAATTGGAAAGAAGTGTTTATTTCAGTTTGGATTTACTTAGAAAAAGAAAACAAAAAATTTATTTTGAAGTGGTTTTTCATTGATTGTGAAAGTTTCATTCATTTATGATCGAAGAACTCTCTCTCTTCCATAGCTAGTTTTCATCGAATACAAGGCTTATTTTGATTCATTCTCACTTGCATGGTTTGGGTCGTCATAACACCACCAAGTTTCACGTCCATTTCCCGATTGAGTAATACAACCACTAAAATTAATCTCCCTAACTAAACCAACATTAACCTCACTTGAGGAAATCAAAAGAATTTGGTAGTTAGGTAGGACACCGGGGATAGGCATCAAAATAATTCCCCCTTGTTATTTTCATCTGAGACAGTCGTTGTTCTCTAGGGAACTAAAATCCTCTAGTATTTATTGATACGGTCATACACCAGTTTGTGGAGGGGCCTCCTGACTGTTTTTAACTTTGAAGGGTTAAACCGCCGTGAGATTGAGAACCGGACGGACTCTGTGGAATGCCGCAATCCGCTTAGCCCTAAGGCAACATCGATCATTGTCTTCCTTGTATTCATAGTAATGCAAGGGTGATAAGGTAGAAGCGCCGAAAACCTTTTCCACCGTGTCATGAACGAGGTAGCTTAGTAACTTTTCTACTAGGGATCTTTTACCCAGGATCCCTTTCGGTAGAGGGATATCCTTCCATTATTGGTCTCTCACGTTGTATTGTTCGACTTGGATTTCATCACCTTGCGAAGGATACAACTTGTTGAGGTCTCCAGCTCTTAGTTAGGAGTTTGCTTGTTATCTCATCTTTATAGAGGGTCATTTTTTCTTTTAGTGACTGCTTGTTGGCATTTTGGCCATTGTTTTTCTTAGCTCGCTTACTGGGACACCGGTCTCAGTATAGATTTTAGAGCTTGCTTTTTTGGCCTATGAGCCTTGCTTTTTCTAGCTCCCCTTTTGCACACTCGGCTGCATTAGGGTTTTTGAGTTCTTTGCTACGAGACTGCCCTCGGATTCCGTATTCCTACCATCATGTCAGAACCACCACAGAGATCATGAAGAGTACAGGGCAAAATCCCTCCACCACCACCACCGCCATGGACCTCTGGTCCACCTGCATCACGTATTCCTGCCCCTTCTGGCTACGGTGCCAGTCGAGGGAACATGCCACCACCGATACGCACTACATCTTTAGTTCCGCCTGTAACTATTACTCACAGCACGGTCTCAGAACCTCTTACAGTTTCTGCAACCACTAGTACATCTGAGACTCCCACTGTCACTTCACCCACTGTTATTCCAGATATATCTGCCACAATGGACAACACTACAACGGTTGAATCTAGTACAACCCAAGATACTAGACCGGAGGTCATCCTCCTCCCCGATGTCAACACTTCCCTTCCACCAGATACTTTCTACGATGACATGGAAGGATTTGTTGGCACCATCGAAGGATCCGACTAGGATATACCTGGATTGATTCCAGTCCCGGGCAGGTACGTTGAAGTTATCGAAGAAACCCAACTTCCTGATACACCTTTTGAACCTGACTATGGCTTTATGACTTCCCAAGCGGAACCTCCGCCTGTTACCATGGCGCCATCCAATGTTCATCCACAAGAAACCGGTTCTTCCAGCAACATACCTCGTATCGTATCCCTCCCCAACCTCCCTTCGGGACATGAGATCATGGCTTCCATCCAATCTAGTATGGTTAGTCTAACTAATTCCACGTTAGTGTCGGCACAGTTTAAACGTGATACAGAGAAAATGCTCTCGTCAGCTTCTAGATATCCCCCTGCTACCTATCCTCCCGACTATCAGGCTCCCAAAGTTTCGTCTAGCACAGAGTTTCATCACTCCTATGCAAACGGCTCCGACTCTGGACCTTTAGATGTTACTATACCTCTGTTCCCGCAAGACCCTGAAAACCCTTTGCAGGATACGAACCCGGACCCATTCTTTGATGGTCCTCCTATTGTTGAACACGCTATGGATGAAACCCTTGACACCCCTCGGTTAAATTCCCCACATTTACTGCATCACTCATGTTTGGCGCACATTCTATGAGGGATAACCCAGTTTTTTCTCCATCCCCGCCCGTCACATATGGAAGACCCCCTCCACAAATCGGCACCTTTGGCGCCGTTGGCCAATCGACACTATCTTACCTTGGTAGTGTCGGAAGAACACCAATTCATACCGCTGGATCATCCATATTGACCAGAGCTTCACCTTCGGCCACTATCTACACCATTTCAGGAGGTGGACAACCGACTGTTGCGACCCCTAATCCCAACAACCAACCCCCTCCTAGCGGGCCATCAACCCAGCCTACTGGAGGGCAATCCTTTGTTGGAAACCCCGCTCCTAGTCACCAACCGCCTCCCATCGGGCCATCAACCCAACCTAATGGAGGACAACCCTTTGTTGGGAACCTCGTTCCTAGTCAACAACCTCCTCCTATAGGGCCATCCAACCCATCTGCTGGAGGGCAACCCATCGGCACCATCCAACAGCCCTCCCAACCAACAGCATCTGCTCAGTATGGTATGTACAACACACTTGGCAGCGGACAACCTTATACTGGTTTTCCAACCGGGCCTCATCTTCAACATCCCTCGTCAGGCACATTTCCTTCTTGGGGATCTCAAATCCCACAGAGCAGGGGGTGCTCATTGTTTGGAAACTGGAACCAAGCTGGGGGGAAATCTCAAATTCCCCCCAACTTGAATTTCGGTCTCCCCTATCCTTCGGCTGCAACAACTCCATGGAACCCATCCCTTCAATTCCCACATCTTCATCAAGGTGGAACCAACATTCCATGGACACCACTGTCGCAACCACCCCCCAACCCTGCTACGGGAAACCCTCCACTTACTCAAAGTAGTGGCAACATTCCTGGAATACAACAACTCCAGGGAACCTTTCCCCAACCAGGAGCAGCAACCATTCCTGGGATACAACAACCCCAGGGTACCATACCTACCATCTCCACTCAGCAGAACATCCAACGATCGGTTACCACCGTGATTCCTAGTCAGGTAATGACTCCCAACACACAACCAGTTAACCAGATGGCCTATTACCCCAATAACTTCTAGCAGTACCCTGTGGGAAACACATATGGGTATAACACGCAACAATATGCTATGCAGGCCCCCCCAGGTTTCCCTGCACCGTATGGTTACTACTCATACCCGTAGACCAATCGTCAACTTCCCTTTTTGGCCACGCTAGATTTACCCGATTTGTCAAGGCTCATTAACGATCCTATATGGCATGAACCTCACCGGCCACCTATTCCAGCCAAACTTCCATCGGACATTCCTAAGTTCGATGCTAAGCCCGAGGAAGACCCCAAGAACCACGTGATGACCTTCCATCTTTGGTGTTCATCCAACTCATTGATGGACGACTCCATTTGACTACGGCTCTTCCAGCGTACGCTTATCGGCACGGTAGCAAAATGGTACATCGAGCTACCACAACACTGTTTCCACAATTTTAACACCTTGGCTATGCAGTTTCTGACCCATTTCCAGCTCCCCATCCGGTATGAGACTGGAACAGAATTGTTAACCTTGTTGCGTCAAACCACTTCTACGCACATTTTGGATCACATCCATGAGTGGCGTCGACGCCATAGGCTAATCAAGACACCCATTCCGGATCAGTTACTTGCTTATTAGTTGACAAAGTCATTCTTGCCTCCCATAGCCAGAGATATCGCTATGCGCGGGTCGGTCACGGAGGAACAAGCCATCTCGGTAGCCCAGTACATGGATTTGGTATATACCCAATATGACACTTTACACGAACTTCTTCCCCATGCCACCCGCGTTACCACTGATCCAATGAAACCTGCCACTGAACCTCCCATTGATGTTATTGTCGGTTCAGTCAAGGCCCATCCTGCCACCCACTCGACGGGGCAACAAGCTTCTACTTCCCCCACTCTATCTCAGGCTGCTCCAAAAGCTTCTACTTCTCCTGCTGTCTCCTCTGAAGTGAACGCAGTTCAATCTACGTCACAACCATCCAAAGGAAAGAAGAAGAATAATCGTGTTAAATCCAAAAAGAACCAGCAGGATAATCCCAAGCCACAACCCACCCACAACGACCTGAAACTACGTCGGAAGGCTAAGATTCCCTCCCTGATTTTTCAAGACGATCACTACATGCGCGACTGTCCCTACAAGGATGAAGTCAACAAATTCGTTAAAGGATCCTCTCGCCCGACAGTGTTAACTGACCCTTTCCCTTAGCAGCAACAGCAAATGGTTTCCCATGAAACCCCACAAGGGGGAAACTCGAGCAACCCACCTCACGAAGAGACGTCCGCAACTCGCGAAATCCTGATGACGAGTAATGAGGAGATTCACATAACCACTCGTTCAAAGACATATGAGAACCCCCCAAGTTCAAACAAATAGTCAGAGACAACCAAAGGCAAGTCTCCTGTTGAAGATTCGTCTCCTACTCCTCCTCCTAACGGCCATCTCCATATCGAGAGACCGCTTACGGACATAGTGCTATGCCCACCCAAGGGCACCATGCACCATGTCGACTCTTGAGGTTCTTCAACACTGCCCTACGCAGTGTAGAACCTTACTTTCAGCACTGGGGACAGTGGACCCAGATACTTCAAACACTATTATGTTTAACTTGGAGTATGTCAAACCTCAGCTTTCCCACCAGTTAGCCTTCCAGGTTCATACAAAAATCCGTGGAAATAGCATCCATCGCACTGTTTTAGATGAGGGTGCCTCCACGTCGATTATGTCTTTGAATTGTTGGAGAGCCTTAGGCTCACCCGAAGTCACGACGTCTCCCACTACTCTTATGGCATTTGACGGACATGGTTTTCAACCTTATGGACTCATTCCTGCAATTGGTGTTGAACTGGGGGGAAAACAGTATCCGTACACATCGAAATCATGGATGCGCCATTGGATTACAATCTTCTACTTGGTCGAAACTAGTTTTACGCCATGACCGCCATAGCATCTACTGTCTTCCGGATCGTGCAATTTCCTCATGAAGGGAAAATTGTCACTATAGATCAGCTTGATTATTGTATCCCAGACTCTCATCCGAACTCCGCCAACACCATCCCGTTATTGGATCAACCTGGGTACTGGTTCCAAGATGTTGGTGTTGGTCTTATGAAGGATTCTTCCCTTATTGGAGTTTTCCCAGAGCTGGGGTCCCACATTCAACTAGTCAACATGATATCATCGAATGTCACCCCTTCCAGTGATTCTTGGGTGATCTCGAGTCCCACTAAGATTGAAAACTACGACAACTCCATGCCATTGAATGGAAACCTCGCAGCGTACGAAGTGATCCAGTCAGCCACCCATTGGGTCGATTGTTCTACCCATCACATTGTGGCATAGGTCTCGTCCGAGACTCATTCATCCCCACCACTTATCGATCCTCTCACATTGATTTTTACCACTAACGAATCAATTATGGAGGTTATGTGTGGTAATGAGCCACCATGGGGAGATTTCCATCATCGATCTTCGTTCCCCACCATTCAGACGATTAAGCCCGATACAAAATCCAACCCTTCACTTGGAATGGTTCAAACCAAGTTTCCCACTTCCCTCGATGAAGTATTTTCCGAAGGAAACTTGGCCAACCTTATGAAAACCACTCCCATTGACATTTCAGTGAAGCCTGGTGTCGTGGAAAACATTCATATTGGCAAGACATGCACTCCCCTCGAAATGGAGTTCTACACTGCCTACTTTAAAACCTTCCGCGATGTTTTTTCTTGGAGTTATGAAGAAATGCCAGGAATTGACCCCTCGATTGTGGTCCATGAGATTCCAACCTTTCCTAGTGCCCGACCTGTTCAGCATAAACTTCGACCCATCCATCCTCATAAGGAAGCTACTATTAAATCAGAAGTTGAAAAATTTTTGCATGCTGGTTTTATCTATCCTGTCCCATTGACAGAATGGGTATCTAATATCGTTCCCGTAGCTAAGAAACAGGGAACGATTAGAGTCTGTGTCGATTATCGCGACTTGAACAAAGCTTGTCCAAAGGACAACTACCCAACTTCATTCATCGACCAGATCATCGATAACTGTGCCGGGAGTGTCATCTTTTCATTTATGGATGGATTTTCTGGCTATAATCAGATCAATATCCTCCCAGCCGACCAGCATAAAACAACCTTTATCTGTCCTTGGGGAATTTTTGCATATCGAAAGTCACCCTTTGGCCTAAAAAATGCCGAGGCAACTTTCCAACGGGAAATGTCGTACGCATTTCACGATATCAAACATATTGTAGAACCATATCTTGATGACCTTCTTGCTCATTCTCAGACCCGGGAAGACCATCCTGATCACTTAGGTGCCATTTTTGAAAGGTGTCGTCGCTACAATATCCGTTTGAATCCACATAAGTGCGTCTTTTGCGTTGAAGCCGAAAAGCTTTTGGGATTCATAATCTCCAAAAGTGGTATACGCTTAGATCCTGCAAAGGTAGAAGCTATCTTAGCCCTGCCTTCCCCCACGAACATTCCAGAACTTCAAAGTTTGCAAGGGCACACAAACTTTCTACGTCGTTTCATTTGCAATTTTTTCAAGATAACAAAAGGCTATATGAGGATTCTCAAGAAGAACACTCCCTTCATCTGGGACGATGAAGCCCAATGATCCTTTGATAATCTAAAGGCGGCCTTAACTAAAGATCCTGTGATTCAACCCCCCAATTACACACGGGATTACATTCTTTATCTCGCAGCTTCAATTTCCACCATTGGTATGGTGCTAGTCCAAGAAGACAATAACGGCATAGAACATGTGATATACTATCTTAGTAAGAGTCTTCTCGACTCCGAAACTCGTTATTCACATGTTGAAAAACTGGCTCTGGCAACAGTTTTCGCTGTCCAGAGGTTCCGTCATTACATTCTACTCCACTGGACCACTGTTATAGTGGATTTCAATCCAATGTATTATATCCTCACGCGTCAAGTGCTTGGGGGCAAATATTCTCGTTGGATCGTCATCCTACAAGAGTTTGACTTGGAATTTTCCAAAGCCAAGTCCAAGAAGTCTTTGGTCTTTGCTGAGTTGATTTGTAACTTGCCCCGTGCTACTGAGCAACCCGAGCCCATCAATTCTCTTCCTGATGAATTGTTGTTCCTCATTAGCACGTCTGACCCATGGTACGGGGATATTTTATTATATCTCCAAACCCAATGTTTTCGCCTCGACCTCACTCGCGATGAACGTCGACATATCCGACATCACGCCAAGTACTACCTCATAGTCAACAGTACCCTTTATCGGCGTGGTGTCGATACTGTTCTTCGACGCTATTTGAATTTAGATGAAGCAGAACGCATTCTTAATGACTGCCACGCTGGAGCATGTGGTGGTCATCTCTCTGGGATGGCTACGGCCCAGAAGATACTGTGAGTGGGATATTTCTGGCCCTCGATTTTCAAAGACTGCATTGAAACGGTTAAGAAATGTCCACCCTGTCAATTCTTTCATAGTAAGACACGCTCGCATCCTGCTCCACTCCATCCTGTTATTGCCGTCGGCCCCTTTTCCAAATGGGGCATAGATTTCATGCACTGTAAGCCCACTTCAGCTGGGTGGCATAGCTATGTCATAGAAGTTGTCGATTATTTCACAAAATGGGCTAAAGCGATGCCTACTTATGTTGAAGACAGCAAAACAGTAGCACAATTCATATTCAATCACATTATAGCTAGGTTTGGTGTCCCACAATCTATTGTGACCGATCATGGCTCCCACTTTAGGAACCATATGATTGAGGAACTGAGTGCCAAGTTGGGTTTTCATCATGAAAACTCAACCCCATACTACCCACAAGCTAATGGCCAAGTCGAAGCCATTAACAAAGTTCTGAAACGAATGATTCAGCATATTGTGGGTACTCATAAGTCCAACTGGCACTCAGCTCTATTTTCGGCACTATGGGCATACCAAACCTCAGTAAAAAGTGCTACTGGGTTCACACCATTCCAACTAGTGTATGGCTTGGAAGCCATTTTACCGATTGAATGTGAAATTCCATCACTTAAGATAGCCATAGAGCTACTTCCCCACACCACTTCCGAAGAGGAACGGTTTCTATACCTAGCCAAGCTAGATGAAACTTGCCGAGACGCTGCTTTAGCCAACGAAGCTCATAAAAAATGCGTCAAAGCACAGTATGACAAATCCGTTCAACCTTGGGTTTTCAATGAAGGTGATCTCGTACTCACATATGATCAAATGCACGATAAACTTGGAAAAGGAAAGCTAGAATCTATGTGGTACGACCCCTTTGTTGTAAAATGTGTCTTGGAGAAAGGATTCTATGAACTTGTCGATTGTGATGGCACACCATTGGCACGGCCCTGCAATGGGCTTTACCTCAAATGCTTCTAGGCGTAGGGTTATCCTGCGTGAGATACTTTTTGTACATAATGTACCTAGCTTGTTTTCACTTATCTTTCTTGTGTGCACGCACGAACCTCATGTATCCATTCTTACCTTGACTTGTGCTTTTATGCGTAGATGTCTGCCTACTTCAGATTCACCGACATACTCGGAACCTCGCTTCCACAACATGGGTAATCTATTCTCCCATTGGCGAGTTGCTATCTTCAGGAGCCAATTGTTTGGGTCCCGCAACCAACAATATTGCAGAGAACCATGCAGTCATCGGACTTTTGATAGAGGTTGCTTCCCTTGGAATTGACTCCCTATCAATCTTTCTAGACTCCCAACTCGTGGTTTCTCATCTGAATCGTGTTTACACAGTTCGCGATCCTATCCTACTTCGCTTATTTCGAAGGGTACGCCTCTTGGAACGATCTTTTAATTTTATTTCATATCAACACATACCAAGAGAATTCAATTGTATAGCTGATTCATTAGCTAATTACATTTTGGATTGGCATCTTGCCCGTATATAAAAACATATCATAAAATGAACACACAAGTCATTGTAAATAAATAGATCATGAAAGCAGGTCCATGTATATATATCACTACATATATAAAAGTGTTTTTTCCAATACATAAAGTTTGTGTTTTAAAGACAAAATTTGGGACTCAGTCCCATACAAAAATTTGGCTCTCAAAGTCTACATATCGTGTACATGCCGCAAAAAGATAAAAGCTACCATCTAAGGAGATATGGGAGATCTATCATGTTCCTCCTCATATTCCTCACGCTGCTGGTGATAGCACACTATAGCTCGAGCCACCCTACGGAGGAGTCAGCCAATACGCCTAGGCACACCTACGGTATGCCACTGGAGATGCAAAGGGATGTCATCCATCCTCATAGCGGGGACCCCATGGGTTAAACCCTGTAGGTTCCTCTCTATCTCCCGGACCCCTCTCGCCTCATCCTCGTCTTCTTCCTTGTCCGAAGCGGCTCGGCGATCAACACCACCGTGGCGTAACGGCGAGTACCTTGCAGGTCTCTGTGGTCCACGATCTGCGACATGCACATGTATATATATTAAAACATTTTTTACACATTCTAAAAAACAATAAAAATTATATATTCAAAAAATTAAAAAACACATTAATGAAGGTCATACCTGTATTGTCCCAATCCTCATCTTCTGGCAGTGCCAAGTCTATGTTCTCGCGGAAGTCCACCCCTGCATAGGGTAGTCATCAATCATCATGATCTGTTCCTCGAGCCATGAGAAGAAGTCTTCACCAAAAGCCAAACACTGTGTCCCCCTGAGCCGTCCTGTGTACTCACTCCATCGAGCCATCCATGGCTCAGTGGGTGGATGGGCGGGCATGGTCAGCTGTGGGCCCAACAATGGCACCCTCATTAAGAATAAGGTGACCAGAATGCTCCCGTACCCAAACTGAGAGTTCTCTCCAAGCCTACACTTGTTCATTTGCTCTTTGAGGTTGGTCAATACTGCCTCACACCAGTTGAATACTGTCCCTGCCATACAATCCACTGCAAGATTCATTTGCGTATGGGATGCCTGATGGGGACTCGTACTCCCTGCTGCACGTGTGATGGTGAACAACATGGTTTTTAAAGGAAGTTCTACAATGTCTTTAATGACCACCTTGCCGCTTTTCTTCCCTGAACCTTGACGACCATAACGAGCAATTAAAGCATCAGTGCTCGCCTCCGAGGTCGTGAACCCAGTAAAACTCACCTGGGCTCCTCTCTTTGAGAGGCCCATGAGGAAATAAATGTCCTCGAGTTCAATCTCGAGGGTGTGTTCTCCAACTCGGAAAGCTTGAATGTCTCGGTTCCACATTTGAATAATATGGGTGAGAAGTTTGGCTTGCTTGCGGATACCTTTGGTCTTGAAGAATTTCAACAAGCCACATTCCCGCAATGCAGTCAAGGTCTTTTAGTCATCTTTGGCCAACAAATCATCTGCCTCATGCTCTCTTTCTTCCAACTGACCATTTTTCCTCAAACAAGTTGCAAACACCTGCAAAAGGTAATGGGAAACATTCATCAATTATTTAATAACTTGATCTTAGCTAAAAATTGGAGAAAAATCAATTTTTTGATCTTAAAAATCGCCACTACCGCACTTGGGGGCAATGCGACTACGCGGTACTTCATAGTACCGCGCCCCTGTTTAACCCTATAGAGCGGTAGCATCCATCAGTACCGCGCTTCCCGATAGGGAGAGGGCGTGGTACTCTTAAGGGAAAAAATTTCCCATTAGGGCCTTCCCAAAAATTAACTTCTACTTACTGAAATCAAGTTATTTATCTATGAAATGAAAGAGGGGCTTGAAAGCTCTTACCTGGCGCAGACGACTGTTGAAATGGTGCTCCGGATCTCCAGATACGAGCTCTTTAAGTTTTGGCTCCTCAATGGGTAAAATCTCCTCTTTGGACAAATGCACAAGTGAAATGGTAACTTTCCATATTTACCTATCCCTTATATAACTTTTTCACTTATTTTTTACTCATTATTTTATCTGGTTAAATTAAAACCCATTTCACATTACTAATATCCGGTTCCATGAGCATTTGTTGACAGGGTCTCCTTTAAAAATGTTCACACTGGCGTTCATTTATTATTTGACCTTCATTTCGAGCCTACTTTATCTTTTTCGTGCTCTGGATTAAAACTTGAAAAAGATTCCAAGCGCTTTTACACCCGTATCATTCTTGTCAAACTCAAGTAAACGATGTCGAGATTAGTCAGCTTTACTCATGCTCATTAAACGATGAGGAAAGTATTATCCTGGTTGTATTTTATTCTTTTTTCAGACCAGAATAATTAAAAATTACGAAAAAGACCATTGGAGTCCATAGTTAAGCTCTTTTCAGACTCCCTAAAATTGAATAGATTGCCAAGTGATCTTGTCTCTTTCACACTTGTAAAAGTATTTGAAAGGTCGTCTATTCGGTGATAGGTTACCCCTTTTTCGGCTCGTCTAGACTATTTACGAGAAATGTATACCTCAGTTAATTTTTGACTGGGAGAGTTCTCTCGGGAATTGTTTTACACTTTTTCGGGATCGAGGGACTAAATTTATGAAAAAGTACACTTTGGAGCCTTCTTTAAGTTTTTCAGGCTCTCTAAATGTGAAAAACTACCGAGTTTTCCTTCCTTAGACTCGTTAAAATTTAACGTCGAAGGACCCACTTTGGGACGAACCCCTCCTTTCTCAGGTTCGTAAAACATGTGAGATTGGACTCATCTATGAGATGATCTATACTGAGCATTTGTTATCCTCTTCAAGCTCGAAAAAAAACAAAGAGGTACTCGTCTATCATGTCGGGGAAAAATGGGAAACAAGTTGAGTTTATTTTGTTGGCAGCTTGTCAGTCGTCACCTTTGAACATGGCATGCGTCTGTCCCTTGTCTATTTTTGGGTATCTATTCTCGCTGAGTTATGGTCATCATCCTGAGTCGTCTCTCTGGCCACGAGCCTACTCATTCGATGTTTATCCTCTGCCATCAATAATCCCTGCTGCCACATCCTGTTACATGTCGTTATATGTTCAAAGGGTTGCATTGTTTAGAGTCATTCATTGTGTCAGACCTCTGCTGTGTCATTACATGTTCTATTGTTTCATTGTCCTATACTATCTTTCGTTCCGATTTCGTGTCGATGATGTGGGAATCATTATGGCCCACCTTTGACGAGTCTATTCCCGTCGACGCAAAATCACTATCTGGGAATTGGACTTAGGAATCAACCACTAGTACCTTGGTACCTGCATGCCTCAATGGCAGGTTTCCTTGTGTTCGACAGTAGATTTACATCATTGGCCTCTGATTGAACGATCTCTCGAATGCTCGACATCAACCCATTCATTCTCATTTCGTTGAGATGTACTACAGATACCTTGGGGATCATCATCATCATTAGTGATTTCCCTCGCATTTGTTAACGGTTCACATCATTGAACGATAATCAAATGGTTTCTACCATGTTCGACTTCAACACCTTGTAATCACATGGCTAGATTCGTATCATTTGTGATTGAGTAGAAGACCCTGGACGCACCTTTGTATTTTGATTGCGTCCAGGTTGCGATGGAGATGTCCTTTGTATTGTCACACAGATCCACTTTTGTATTGGTCGTGGCTGTGTCATTACTGTCTCATGGATCTACGTTTGTTCATAGTAGCCATGATTTGTCTACAATCTATATCATCTCAGTACTCATGGATCTGCAATGTATTGGTCGGCAGCCATGCTTTGAGTCAATTGTTTCCGAGCATGGGGATGCCCGCCTCGATGGTATATCTGACATTTTGTTTTTGTTTCAGCTCCTTGTTTCTCTCCTCAATGCTATCTCCACATAGTATTTGTAAAGTCTTTCGGCCATCAGTCCCTTCTGACCTCACACTTTAGGGGGCATCTGTTATACCTCCATATTTCACAGTGTCGCATCGTCACCATAAAAATAGTTGACGACACTTCCCCTACTGCTTAAAACACCCAGAAGAGAAAAATGATGAATGATCCTTGAAGACAAACCTGTCCTGTCAAGAATCAACCTAGCTGAGACTTCATATGCCTACACTACCGCAGCTTGCTCAAGCTTAAGGGAGCGGTAGTCCCCACTGCCGCACCATGCTCCTTCTCTGCCACGCGGTACTACTGCGCTATGCTCAGTTGAAGGGGCGCGGTACTCCTTTTTTAGCCTTTTTGCCATGGCTTGTGGAATCTTGATCTTCGAGAGATTTTTGAGGATTGGTATCCCTGATTCAATCCTAACTCACTTTCTCAGATTAGTGGGCCTGATCCACTAAACACTCCCAAGATCCATCCTTCTCTCTTGTTGGTTAACCCTACCACACACTATAAGAGAGAGGCCTTCCATGAGCAAAGGGGAGGACTCTTGGATACATCAAACCTATGATCTTGAATCTTTGTGGAGATAGCTAGAGGAGAAAGCACTTGGAGCTGGGAGTTGGCTTGGACATCAAGCAACCATTGTAAGTGACTTCAAGTTGGCAATAAAACATAACTTGTCTTGTTTCCCAAATCATGTATGTTGATCTTGTTTCAATCATATGATTTGTATCTGCTATAGATTTAGATCCTAACTCATATTTCAAGTTTCTAGAGAATCGTATATGCTTGTATCTCGGTTTCATTCTGATAGGTTCATTCACGAGGACTTGGAGATTGGAGCGACCATTAGGACGATCAATTGAATTGAAGGTCAGTTAGATCTCTTCCGTTTCTTTCAGCAATATAGTCTTGAGATGTTTGTTTAGATCTAGGAATTCAAGGTAGCATTTGTTATCTTTTTGTCTTAGTTTAGAGTCAGCTAAGTCTACTTTAACCTAAGAGAGTTTCTACCTATCCGTAGGGAGAAATTTCTACAACAATTAGGTATCCAACATTCCCTCTTTAATCCAAAGGGGTGTTCGTGAGTCCAAGCATCTTTCTGAACTTTTCAAGCTTCTCTCTTCTAACTGCTTTGGTGAAGATGTCTACAATTTTCGGCAATTATATGGTATTTTGTGTTGATGTGTTTAGTTCGATCACTGAATCTAATATTCTTGGCCTACTTGATTGCATAAGTCTTGTCAATCAGTAGAGGACTAGTATTCACTTGTTTCTCTTGCAAATCTTCAAGTATTTTTCTAAGTTACACAATCTCCTTTGTTTCTCTTGTCGTAGCCACATATTGTGTCTCTATTATGGAATCTTCTATATTGGACTGTTTGCGTGATCTTCAGGAGACAGTTGTTGATCCAAGACTCATGAGATAACTTGAAGTAGAAACTCCATTCTCTTTGTTGCCATCAAAGTTTGAATCAAAATATTCAATTAGTTTGAAGTCATTCACCTTAGAATATTTGAGGCCAAAATCTTGAGTACCCTTTGAGTATTTTAGAAGTCTTTTTGCAGTAGACTAATGTCCTTCAAAGGGTTTTCACATGAACCTATAATGATCCCAACAACAAATGAAATATATGGTATGGTGGTGGTAAAGTAGATAAGACTTCCCACAATTTGTATGTACTTGGTTGCACCCTCAAATTTAGTCCTTTCTTTCGATGTGAACTTTAGGTTATATTCCATTAGAGTAGAGAGAGGGTTACACTTTGCCATGCCAAACTTGTTCAACAATTCTCCAACATAATTCTTTTGGGAGATGAATATGTACTTTGGATTTTGGGTCACTTCAACTTCCAAGTAGTAGTGAATATGTCCCAAATCAATCATCTCAATGCCTTTCTTTAATTCATTCATTATGGATGCAATGTAGCTTTCATTGGTCCATTTCATTACATATAATCTACACACACAACAATATTTACAAAAGATATTCTATTTTTCTTTACAAACAATGTTGCATCATCAAGATTAAAGTGTGTAAAATCTCAAACCCAATGGACATTAATTTTCTCCAATAAATCTTATCAGGTGATTATGGGCTTCAGTCACAATTAGTTTTGCACACTATTTTAGATTTCCAGGTGGAAGTCTTGAATTAGGATGATGATTAGAGCCCTCAGAATTTGTCTATCAACAGGCATTTGAAGGAGATTAATACTGCACTGAAGTTTTGGTAGTACTTTGGTGAAGTGAACTTGTAGATTGGACAACACTTGGTGAGTATAGGCAAAAATGTGACTGTATATTTGTGAGTACTGTGGTAACTATTTCACATGATTCTGAGCTTTGTTTGAAGTCAAATAATCTTAGTTTCAGACCCACTCAAATAGAATTCATAACATTAACATGATACACAATTCCAAAGGAACATTCACAACTCAGAATTTGGTCCACAACATGAAACTTTATACCAGATTTAAAAGAGGAACTACTGATGTAGAATTTGGTCAATGAATATACCATATTATAACACTAATGATTTGGAAAACTAGATTAGTAAATATCATTATAAGAGAATCTTGTTCCAACGCAAATATCAAATGGACAGTGTTGTAGATGACTGGAAATAGTGAAGATGAAATAACATAACCTATAAAAATTGCCCAATGTTGTACCAAACAGAGACAACTTGTTATAGCACCCTTGTTCTCCACCCAATCGACCTTAATAGCTGGTGGAATGTGTGTTTAATATCTCCTTACAGCAGTAAGGTTCTCACACAGAAAGTGATTGTTATACTGAAAGTGACTGTGTATTTTCTTGGAAATATCATGTAGCTTGCAACACATTTAAAATCACTGTATAGACCTCAAAATGACCACGATTTTGGAGTAGAAAGGTCAAGGAAAGATAGGAGAATGATTTCATGTAGGATAAAGATCTCTTAGCAATGCTTTTCCCTATTCAGTGCACTCTTTCCTTACTATGCAGACCCCCAATATTCATCAACAGAGTGTTCTCATGTAACTTTAGTTCTGAGCATGAATAAACCAAAGGAAAAACATATAATAGAGAGAATATGAGAATAACCAAGGTCTTTCACCACCAAATCACTCAACTATTGTGGGGGTGTGCTCTCCTCATGTGTATTGGAAAATGAAGTGCGCCCTCTCTTTAGCAGTGGTCTCCCTCCAAGGTATGGAAGTCTCCCCTTTTGAATATGGTGAACCCCTCTCCACAATGGACAATGGTTCAGCTGCAAACACTTCCAATACTCATATTTGTAAATGTATATGCAATCCCAAATGACAACAATGAGTCCAAATGAGAAATATGAAGTGATTCCTCCTCAATAGATGGCTAGGATAGATTGTCTCACTATCGAAGCCATTTCCTCCTCCTAGGGTTTCGTCCAAGAGAAGCTTGAAGCTCAGGAGCTCTAGTTTTTGAAAATGAAATAGACAAGAATGAATGAGAGAGTGGGCTCTCTCTCTCACATTTATAACTCTTCTTTTTCTCTTGTGACTCTCCAACTTCCCTTTCTCCCATTTTCTCACTTTTTAATTTAAAATTGACCTTTTAGTGAGAAAGTAGTTTCTATTCCTTCGTTGACCCTTTTTGGATTCATTTTACCTTCTTGTGACATTTTTAACTTAGGTGACTTTTATAAAGTCACTTTAGGGGATAATTATTAAATGACACTTTATAAAGTTCTTTTGAGTCAAGGTGACATTAAATAATTAACCCGTTCCCTGTTACCGTGGACTATAGCCTATGGGGATTGATAGGCTAATAAGTCGTCCATGGTGCTACTTGGAAGGGGACATGACAGTCCTCCTTTCTCGAAAGTGCTTATCCTCAAGAAACTGTAAGTTGGGATGCTGCATGATCTGTTCACTTTCCCAAGTGGCGTCCTCTATGGGAATGTGCTTCCATCTGACCAAGTAATCTCGAATGACCTTGTTCCTCAATTTACTCTCATGGACCTCTAGTATCTCCTCTGGATCTAGAATCAATTGTCCCTCCTCATCCAATGGAGGTAGCTCTATAGATGTTGTGACCTGTTGTCCCAATACCTTCTTGAGGCAAGAAACATGAAATACATTGTGAATATTACTCCCCTCTAGAAGCTCCAACTCATAATACACTTCTCCCACTCTCCTTGTGGCCCTGTACTTACCATAGAAGAGGGGCTTAAATTTTTTTGTACCACTTCGCTTGAGTGAAGACTGGCGATAAGGCTGAAGTCGTAAAAATACTAAGTCTCCCACCTCAAAGTTGTGCTCCGTCCTATGTCTGTCTGCATAGATTTTTTGTTGGTTCTTAGCCGTCTATAAGATTTCCTTAAGCACTCGAAGGATATCTTGGATCTCCTGGATCCAATCCTTTTCCTTTGGATCCCTATTATCCCCAAAATCTATGTCCGCAAACGAGGTGGCATCATATCCATACAATGCTCTGTACAGTGACATGTCATCGACATGTGGAAAGTGGTATTGTAGAAATACTCACCCAAATGTACCCATCTAATCCATGCCTTATGTTGCCCTGTTACATAATTCCTCAAGTATCCTTCAACCCATTTGTTCACAATCTCCATTTGTCCGTTTGTCTGGGGATGATAGCTGGTGTTGGGTGTCAACTATGTGCCAACTAACTTGAAGAGATATTTCCAGAAAGATCCCATGAACTTGCTATCCCTGTCGCTAACAATGTTCTTCGACAACCCATGCAAGCGAAATAGCTCTCTGAAGAATACTTCGGCCACCTGAGATGTTGTATAAGTTGAGGAAATCACGAAAAAGTGTGTGAATTTCGTCAACCGATCCACTACCACATAAATTCAGTATCGGCCCTGTACTCACAGTAGCCCTGTGATGAAGTCCATAGATATACTCTCCCACCTCTGTAATGGAATGGGTAATGGCTGTAAGAGTCCCGCTGGATGGCACTGCTCCGTTTTGTTATGTTGGAAAGTCACACACTTCTGCACATGCCTTAGTACATCATCCTTGAGGCCCTTCCAAGAGAACCTATCTATATCCTACCTATATGTTTTGAAGAACCCCTGGTGCCCTGCTATAGGAGCGTCATGCATAGCCTGCAAAATATTTTTCTTTAGTTTTGACTTTAGCACCAAATATATCCGATCTTTGTAGAAAATTACATCGTCAATAATCCTGTATCTGTTGTCCTGTACTATGCCATCCAATACCTCACAAGAAAATGTATTTTTAGAGTACTCCACGAGAAGGTGGGATTTCTAGTCTGTTGAGATCTCGATCAATGAGCAAGCAACTGGCTTCCTAGAAAGGGCGTTAGAAAAAACATTTTTGTTCCCTTTTATGTACTCAATATCAAAATCGTAGGCTTGTATCTTGTTGACCCATTTTTCTTGTCTCTCATTCAAATCTTTCTTGTCTCTCATTCAAATCTTTCTGCTCCAGGCAGGGTGATTTTTAGGGGCGAAATTTCGCCAATTGGCTATTTTTCGGGCTTTTTTTCAAAAAATAAATTCGCTATTTGGTCAGTTTTAGTCTCTAATATCGCCTATATATACATAAAATATGTTTTCTTATCATAATTTTCGCCAAAATTTACAAATTTCAGTGGTAAATTGTATGTTTCATATTTGATATTCGCCTACCTATCTATATATATGTTTTTTTCAATCCAAAATAATCGCCTAGAATACTATACTTAAGTACAATATTAGAATCCTTAAAAAATACTATGGCTCCAGGAAGTACTTAAAACTATTGTGGTCGGTCCTCACCATGAATCTGCTGCCCACCAAATTCTATATGAACTTTGCCAATGCATGCATAATGGAGAGCATCTCCTTCTCATAGATAGAATAGATCCTTTCTGGTTCTCTGAGTTTCCTGCTCTCAAAATCTATCGAATGTCGATTTTGCATCAATACAGCCTCGACGCCAATGCCTGAGGCGTCACACTCCAACACAAAGGGTTGGATTGAATATGGCAATGCTAAGACTGGGAAAGTACTCATCACCTCCTTGAGCTTGTCGAAATCCCGCTGTGAATCATCTGTCCATCTGAAAGCCCCCTTCTTCGTGAGATCTGTGAGTGGTGCAGCTAGCTGAGAAAATCCCTTCACAAACCGTCTGTAATACTGGCACAATCCAAAGAATCCCTGTATCTCTTTGAGTGACTTTGGTGGAGGCCAATCTATAATAGCCTGGATTTTCTCTTGATGAACTTTAGATTGTCTTGTGAACATCCTGTTCACGAACTCTAATCGACCGTAGGTCAATTTTTGAGAAGTATATTGCCCCATGCAACTCATCTAGTAACTCATCAATCCTGGGGATTGGGTACCTATTCTTGATTGTCTTTTTGTTTAGGGACTTGTAATCTATGCACATCTGCATTGTTCCATCCTTCTTCTTGAATAGTACAACTGAAAATGCGGAAGGACTGGAGCTAGGCCTAATGTGCCCCATGGCTAGGAGCTCTTTAATTTCCTTCTCAATTTCATCTTTGAAGGCCTTGGGATGTCTGTAAGGGGTGGTAATCATTGGTTTACCCCCCTCCTCTAATTCTATGGTATGCTCAAAAACTCTGTCTGGTGGCCTGCCAGGCGAAATATCTCCAAACACCTTTCCATGCTTCCCCAATCAGTTATGTATGTTCACGTGATACTGTTGGTCATCATGGGAAGTATTTTGGGTGGTGATCAAACACTCTGTTGCATATGCCACATGGCCTCGTTTGAACAATGCTTCCATCCTGTGTGATGATATAACTCTCGAGGCCTCATTGGACATGCCCCTCAGTACTACTCTAGTTCCCTCAGGAGTGTTGAACCCCATATCCAAGGTTCGATAGTCCATCATAATGGGTCCTAGAGTGTTGATCCATTGCACCCCCAAAACCACTAGATCCACTATGTATAATTCATCAGTCATACTGTAGTTCCCCATCGTCAACGTCAGTTGTGGGACCTTCCGAACACAAGGCATGACCCTTCCACCATCTGCCTCTACTCCAAACCCCTCAAACTCCTGGGTCTGGATTCCTCTCTTGGATACCAAAACAGAGTCAATGAAATTGTGTGTAGGACCACCATCAATCAAGATGGTGACTCTCTGTCCCCCAATGATCCCTCTGACACAAAAGGTGTTGAACCTGGGAGTGGCTGATAGAGTAGCAATGTTCCCCTTCTGAGGTTGTACATGTGGTTGTTATACCTTCGGTCCTAGCACTTGTGGTTGTTGTGTTTGTGGCCTCGGTACCTGTGGCTGTTGAACCTACTATAGATGTACCTATGGTTGGTCCTCATCTTGCTCTTGCTTTGACTCATATTCCTCATCGTTGTCTGACCCCACCTCTATGTAATGAACCTTTCCTTTCCCCATACATCGATACCCTGGTTTCCATGGTTCTTTACAACTGAAGCACAATTTCTTCCTTCACAACTCATTCTGAGTTTCTTCATCCAACCTGTTGTTCTCGGACCCTCCCTTTTAAAAAGGCTTCTTGTCCTTTCCCTTCTGAGTAATGAAAGGGACAACATCCTCCATATCCCGAGTGCGTATGATAGCATCCTGTAGAGTAACATGCTTGAAATCCTTGACCCAACTGCGTAACAATTCTGACAGTCCCTCTATGAATAACATGATAAGTCTAGGCTCTGAAATGTCGGTCACTGTAACTACTAATATCTGGAATTTTGTGATGTAAGCATTTTGTGTCCTTGTCTGTTTAGCTGAGCCAACTTCCTGAAATGTACCTCTGGATTCTTCTTATCAAATCTTATGATTAGCCTCTAAGAGAAGTCTAAATAAGAAGTGATTTCGGCATGTCCTAGGGTGACCAATATATGGTACCACCACTTGTGAGCCTCTCCCTCTATATGTAAAGTGGCGTACTTGATCGCCTCTATTTCCCTCATGCGGTTGAGCTGGAAGAATTTATCAATCTTCTGGACCCAAGCTCTAGCTGTACACTTTCCTGACCCATCAAACGAGGGAATATTCAGTTTTCCCATATTCCACTACAAATAAAAGTTTTGCTGCATTCTTCCAAAATACCTGGGCTTGTTCTTGTATTTAATGTTGCAAAACTCCTGGAAAGATAGACGGGCATGAAAGTCTGCAGCTAAACCCCTCTATTCTGCAAGATAATATGTGAAACTGTCACCTGGTACTGGTTGGCTTGGTTGGAACACTGGTTGATCTATTAGTAATTGAGGTAATGTAGTCCTAGGGGTTTCCCTGCTACTATACCCTGCATCAATCTGGGGAGGTATATTGTTGTTTCTACCCTCCATATGGTTCCCATTTCGTCCATTGGAGCACTCTCCTCCATTGTTGTTCCTACCCAATGAGTTCTGCATAAGTTGGGTCATGAGGTCTACTAGTTGTTGTTGTCCTCTGGATAAATCATTGAGAATGTGCATGGCACTCTCATCATGGGGGTATTTGTGATGTGTATCATGTCCTCCTCCTATAGTATCACTTATTTCCCCAATGTCTTCCTCTTATAGCTCTACCTCTCCTTCTTCTTCTTCTTCTTCTTCTTATCCTTCGTGTATCTCCCTGAACCTTTCTAAAAACACGCTTATAGGTTGCCATGTTTTCCTTCTCCTCCTATAAGTGAAGCGCTCGGCATCTTCCGTATTCATAAAAAGTTATGTAGACCCAGGATGGCAGTCTTGAGGCTCTGATACCACTGTAAAATCCCAAACCCAATGGACACTAATTTTCTCCAGTAAGTATTATGAGGTGATTATGGACTTTAGTCACAATTAGTTTTGCACACTGTTGTAGCTTTCCAAGTGGAAGTCTTGACTTAGGATGATGATTAGAGCCCTCTGAATTTGTCTATAAATAGGCACTTGAAGGAGATTAACACTGCATTGAAGTTTTGGTAGTACTTTGGTGAAGTGAACTTGTAGATTGGACAACACTTGGTGAGTATAGGCATAAATGTGACTGTATATTTGTGAGTACTGTGGTAACTATTTCTCATAATTCTGAGCTTTGTTTGAAGTCAATGTTAGGAACCCATGTCTTTACTTCGTTAGTATATTGTTGTTGGACGCATATGCTTTGTAAGTCGTCCCATAGTATTTGTTGATCCATAGTTTATATTAGCCCATAGTATTGGATGCATATGCTTTGTAAGTCATCCCATTGTATTATATGTCCCATGGTTTTGACTCATAGTATTGGCGTCTAGACTTAGCCCATGGTTTGTATTGACACATAGTATTGACCCATGGTATTGGCGCCTATACTTAGTATATAAGTGTGTGTTGAGGCCTATGAAGGCACCATGAAGTTAATTGTATTGAGCTTGCTCAAAGGAGGTTGCCCCCTCGAAGTGGCGCGTGATCAATATAAAAGTGATTCCGAGTTCTATTATTTCTGATATCTCGTGTATTTGCATTAATTAATTATTGTAGGTTCTTCACATCTGGTATCAGAGCACTTTCTTGGGCTCGTTGGGTGGAATTTCTGTCAAATTTTTTTTTTCGCATTTGTTGCAGCTTCGGATTTGGGAATAATCCCTATCCGCTTAACTGTAGAAAGTACTTGGGCATAAGCCCTAAAACTCATTGTGAGGAGTACCACAGGAACCCCAAAGTAGCTGGCCCATTGAGAGGACCTGCCAGCGAAAAGGGCAACGACCCCTACCTGATTGACTAGCTCCCACTCGTGAGGTAAACCAAGAGCTATTGTTTGTGGCAAAGCAGTTATCAGTTTTACCTGAGCTATGGAGTGAGGGGTACTGCCCCAATACGCAATCCGTCAGATAGCATTGGTGGCCAAGTGAAACACCTGAACTGTTAGGAAGCCGTACATACCTGGGGTCCATATCTATTTTCAATTGAACTATTGCCGGTCACTTTCGCTCCAGATCCAGCCGTTTCAGATCTATTCTGAAAGTCGTTCCAGATCCAGTCGCCATTTCAGATCCAGCCATTTTCGATCCCTTCCGTGTCGTTGCATATCCATCTGTTGCTGATCCTTGTTGCCGATCCATTTCTGGAAAAATAAATAAATAAAAAATAAAATTTACTGGTTATGGTTGTCACTCACACAGGAGCAAACACCATGGAGGAAGCACTTGCAGCCATCCAAACCAAACTCCAAGATCTGGATGAAAAATTTCTCAGCCTCCATCTTCAGCATTCAGCCATGAACAATAACCGAGAACCAGAATCTTTTGTAGCCACCGGGTTCTCTTCTTCCAGCAATTTTCGTGGGCCGAAGCTTGATTTTCCTCGCTTTAATGGTACTGATCTGGCTGGATGGATATATCGAGCAGAACAATATTTCAGTCTACATAATACTTTTGATGTCCAAAAAGTTCCACTTGCATCCTTTCATTTGGAACAGGAAGCCCTTCAATGGTACTGTTGGTACATCAAAGCTCATCTCGAGCCAAACTGGACAGATTTTTGCCAACTCCTTTTGCCACGATTTGGTCCTAGTGCTTTTGACGACTTCACAGGAGCACTCACTAAACTTTACCAAACTGGCACAGTGAGAGAGTATCATACATAATTTGAGAAACTAGCCAATCACATAGAAGGATTGTCTGATGAATTCTACAGGAGTTGTTTTATTAGTGGTCTCAAGGATGAAATCCGCTCAGAGGTCAAAATGTTTTGTCCCAACACAATGATGGAAGTCCTAGGGTTGGCTAAGCTGGCCTAGGACAAGATCGCAGCTCAACAACGCTACAAACCCACCTTTGTTCCCTTTAGAAATATGGGTTTCCAATGACCTCCCATCACGCCTGCTCCTCAACCAACTCCTATCAAGCAATTGTCTGAAACAAAGATGCAGGCACGCCGAGAAAAAGGGCTTTGTTATAATTGTGATGAGAAATTCACTCGGGGACATATATGTGTTCAACAAAAGCTCTATCTCTTGGATGTGGATTCTTTGCCTACCTCAGAACTTGATGAAGAAGCTCCAAATACAGTAGATGATTAGGTCGATATTCAACACCCGCTTGTTGACACCCCATCTCAGGACGACCCACCCGAGATCTCTCTCCATGCTGTAACCGACGTCACCACCCCACAAACAATGCGAGTCAGGGAATACTTCAAGAAGCTCCCTCTTACCATACTCATTGATTTTGGTAGTACTCATAACTTCATTGATCCTCGGATTGCCAAACAGGCTGATTGTTTTGTCCATCCTTGCTCCAACTTTGAAGTCATGGTTGCCAATGGCGGCACCTTACCTTGCAAGGGGAAGTGTCACAATGTGCGTATCTCTATGGAAGATTATAACCTGTGCTCTCACATGTTTGCCTTTTCCTTAGGCGGATGTGATGTGGTTTTGGGCGTTCAATGGTTACGCACACTTGGCCCCATCTTATGGGATTTTGCTGAATTTTGGATGCAGTTTTCAGTCAATGGGGCACAACACAAATTTATGGGCTTACAACTAGGGTCTCTCTGCATCATCAGTTCACATCGCCTAGAAAAAATACTTAAGAAGAATTCACATGGTTGCATCGCTCAGCTCCATTCCATTCAGATGCACCCATCAACAGTCTCCACTACTTCCTTGGATAGATATGCAGGTGTCTTTGCTGAACCAATGAGCTTGTTGCCTTCAAGAGACCTTTCCGGTAAGAATTTAGCCGCATCTACCTCTCAACATGAAATGATGACTATTTTGCATACAATACAGAAGTGGTAGCCATCCCTATTGAGGAATTATTTCTGCATCAAGACTGATCTCCAGAGTCTGGAAACTTTCCTGGAACAATGGGTCTCCTCCCCAACACACCTGAAATGGGTTATTCAACTCATGGGTTATGACTATGTGACCACTTACCAGAAGGGTAAGGACAATATGGTGGCAGATGCTCCTCCTCGCACATTTTATGACCCAATTTCTTGTACAGCTATTTCTCTGCCCCAAATTGGTTGCAATCTGTTCAACGGGACTATCTCTTCTATGAACTCCATGCTTCTTCATCAGTAGGGCACTCTGGGTTCCTCAAAACATATGACCAGGAACAATCTAACTTCTTTTGGCAGGGACGACAATTCAACGGATGGTGGTTGACTGTGATTCTTTCCAGGTCAACAAGGGTGAAACGACCCTCCTTTCGGGACTGCTCGAACCCTTGGCCATCCCTCCACAAATTTGGACAACTATTTCTATGGATTTCCTAGAAGCGCTCCAGTGGTATAGTACCACATCTCAAAGGACACCATATGAAGCAGTCTCTGGACAGGCACCACCAGTTCTTCTTCCATACACCTTCAGCAGCTCCCCAGTTCAGGCAATTGACTCAATTCTTCGAAACCGTGATCAACTTCTTCTCATTCTACAAGACAATTATCACATGGCAAGAATTCGACTAAAAAAACAAGCCGATCGGCACCGTTCTGAGCGCACTTTTCACATCACTGATATGGTTCTTCTTCGTCTACAGCGTTCCATGCAATCCTCCCTGAAACTCGAAAGGCGCTAGTGGCTCGGAATGCAATCCGAGGATGCTACAGGGGACCCACTCCTGTAGATTCTGCATCAATTTCCACATCTAAAGCTTTGAGGACAAAGCTTTTTCTGAGAGAGAGGGGATGTTAGGAACCCATGTCTTTACTTTGTTAGTATATTGTTGTTGGATGCATATGCTTTGTAAGTCATCCCGTAGTATTTGTTGATCCATAGTTTATATTATCCCATAGTATTGACCCATAGTATTATATGTCCCATGGTTTTGACTCATAGTATTGGCGTCTAGACTTAGCCCATGGTTTGTATTGACACATAGTATTGACCCATGGTATTGGCGCCTAGAATTAGTATATAAGTGTGTGTTGAGGCCTATGAAGGCACCGTGAAGTTAATTGTATTGAGCTTGCTCAAAGGAGGTTGCCCCCTCGAAGTGGCGCGTGATCAATATAAAAGCGATTCCGAGTTCTATTATTTCTGATATCTCGTGTATTTGCATTAATTAATTATTGCAGGTTCTTCACAGTCAAATAATCTTAGTTTCACACCCACTCAAATAGAAGTCACAACATTAACATGATACACAATTCCAAAGGAACATTCACAACTTAGAATTTGGTACACAACATGAAACTGTATACCAGATTTAAAGGAGGAACTACTGCTGTAGAATTTGGTTAATGAAGATACCATATTATAACAATAATGATTTGGAAAACTAGATCATGAAATATCATTATAAGAGTACCGTTTTCCAGCGCAAATATAAAATGGACAGTTTTGTAGATGACTGGAAATAGTGAAGATGAAAGAACAAAACCTATGAAAATTTCCCAATGTTGTACCAAACAGAGACAACTTGCTATAGCATCCTTGTTCTCCACCCAATCGACCTAAATAGCTGGTGAAATGTGTGTTTATTATCTCCTTACAACAGTAAGGTTCTCACACAGAATATCAAGTGGAAACAAAGTGACTGTGTATTTTCTTGGAAATATCTTGTAGCTTGCAGCACATTTAAAATCACTGTATAGACCTTAGAATGACCACGATTTTGGAGTAGAAAGGTCGAGGAAAGATAGGAGAATGATTTCCTGTAGGATAAAGCTCTCTTAGCAATGTTTTTCCCGATTTAGTGCCCTATTTCCTTACTGTGCAGACCCCCAATATTCATCAACAGAGTGTTCTCTTGTAACTTCAATTTTGAGCATGAATAAACACCAAAGGAAAAACATATAATAGAGAGAATATGAGAATAACTAATGTATTTCACCACCAGATCACTTAACTGATGTAGGGGTGCGATCTCCTCATGTGTATTGGAAAAGGAAGTGCGCCCTCTCTTTAGCAATGGTCTCCCTCCAAGGTGAGTGTGCCTTCTTAGATGGAAGTCTCCCCTTTTGAATATGGTGCGCCCCTCTCCACAATGGACAATGGTTCAGCTGCAAACACTTCCAATACTCAGATTTGTAAATGTAGATGCGATCCCAAATGACGACAATGTGTCCAAATGAGAAATCTGAAGTGATTCCTCCTCAATAGATGGCTAGGATAGATTGTCTTACTATCGAAACCATTTCCTCCTCCTAGGGTTTCATCCAAGAGAAGCTTGAAGCTCAGGAGCTCTGGTTTTCGAAAATGCAATATAAAAGAATGAATGAGAGAGTGGGCTCTCCCTTTTATAAATCTTTTTTTTTCTCTTGTGACTCTTCAACTTCCCTTTCTCCCATTTTCTCACTTTTTAATTTAAAATTGACTTTTTAGTGAGACAGTAGTTTCTATTCCTTCGTTGACCCTTTTTGGCTTCATTTTACCTTTTTGTGCTATTTTTAACTTAAGTGAATTTTATAAATTCACTTTAGGGAATAATTATTAAATGTCACTTTATAAAGTTCTTTTAAGTCAAGGTGACATTAAATAATTAACCCACCCCTATTACCATTGACTATAGCCTATGGGGATTGATAGGCCAATAAGTCTCCCATGGTGCTACTTGGAAGAGGACATGACAAAGTGTTTGAAATTTAAATTCAAAAGATGCTCAGTTATCTTTTCGTACCATGTGTGAGGTGCTTGTTTCAAGCCATACAATTATTTGATGAGTTTGCATATCTTTTGTTGTTATCCTTTCACAACTAATGCTTTCGGTTCAAACATGAAGGCATTCTCTTTCAAGTCTCCATTCAAGAAATAAATCTTCACATCCAATTGTTGAACTTTCCACCCATTATGTGCAGGAAAAGACAATAAAGTGCGGATGGTAGCTCATTTTGTTATGGGGGAGAATGTCTCCTCATAATCAATGCCTTCTTTCTATGCAAAACCTTTTGCCACAACCCTCACCTTATGCTTGTTAAGTGATCCATATGATTTTTACTTGTTCTTGTAGACCCACTTGTACCCAATTGGTTTGGTTCCAAATGGAGAGTCCACCAACTTACACATCCCATTCTTGATGAAAGCATCATATTCATTCTACATGTATTCTTTACACTCATCATGAGTAGCAACTTCTTCAAATGAAGTTGGTTGAAGGTTAGCAAATAAATTCAATTCACAATCATACGAAACATCCATATCTTCTACATCACTTGAATTTGAATTATCTGCATCCCCTCCATCTTCTTGTCTTGTCGAACTTATGGTTCCTTCCTTTTTTAATTCATCAAGATGAATAGTTTCGAATCAATTCATGACTCACCTTGGAACTTTCCATGAGGGTATAGGTTGTTCAACTGGTGGTGCTTCATTGTCTTCAAGATTCAGTCTTCCAATCCTCTCAATCAAATCATCCATTTGAACCTCATGTTATGGTGAAGTGGCACAAACTTCTTCATGAGGGGGAAATGGTGTTGCAAAAGGAGATTCCAAATATTGATCCGAGATAGGGATCTTCCCTTCAAGATGTGGAATCTCATTGTCAACTTCATGAAATGTCTTTACATGGGAAAATTTATGTAAATGGTCAAGTTGCCTCTCAATAGTCTTATCACTTTGATTCATTTCAAGAAAAATGTTATCTCTGGAAAGTATAAACTTTGCGTTTATCTCATCATAAAGATGATATGCCTTGGTAGTGTTTGAGTACTCCAAGCAGATGCACTTTTGATTTCTTGTAGTGAGATTGTTTCTTTTTTCCTTTGGAATTAAGGCATAATAGGTGGAACCAAAGACCTAAGATGCTTGTTTTCGGACAATCTACCTAAGCGGACTTAAAGGACAGATCTCCCTAGTCCAAGCATATCTAGAACAAATAAAAACAGAATAGAGGAGGTGATTGTACCGTGGAGGATTTGATGACCAGTGGTGCATTGAGGGCACCCAGATGACAGGTGGGAAAATTCCCACCAAAGAGGTTAGAGATCGACTTGTTCTCACAATCCTGTTTACCATTGTGAGAGTGGTTGGTAGTAGGTCCACTCACCTGGAGAGAATGTCCTAGATGATTTACACTGAGGAGTGAATGGCTCCAACATTTTTCAATTGGTGTGAGGGGCTCCCTGCAAGTTTATGAGATTAGCTTACCAAATGTCGGTGTCGGGCGCTGAAACAATTTGGTTATGGTTTTGTGGTGGTCTCATTCTTTTTGGAGCGGGTTTCACATCTGCGCCCACAACTTGATATAGAGGATTTGGATCCGAGGGATCCTCACATGATCCATTGGACAGAGGTGTTGGCCCGCCATGGTGGCGGAGATCCCATTATTAGTTTTGGTGCATCCTTCTTCCGGTGGTTGAGGGGTCAAATTCTCATGGTTGAGGATTATCCATATGACAGGACTGACTTCAGGGGAGATCCAGACCTATTGCTTCCCGAGGGGGCGCAGTGGGGTGATATCGGTAAGAACAACAACTTGATTGTGTTTTTCATTTTATATCTATATTTGATGTTTTTTGGAGTAGTACTGATGGTTGACATGTGTTTGACGCAGATGTGATTCTGACGCGACCAGTTGGCCTCTCTCTGATTGCATGGAGAGGATAAGTGTCAGTGTTGGGTGTCACAGTGCGTGATGCTATTGAGGATCTGGATGAGCTGGAGGAGAACCTCCAGCTCTTAACTCTAGACATTCTATACCCTAGGGTTCATGATCTACCTCGTCGGTACCAACGCTAGACTGTTGGCATGTCCGAGCACTTTGGATCGCTGCTTAGAAAAGTAGTGAGAGAAATCATCTGTTACCATGAGCACCGTAGGGACCAAGCCCGTGTTTAGATGTATATGTATTGAAAGCTATAGGCTTCAAATTTTGTATCAGGAGATATTTACTAAAATCTTATATGCTTCAAATTTTTGTATAAGTACTACATTTTGATATGATATACAAAAAATCTATGGCGGATTTACACATTGTGTTTTTATGGATGATTGTGGGATCTTAGCTATGTATTTTTTTTATGCATTATGTACATTTCGTGCCATTTTTTATGATTCATGATTGTTTCATGTATGTGCAATATACCAGTCCAATATGAAATTGGCCATGGAATTAGCAATTGTGTTCATGTCTCTTGAAATTTCCAGGTATTGAACAGATTCAAAGGAACTCTCCAAGAGATGTACTCGTATGAAAATACGGAGTAGCGTGGGATCAAGGATGGCATAGACTTAGCTGAGATGGGAGACCACTAATTGTGAGTCAAGGTGGACGACAATGTGGTCCATACCCAGGGAAAGAGCGTCGGTTAAGACCCCAATCATAGCGCGATACTCAACGGTGTTGTTGGTTGCGTACCCTAGACAACTCCCTCCTGAACTGGTGAGCTCATCGGTAGGGGAATAAAGTAACCAAGCTGCCAAGGCGAGGCTGCGAGTATGCCGGCTGGCGCCATCCATGAATCCAAAGTAGGTTGTCATCTGCACACGTAGGAATGACATGATGTAAGCATAAATCCAATATCCTAACACACTAAAGCAAAGTATCACACCACACAAAACACACACCATGTACAGTATATACAAGTTACTAGCATGTGAAAAAATCAGGCATAGTACCTCTTCAGGTACAGCCCATTGCGAGGCTCCCCTAGAGATATTCCATCATAATATTCCAACTCATAGGCTCCCTTCTCCAAGACATGTTTTACAACATATGGCTTGTGCTACATGGACTCAAACTTGCCTGCCCCTAGCTTATCATGTTTTTGGTCATAGGTGAGGCCCAAATCCCCCTCGTTAAAGACATGAGGTTTGACTGACTTATCGTACTGGGATTTAATGCGTTTCATTGGCTAGAGCAACATCACAGCAGGTTTTGTCGAGTTTTTCCAAGTGAAGGAAACGTTATTCCTCGACAGTAGTGTTTGGGAGAAGTTCGACTGCAAGTTTCAATGATGGGATCTCGCACTCTATCGGTAGAAATGCCTCCAATCCATAAACTAGTTGGAAAGGTGTGAACCTGGTGGTAGTCTTAACGGAGGTCCTGTATGCCCATAGGGAAGAAAAGAGCATGTTGTGCCAGTTTGATTTGTGTGTACCCACCATGCGCTGAATCATGGTTTTCAAGACCTTATTGATGGCCTCTACTTGTCCGTTGCACTGTGGGTAGTAAGGGGTTGAGTTTTCATGGTGAAAACCCAGTCTGGCTCTCAATTCAGCTACCATCTGGTTTTGAAAGTGAGATCCATGATTGGTAACGATGGCTTGCGGGAATCTGAATCGCACAATGACATGGTTAAACATGAAGAGTGTAGCGGTTTTGACGTCTTCATTATATGTAGGCATTTCCTCGATCCATTTAGTGAAATAATCCACGACTACAATGACATAACCATGCCCCCCCGACCAAGGTAGGCTTACAGTGAGTGAAATCTATGCCCCATTTAGAAAAGGGACCGATGGCAATAACCAGATGTAAAGGGGTTGGATGGGAGCGCTTTTTGAATTGGAAAAGATGGCATGGGGGACACTTCTTAGCGGCCTCAATATAGTCCTTGAAGATCGAAGGCCAGTAGTATCCTACGCGTAGTATTTTCTGGGCTATAGCCATCCCAGAAAGATGACCGCCATAAGCCCGGGAGTGACAGACATTCAGTACATGTTCATCCTCCTCGTCTGTCAAACAACGTCGAAGGATGGATTCGACACCATGACGATACAAGGTATCACTGATGATCAAGTAATACTTAGCGTGGTGGCGTATACAACGAAGATCATCATGAGATAGTTGGGGGTTGAACTGTCGGGTTTGAAGATATAATGTGATATCTCCATACCATGGGTCAGACGTGCTGAAGAGAAACAACGACTCATCTGGAAGAGATTCATTGGGATCAGTTTCCAAATCAACATAGGGAAGATCGCAAATGATCTCCACAAAGACTAAAGATTTATTTGGCTTGGCCTTCTTGAAGAGGAGATCAAATTCTTGAAGTATCACGATCCAACGTGAATACTTTCCCCTGAGCACTTGACGTGTCAGAATGTGGTACATGGGGTTCGAATTGGCAATAACAGTAGTGGTGCGAAGTAATATGTAGTGATGAAAATTTTGGACAGCAATGACCGCTGCGAGAGCGAGTTTCTCGACATGTGAGTAACGAGTTTCAGAGTCAATAAGACTCGTACGGAGGTAGTAGATCACCTATTCCTGGAATTTATCGTCTTCCTGGACCAAGACCATGGCGATCGTGGTAGCGTAAGCAGCAATATAAAGGATGTAATCCTTATAGTAATTGGGTGGTTGGAGTATAGGGGCATGAGTAATAGCCGACTTCAAATTGTCAAAGGATTGTTGGGCTTGGTCGTCCCAGATGAAAGGCACGTCCTTCTTCAACAAATGCATATAACCTTGTGTATTCTGAGTGAAATTACATACAAAACGCCGTAGGTAGGTTTCCTTCCCTTGCAAACTCTGTAGTTCCATGATATCAGTAGGAGGTGGTAGAGCAACAATGGCTTCCACCTTCAAGGGAACAATGTGGATCCCATCTTTTGAGATGATGAAACCTAGGAGGCATCATGATTCGACGCAGAAAATTCACTTGTGAGGATTCAGACAGATTTTATACCATCTGCATCTAAGGAATACTGTAGTCAGATGGTCAATGTGGAACTCGCGATGCTTTGAATGAGTAGGGAGATCGTCGAGATAAGGCTCCACAAATTCCTTCACGTCATGAAAAGCATACGACATGGCCTGTTGGTGTTAATTTTTCAGAATTTACTTCAATCTGATCTAGGATCTTAACTGAGAGAAAAACATGTACAGCATATCTACAGCATATCAATCATGAACACAATAATCCAAGCACACAAGAGACACAAAGTTTACTTGGGGAAAACCATAAAGGTGAAAAACCCCAATAACTTCCTCAGAGATAGATAGAGCAATGATACAACCCAAGCATAAGAGATAGACATCTCCTAGCAGTAGCTTCTCCTCCTCCACAAGTGCGCCACTCTCCCGAGAGTGTGAGAGAGAATAGAATGTGTAAAATGAGAGAGACACACTCTCTATTTATACACTAACTTGACTTGACCTTTGCTCAACTGGGTCAGCCTCAACTTAACCACTTAACATAATGCTGACTGGGCTGACACCCAATAGGGTGGTCTAATAACCCTTCGACCCACGTGACTTATATAGGGTCGACCCCAACAAGGTGGTCTAATAACCCATCAAGTATAAGTTATGACACTTACAATATAAATGACGACACTTCCATATAGAGGAATAATAACATCTCTATAGGAATACAAACACTTCCGTATAGAGGAATAATAACATCTCTATAGAAATACAATATACATATATGTGAAATACATTCCGAGGTTACATATACATCAACACTCCCTCTTAACTAGGAAGGTATTTCTCGACACAGGTCTTCTAGCACAAGTCTTCTTCTCTGGATCATCGTCACTGGATAATCGTCATCGTCACTGCTGCTGCTATCTCAATCAATGTCTGAATCTACTCGTCATAGGAAGTTCTACAGAGCCAGTCCTTTTTCATATTGGATGTAGGCCCACCACCTGCAGGTCTTCATCATCACTGTCCATACTATGGAATCCTCAGGGCTTATTGTGTGCGTCACAAAACTTGGCGGTAGCATCCTAGGCTGTTACAAGCACACAGCTATACCTGTTGGATCTCCCAGGAGCACATTACATGTGACCCATCACAAAACCTGGCTGAAGCATCCCAGGCTGTTACGAGCACACAGCTCTACCTGTCAGATCTCCTAGGAGCACATTACATGTGATCTCACCACAAAACCTGGCTGAAGCATCCCAGGCTGTTACGAGCACACAGCTCTACCTGTCGGACCTCCCAGGAGCACATTACATGTGGTCCACCACAAAACCTGGCTGAAGCATCTGAGGCCTTTTTCGTCCTGTCCAGATGTCCCAGAAGCAAATTACATGTGGTCATGGCAAAACCTGGCTGAAGCATCTGAGGCCTTTTTCATCCTGTCCAGATCTCCCAGGAGCAAATTACATGCCATAGGACAAAACCTCGCAAGAGCATCTCAGGATGTTTCAGGTACACAACTTCGACCTGAAGATTTCCCAGGGCACAAATTACATGTCCTCCCAGAGCAATGTCTCGAAAGAGCATCCCAGGATGTTACGGGTACACAACTCCGACCTATAGGATCTCCCAGACATGCTCATCTACACAACCTGATCCACGGCCACAAAGTATCATCCTGATACTCACCATACATCATCCTGATGTACACATGATCATCATGATCATCATCACTGCATCGTCCTGATGCATGTCATATAGAGAAGCTCGTCATCCATGATCATCCTAATCATATAATGCATCCACCTGATGCATACCAAGTATCTACCTAATACATATCATCATACATGATCTACCTGATCATACAATGTATCCACCTGATACATATCAACATACATGATCTTAGTATCCACCTGATACATATACAGATACATGGTCCAAGCATCCAACATTATGCATATACAAAATACATACAAATGATCCAACTAATCATATCCAACATCCAACATGATGCATACAAACATAAATGATTCAACTGATCATATCCAACATCCAACATGATGCATATATATATAAATGATCCAACTGATCATAACAAGCATCCAAAATGATGCATATACATATACAGAGTAGTAACTGGAGAATCATCCTGATGCTCATCATCCATGATCCTCCTGATCATCATAGCATCGTCCTCTTTATATCATCTCATCGTCCACGAAGCACAGCCCAGATGCACATCATCTAGCACTTACACCACCGACATGGAAGAACACATCTACCACCATTTGGGGAAGGCTCCAGCCCTTACTTTTTCACCATGGGAGAACACATCTACCACCAGGTGAAAAATGGCTCAGCAATTACATCACGACCAAGGGAGAACACATCAACCATGTCAGAAACGCTCATGTGCATCTGCATCTTCTGGACTCATCACTTCCCTTTGGAAGGAACCTCAATGTGAAGTGCACCAAGCCTCTCTCTGAAGTACTCAAACTGCACTCTGGCCAACGGCTTGGTCAATACATCTGCAACCTGCTCATCCGTCGCAACATACTCTGCTTTGGCTGTTCTTAGTGCTACGCAGGACTGCTTCCTGCTAAACTAAGAGATCACACTTGATCCCTATTTGCAGCACTGCTTTCCCAATCTGAATCAACATAACCCTGCAGGTTAAACTTTTGATTTGCATCATACTTGAGCCCATAATCAACTGTACCCTTTAGGTACCTCAGAATATGCTTTACAACAACCAAGTGAACACTCCTCGGATCCGTCAGGAACTGGCTCAATGTGTTCACTGCAAAGCACATATCTGGTCTCGTGTTCGTCAGGTACATCAAGGACCCAATCATCTGACGATATATAGTGATATCAACCGGCTCAGATGAAGCATCACACAGAAGCTTCAGGTTCGATGCCATAGGTGTGGCCATAGCCTTGCAGTCCATCATCCTGAACCTCTTCAGGATCTCTACTGCATACTTCCCTTTTCCAAGGAAGATTCCATCTGCACTCTGCCACAACTCCATGCCAAAAACAAATAGTGCATCATCTCCACGTTCTTCAACTTGAACTCGGCAACAAGCTTCCGCTGCATGTCGGCAATCAATCTATCCTCACCTGTTACAAACGGGTCATCCACATAGTAGTATCACTGGATTGCCTTCCTCAACCTTGTAGTAAAGGTTGGAATCCGCTTTATTCTTGGTAAAGCCCAAACTGGATAGAAAGCTGTCTATCCTACCATACCAAGTTTTACACATATATGACTCCCTGTAATGTGTCTCAAAACCAAGTGGCTGCACCACATACACTTCTTCTTCAAATACACCATTCAAGAAAGTGTATCTTCCTCTTCATTATTGTAGCATGCTTGATCTTGTAGATCATCTTGGAAGTCACTACAGACTCCCCTTCAGGTCTTGGGACTGCATCCCAAACATCTTCATGATCGACTGGTACTCCTCGATCATGGCATTCTTCCCAAATCCCGGGAACTTCAATATCTTCAATATTTTCAATAGATAACTTTGTTGCTGAACAAATGTTGTAGTCCTTCTTTTGTAGGTGATGGTATACGATATTTCCTACACAAAAAGTTAAATTGCATGATTATAAAACATCTCATAGTTTTCAGAACAAATTCTTATACATAAAGAAATATGTCATACAGTCATGCAATTATCTTATCCAATGCTTCAATACAACATTTATCCATATTCTGTAACTTTCTAGATGCCTTCCAATCTATACCAGAACATTGTTAAGAGTGTGCACAACTCCTAACATGTCAGCAAAGAGGTTTCATTCTAGATAAGTAGCAATGGAATGTTGTACAGTTTCATAGGCCACTTACCCATGTATATTAGTAGTTTTTGTTCATCAATGCAACTATTCTAATATGCATAATACACAACCTAATTCTAGGAACATAAGCATATACATCATTGAATATCATTATGTAAGAAATGACAATTCAAATATTTATCTTTGTTTGGTTGCTGGATCGACTCCCTCTAAATCTTTGCAACTCCATTCTGATGTGGATTGTGAGAAGTGGTCAACTCCCTCTGAATATCTGCATCCTTGCAGAAACTACTGAAGTGTGCTACTTTGCTTTCTTGCAGGAACAACTGGAGTGTGCTCCCTCTTGATCTTTGCTTCCTAGATTACCTATCCTTGAACTTATATCCATCCTTAATCACTATGCATGCTTATTAGTATCATCATTGTGTTATCCTTGAGGTCTCATACATAATCACACATTTATTAGTATAATCTTAATACTATCAAAACACAATAATCTTAAACATGTATAGTCATGATCATTCACAGATAATAAACATTAGTATTCAAGGTTTCAGGGAAGTCTTCTTTTACTCATTCATATTCTTATTTGATCATAGGACTCTTCTGATTAGTTAAATCATCAATGCATAAACCCGTGATTACTCAAAACTATACCTTCATGATTCTTCTGGTTAGTCATATCATCAATTATGGTAAGAAACATAATATGCATACAACCATGACTATTCAAACCTATGACTTCATGAATAATCATTATCAACAACACAACAGTATAAGATCATAACACAAGATAGGATTCTAGCTTGATATAGGAAAAGCATACCTAGATTAGCATGCTAGCTAGTTATGTCTAACATACCCACATAATGTCTTCTGGTTCTCTTCAGTGACTTGTGCTAGTAACCTGCATGTCTCTAAAGTTAACCATTGTAGAATCAAGTTATACATACCTCGTAAGTAGATCTTCTATGTGATCCATGACAATGGATGAATATTTGTCTTCATGTCACCATGATCATATGTTCTTGACGTAGAACATGATTTGTCTTTCTTGGTGTACCTTTTATGTTAGCGAACAACATAAGCCTCATACAACATCACAATGCATTACTACAATCATAAGTGTCAAAACCTTAATCAATGAATATCTTCTATTAAGGTGATACGACAAGTATAGTAATTAATCAAGATTGTACTGTAATGATATGAAGACAAACATATCATAAACTTAACCATTAACAGAATTCGAAACATACCTGTAAGCCATACCTGTCAAGATTGCTTGTAACCTTCTTATGGAAGGCCTTTGCCTCATCTCCCTCTGAGACAGGAACTTCTTCACTTATGCAGGTGACCAATCCATCTTCTTCTAGGATTAACCCAATCCACTTGATTTGCAAGAACTGGACCTGGAGCTGGATTAGGGTTTGTCAGAGAAGCCCCAAAAATTCAAACTTTGAATTTCAAACTTCCGAAAGGATAGAAATATGTGCCTTGATGAGCTGATCAAGCTGGTATATTTAGAATTTGAAAACTGTAAAGTTTCACTCCTCAATTTTGCCTTTGAAACTTTCGGATTCACTGGACGTGACCCTGAACTAGGGTTTGATGAAGCCCACTCTTCTGCCCAATCAAAAGGTTTGATCCAAAGCTCTAAGCTTCTATTTTTCTGAGGAGCTTCCAGCCGTGGTCACAGATTTCAAAAATTCCCAATTTTTGCAGAAGCCCTAATTTTCCACTTTTCCAATCAAAGTCCCGAACTAGGGTCTGATCAAGCCCGGTCTTCTGCCCAACCAAAATTTTTGAACTTGGTCTCTAAATTTCTATTTTGATTAGTGGCATTCAGCCATAGTCTCCGATTACAAAAATTCCAACTTTCTCCAAAACCCTAAATTCCAAAAGCCATGAATGAAGGTGCTTAAAAATAATTTTGTTATGACATAAATATGTACCTGATTGTTTCTAGTGTAACTCCAAACTTTTCGATCCATAGGGTCTGAAATGTTTTCCTGAGATATCCCGACCTGTCATCTTTCCATCTCAACAGGTCTGACCTCAATTGGAATCTCTGAGAGAGAGTTATACCAAGTGTCGCAACGTGACCTGTTTATGGGATAAAATAGGAGAGAGAACTTGTACGGCGTGACACGTGTCATTGGTTCAACTTTGGCCTCTGAAAATGTTTCCTAAGATAGTATAGTCTGTGTAATACCTATTATGTTTTATGAAATTTTATTTGGAGCTTCCTAGTCCAAGTTATGACCTTTTTTCCAAGGTCACCTATTTATGACTGAGATCTGGAAGAGGCAGAAACCCTATATTGTACAGATCATAAATCACAAAGTACAACGAATTAGAAGTTGTCCTTTTGACACAAGGTACATGGGGATTTGATCTTCGACCTGTAGAAGTTTCAGATCCGAAAACTTCACCAAAATGGATATATAGAGAAATTTCTACGATCACTGGTTTTTTCTATATCAATCCCAAGAATCGCAAGTGCAACAAGTGTCATACATGCCATACCATGCCTTCTTTTAGGCTAGCTCTGATACCATGTTAATTTTTTAGAATTTACTTCAATCTGATCTAGGATCTTAACTGAGAGAACAGCATGTACAGCATATCTACAGCATATCAATCATGAACACAATAATGCAAGCACACAAGAGACACAGAGTTTACTTGGGGAAAACCATAAAGGTGAAAAACCCCAATAACTTCCTTAGAGATAGATAGAGCAATGATACAACCCAAGCATAAGAGATAGACATCTCCTAGTAGCAGCTTCTCCTCCTCCACAAGTGCTCCACTCTCCCGAGAGTGTGAGAGAGAATAGAATGTGTAAAATGAGAGAGACACACTCTCTACTTATACACTAACTTGACTTGACCTTTACTCAACTAGGTTGGCCTCAACTTAACCACTTAACATAATGCTGACTGGGCCAACACCCAATAGGGTGGTCTAATGACCCTTTGACCCACATGGCCGACCCCCAATAGGGTGGTCTAATAACTCTTCGACCCACATGACTTATACAGGGCCGACCCCAACAAGGTGGTCTAATAACCCATCAAGTATAAGTTACGACACTTACAATATAAATGACGACACTTCCATATAGAGGAATAATAACATCTCTATAGGAATACAAACACTTCCGTATAGAGGAATAATAACATCTCTATAGGAATACAAACACTTCCATATAGAGGAATAATAACATCTCTATAGGAATACAATATACATATATGTGAAATACATTCTGAGGTTACATATACATCAACAGCTAGAATGTAGCACCAACATTTTTTAGGCCAAAAGGGAGTTTACGATAAGCAAACGTACCCCAGGGGAAGATGAAAATGGTCTTGTGTTGGTTGGCTAGGTGGATCTCAATTTGATTATAACCAGAAAATCCATCCATAAACGAGAAGATGATGCTCCCGACACAATTGTCAATGATCTGATTGATGAAGTGGGTAGGGTATTTGTCCTTAGGACAAGCCTTGTTCAGATCCCTATAATCGACATAGACTCGGATGGTTCCCTACTTCTTGGCCATAGGGATGACATTGGAGACCCATTATGTTACAGGAACAGGGTAGATAAAGTCGGCCTTCAAGAGCTTTTCAATCTCAGCTTTAATTGTCACAGTTTTTCGAGGGTGCACTGGTTGTAACTTTTGGTGGATTGGTTTGGATCTCATGCACAACAATGGCAGGATCTATCTTGAGCATTTCCTCATAGTTCCATGCAAACACGTCATGGAAATGTTTGAATAAGGCCGTGAATGCGGTGTGCTCTTCAGGAGAGCAGTTTTGGCCAATGTGGATATGTTCCACGACGCCGGGTGTAACAGAGATTTCAATCGGGATGGTGGGAGTGATGTTTTCCATGTTTCCTTCTGTAATCATATCACAAGTGAGGATCAGTGACTATGGGAAAGGATAGACATCTGGTGTAAAAATGGTAGAGATAGCGTTCTCCACCGAATCCAATGAGGGTAGGAAAGACGATCGATGGTGGTTCATCTATGCTCATAATCTCCATAATGGACTCGTCATAATGGAAAGTCCGGAGCATAGGATCTCGTGAGGATTACGGTTGTTGTAGAGAAAAAGATGTAAAGGCCGGGGCTGAGTGGTCCTTAAGGGATGATTGGATAGCCTCATAAGTAGCTTCAGCTGGTGAGAGAGGCATGGTGTCTCCAATCAAATGCATGGTGGCCTCATCGGGTACTAGCCATGGATCTGGAGAGTTGGAAGAAGATGGAATCATGGAGGAGATCATGCTCACTGTGGCAACATGGTTAGGGGGGTTCGAGGTTGAAAAGACACCCATAAGAGATGGGTCTTTTATGAGGCCGACCCCCACGCTCTCATATAGCTGTGAATATTCCCTAGCAAAGGGACATTGTCGCCAGGATGAGTAGCGGTGTCCGATGTACAGAAGTCCAATTGGTAGATGGTGATAATTCGGCCTTGATGGGGGAATTCCATAATGCGGAAGACGGATGACGTGACTGCGGTCATGGCATAAAACCAATTCCAACCAAGCAAAAGATTATAATCCAAAGGGGCAGTGACCACTTCCATGTTAATGGTTACAATCTTTCCCCCCAACTCTACTTCTAAGGCTTGTAAGAGTCCGTGAGGTTGGAATCCACGACCGTTGAATGCTTTCAGGGTAGTAGGGGAACGGTTTAACTCAGGAAAGACGATGGCTCTCCAACAGGATAATGACATAAACGAGGTGGAAGCACCTTCATCTAACACAGTATGATGGATTGTATTCCCAACAACCTTCGTGGCAACTAGGAAAGCCAGTTGGTGGGAAAGCCTCGGTTTAAAATACTCAAGTTTAAACATGATCATATTTAAGGAATTTGGGTCTACCGTGTCGATGGCAGTGAGAAGAGTCTTACGTTGATTGGGAAAATCCTGCAAGACTTCTAGCATTGACATGGCACAAGGAGCTTGTGCCAAGTCCTCTACAATGTTATAATTCTAAGCTGCCCGAGCATTAGGATTGAAAACTGCTTTTTGAATCGTGCTCTTGGGCAGACACAAAAATGAATCTAATGAAGGTTTCTCAATGGTGAAAGAACCTTGCGGCGCGGAAATATCCGAGGTAGAGGCGGAATCTTTTTCAGTATTACTTCTGACAGGTTCCTTAGGAGGGACTAAGTCATATGATCATGACCGTGTATTCAGGTTAACCTTTTCACTACACATCATGAGAACATGTGCAGTGGAGGATGTTTCTCTTGGAGAAGGAGAGGTTAGGTGATCATTTGTTGGTTTTGTTTGGGGAAGGGATCATTGATAATTGCGGGTGTGGAGTTTTCCTTAATAAACTTCTGCACTTCATCACTGTGTGGGCACTCTTTGGAGAAATGGTCACCACCACACAGTAAACAAGGATACTTGACCTTCTCCTGGAGAAGGAGAGCATTAGGTGAACATTTGTTGGTTTTGGCTGGGAAAAGGATCATTGAGAACTGCAGGTGTGGAGTTTCCCTTAAGAAACTTCTGCACTTCGTCTCTGTGTGGGCACTCTTTGGAGAAATGGTCACCACCAAATAGTAAACAAGGATACTTGACCTTCCATTTCTGTTTCATGTCTTTGGGAGGGTTCTTATGTTCCTGCTGATTGGAAGAATTCTTGGGTTTACCTTGGGTTTCTTCTTGCCACCGGATTTTTGAGGCGAAGCTGATTGAACAGAATTCACCTCTTCGGTGGGAGCAGGAGTGGATGACTTGGTGGTGCTACTGCCAGCCTGTGGAGAGGGTGGGGAAGAACCATGGTGGTTCGATGATCTATCGGTTTGAGTATAAGGCTGGGAGTGGACAAAACCAACAATGTTGTCGGCCTGAGGTCCCTTGGGTGGTTTTGCAGGATTGTAGGTAAGACGAGGAGTGTCAGGAAAAATATCATACAAAGTTCCATATTGGGCATAGATAAGGTCTAAGTAGTAGGCATGAGCGATAGCTTGTTCCTCAGTGATGGCCCCACCCATGGCTACATCTCTAGATACGATGGGTAAAAGAGACTTCGTAAACCAGTCAGCTAATAATTGATCTAGAATGGGAGCATTAATGAGACATTGTCTCCTCTGCCACTCATGGATATGATCGGACATATGAGTTGGAATGGTCTGGTGGAGAGAAGTCAGTAAGTCTGTACAAGTTTCATAGCGGATGGGTAACTAGAAATGAGTCAAGAATGACATAGCTAAAGAATGAACAATCAAGAAATGAGTGCAGTGGTAGTTCAATATACCACTTGGCAGCTGTACCGCTGAGGGTCCTTTGAAATAACCTCAAAGGGATCGAATCATCCATCAAGGAATTGGATGAGCACCATAAACGGTATGTCATCACATGGTTCTTCGGGTCTTCACCGGGCTTTCCCTCAAACTTGGGAATATCATAGGGTAACTTAACCAGAATGGGTGGCCAATTATAACTGTGCAAGATGGGATAATTGGTCAAACGAGACAGGTTAGGCAAGTCTAAAGTATCCAAAAATGGAAGCTGTTGATTTGGATGCGGATACTGATAGTATTGATATGGAATTTGTGGACTATTAGGACCTTGAATCGACTGATTGTAAGGCGCCCCCATAGGAAATTGGCCATAAGGGGGTGTGCCACCTGGGTTGGGTGGTGGATCTGATGGGGGTCCACCACCATGATAGGGTGGTCTGCCTCCAGAAGGGAGAAATCCTCCACCATTGGAATAAGGTGGTCCCCCGCCTAAAGGGGGAATTCCACTGCCGTTGGTGGAATAAGGTGGCACTCAGCCTCCGCTTCCGGAGTAGGGTGGCCTTCCACCTCCTCCGTTGGAATAGGGTGGCCCTCCACCTCCGCCATCGCAATAGGGTGGACCTCCACCTCCACCTCCAGAATAGGGTGTCCCTCCACCTCTACTGTCGGAATGAGGTGGGCCTACTCCTCCTCTGTCGGAGTAGGGTGGGCCGCCGCCACCAGAGTGAGGTGGGCCTCCGCCAGAAGGTGGAGGTCCGCCCCATCCAAAATGAGGTGGGGGCCCGCCACCTCCAGAAGGAGTTGGAGGTGGACCAAACGGTGGTGGGGGTGGTGGGACTTGAGGGAAATTTGGTGGGAGTCCAATTGGAATAACATGGTGATGTCCCAATGGAGCGTTTGAGTTACCAGGATAAGGTATATAGGGAATTATGTTCCCGGGATGGTATTTTCCCGAAGCAGGATTGAAATCGCCTGGATAGATATGAATCCATAGTGATTGAGTTAGGTTGGATGGTCCCCCACCATGAAGTAATCCTATGGTAGGTGTCGCGACTGATAAAGAGCTGCCAGTGGAATGACCAGTTGGGATCCCTCCACTCATATTCTGGTTAGCGAAAAGGGGTTTCCCCCCAGTAACAATGTTTTGACGACTTATTTATGGTTGACTCACAATAGGTTGTTGTTGACTTACTAGTGGAGGAACTTACTTGTGATGAAATTAGGAGGTAAAGAGTATCCTCCCCTCGATTTTTGGGGTGGGGGAGGAGGTAGTGTTCTAGTAGTAGTAAGTGGGGTGTTGGACAATCATCCTTCAATGTTTTGAGTCATCTGAGGTATGGAACTGGTCTCCTGATTATGAGGTGTACTCGTAGAAAATGAGGGTTCACTAGGTTCATAAGTGGTCATATTGGGTGTGGGTGTTTGTAGTGAATAATAAGATAAAGAACGAAATGGGGTATGTCTAAATATGGGTATGTCCAAGTCCTGATTCCTTCGTGAGAGACTTTGTATTCTAATTTCCTCGCCGTCTGTATGTATCTGATTAAGTCGGTCACGAAATGGTGCCAGAAGCTCGTCATTGGATCCCAACTGGGAGGTGAGATGGAAAAATGATCCCATTGTTTCCCTAGAGTGGATTCCCAAAAAGATGCAGATAGACCAAAAGCCGTGGATACAAGTTCATCCTGGGGTTGATTGAACCATTTTGTATCCCCAGGCTCTCCTTCCATCAAATGGTGGAAGGATGTGTCTCGTGAAGCTGACGGTTCCATGGTCATAGACCTTGGAGGGTCAGTGATGGGTGGACTCAAAGGAAGTGAAAAGCTCACTCCCGAATCCATGGTGGAGTTTTCTTCTTCAGGTGAGATGAATGCAGCAGGTTGAGCCATGTTTTCCTTCGAAATTACCTCTGGGTTAAGGGGATATTCGGGTAGCAAGTTTAAAATTCTACGGGACCTTCTCAAAGGTTGTTCGGCCAGAATGACTGAACCATAATTTCTCCTAAGTGTCTTTTATACAAAAGATAAAGAAATCCAGAAAAATCTACACAAACTAAGGCCGCAAGCAAACTTATGTGATAGGTGTGGATTCAAAAGTTTGGAACCTCACATAATTGTCAAGGCTTCGCAACTCGCAATATACTCCAGGGTCCAATAGTTATACTTGGCCCAATTTTTTAGAGCACTAACCAGGGAGGATTAGGACCGTACCCTTGACCATATAACCCGACTACCTGATAGTACATGCGTAGTAGCTCCCCGAGTGTTGTTCTCGGTGTATTGATCTTCCAAGATGGCCAAATGATTAGCTCGGTTGGTTTCAGGAATCCTAGGAGGGTCTCCCGATATACTCAAGGTACGTGGGAGCACAAATCCGTAGTGGTGTTGTCTAATGCACAACCGTGCGACAAGAGCCTTTCGATATACTACCAAGTACATGAAGTGCCTTTTGATATACCCTAAGGTACGTGAAAGAGCCTTCAAAATACCGATTGGTACGTGGAAGAATTATAGTGTCCCCGGGATGCAGTGCAGGAAAATAATGACAACTGCCACATTTTATGACGTCGGAACATGTCACTAACTTAACACACAAGTTACTAGCAAATTTTAACCTAGCTCTACTAGTAAATTTTATCTAGACGGTTAGGTGAATGCATGAGGTGAAGACATGAATTTAAACATAATGCAACCCTAGCTACATGAAAGTGCACTTTTCCTTTCGATGAAACCTATGTAAAGGGAGGAGAAAATTATTTTTCCAATGATTTCAATAAGACAAAAAATCCCAAAAGTTCAAAATATACCAAAGATGATTAAAGCACTCTTTTCGTTTTTCAAACAAAACACAAAAAATAATAACACACCAAATCAAAACTTTTTCTTTGTCTTTTCCAACTAGAATAAAACTAAGTACTGATGAAAAAGTAGAACTTCTACCTAGCATGCACTAACTCTTAATTTTAGCGATAGTGACCTAAAAGCATAAAAAGACCAAAAGTTCATAGAATGCTTCAAACTTGGAACCACGTTGCAAAATCTTGAATTCACTTGATTCTTTCAAAAAGATGAATAACTCATAGTTAAGAAAGAGTACAATCAACCGATTTCCTTTTCAAACTTCTCAAAGATTGGTAAATAATGAGTTCCAATGCATGAAACAATCCTACAACAATTCCCAAATTACTTTGAAAATGCAATAAATGAGACACTTTCAATTTTTCCAATGTGTATATCAAAACAATATCTGATAATAAGTATGCTTTTCAGATGTAATAGCAGAAAACAAGAGACTAATTGCAGCACCCTAGTAACTCATAAATTCTCAAAGAAAAATAACAAGCACTCAAATGAACCCAAAGACACTCAAGTCATTCAAAATCAATCAAATGCAAGCAAAACTAAATGGCTAAGTGCAAGAAGGGTTTGGAAATCAGATATAGCATGTTGAATAGACCTAGTAAGGTGATGAGGGAATGCAAGATCGAGCAGATGACCATGGGGGATTGAAATTTCCCGCCACCACCAGATCTCTCACTTGACCAAATGGAACCCAAAAATGAACGGGAACAAAATACAAACACAATCAATGCTAAATAACCAAGTCTCTGACTGGAAGGTACAGCCCTGAGAGGTCTGTTGGTCAGACCAAAATCAAAATTTGGAGAGAGGATAGACCAAGCACCAATATTGAAGGGCCGGCGCAGTATGTGGTTAGGCTCAGAGCACCCCACACAGACTTTATAGAGGGATAAAGCGTCGGAGACGCAAGATGTCAAAAAGGAAAATGTGCCGATGGCGCAGAATGCTCAGAGGCAGTAAGCGCTCGATATGGAACGACGCATTGGATACACTACCCAAGTGCATTGGGAGAATAAGCCAATGTAATAAGTAAAAAATATCCAAACAATGAATAAGTAAATGGACTGATAATGATCCAAACAGACTCAGAGAAGGTCGATAGACTCTCCAATAACAAGATCTGATGAAAGGAGGGGCTTAGGAGGAAAAGAAATGGTTCACTAAGAAATCAATGAACAACACATTCAACATGAAATCAAATATAAGTACTCCCCAATATGGTCGCCATATTTGTTTTCGGACAATCTACCTAAGCGGACTTAAAGGTCAGATATCCCTAGTCCAAGCGGATCTAGAACAAATAAACACAGAATAGAATCTACTTCCCTAGATCAATAGAAATGTGAATGAACAAATAGATCTCTTACCTGGGATTCATAGATCCTTTTTCTCTTTTCTTGATCCAGTGCTCCAACACCTTCATATCTGCAGCTGCAAAGTCTTGTTGAACAAGTGGAAACAATCAAACAGTAAAAGCATATATCACATATGATTAATCTAAGCTAACAGTTAAGGAAGTAAGCTCTACACATTAGCAGCACAAAAATGTATATGGGAATATATTGTATTAATTGTATAAAAGAGAGTACAATGAGAGAGAACGTTACAACCTATGCCTTAATGTTGTAACCTTCCTTCCAACAAGCCAAGCCAAGCCTCCAAAGGTGAAGTAAGCCTCTCAAGGATGAGTGAGAGTCACCTAGGTTTATTTCACCAGCATGAGAATACTATATACCTTCCTCCCGTTGGAAAGGAGAGGAGCTTCATATTTATAAGACCAAGTGGATAGAGTAGGTTGAATATTATGGGGAGAGGATTAAGGGATCATCCGTTTAGGTTAGGGAACCAAAGGACATCTCACCTAGGAGTTAGGGATATCCCTCCACCTCACCATGCTTCGAGAAGTCACTCGAAGGTCACCTTTATCCATTTTAACCAACACCGGTGCATGTTGCACGAGGGAAAATTGCACCAGAGAGGGAAAGCACCGGATGCACAAAGGCAACTCGAGCCACCAACGCAGTCTTCCAGATGACAATCTGCGCCTGACCTAGTTGGGCACTCCTTGCTAGAAGACAATCTGCGTCGGCCTAATTAGAACTTGTGGAAAAAGGTCAACAACTTTCTCTAGTTGACTTTTTGATGAGGGAGACTTCAGGGATCAAGGAACTGAGTTGACACAGGTCTCATGATGACGAGATTTAGGTGTAACAATGTCTCACCAAAGTAATTCAACCATACCACATTTCATATGGATTCTTTTTTCCAAGACTATGAGATGGACTTGTGTTTTTTAGATAGAATGCACATAAAACTGCATCACCCCAAAACATAAATTCTGCATTCTTGAAAAATAGCATGGAGCATGCCATATTCAAACGTTCCCTATTCATTATTTTTGATACACCATTTTGCTGAGGATTATATGGAATAATTTTTTGATCCATAATCCCATGTTGAAAAAGATAGTTTTCAAAATCATTAGAGGTATGTTCTTTTCCATTATCAGTATGAAGAGTGCCAATGTGAGATTGAGCTTCATTTTCAATCCATACATGAAAATTTTAAATATTTCATATTCCTTAGATTTTTTCTTTAGTAAATAGACCCAACACATCCTGGTGTAATCATCAATAAAATTTAGGATATATTTATTGCCATTTGTAGAAGCAATAAGCATGGGGCCACACAAGTCTGAGTATATATCAACTCTAGTTTTCTACATGTTCTGTAATTTGACTCATGGAAAGGTTGCTTACTATGTTCTTCGAGAATACGAGCATCACACCGTTTCAACTTCTTTGGAATGGTGGGAAAACCAAAAACACCATTCTTTTTAACATTTTTGATATTGTTATAATTAATGTGTCCATATCTAGCATGCTATATGAGACTAGGTGACAATGTACATTCTTCATGTTGAGAGAGGATGGAAAAATTCTAAGCTTTTGTAGATATTTATTTTAGGTTCAAGAATTTCTCATCTTCATATCCAGCCATGATGACTTGTTTTAATAGGATCTCCTTATATCAACTTGTCCATCAAATACATGGATGGAATGGCCTTGATGTTGGATCTACACAAGGGATAATAGGTTTCTCTACAACTCTAGAAGATAGAGAACATTACGCAACAAAAAATAAGGAATTCCAGGCAATTTGAACCTAATGGTGTCAATTCCCTTTGGTTTGAGGTTGGAATTATCTGCAAAATATACTACACCATCTACATCGTCACTAAATTCTTCAAAGAAATCTTTTCTAAATGTCATGCGGTAGGTTGCACCAATGTCAAGCATCCAATTATCTATCCAAGATGCAAACCAAGTGTTAATAAAAAATTTATTTATTCTACCATTACAATATTTTACAATATTTACATTATACCTCAATCTTGTAGGATTAGGTATCCAACACCCAAAATTATGCACACATACATTTAAAAAATAATAATGTCCATGCTCCATTAGGCATGTTCATTTTTCCAAATTTAATTATGTTAGCTCATATTTGGTCTTAGTTATACGATTTTTCAAGATGTTGATTAACGTTAGTAGAATTCATGAGAAGCCCAAAATATTTTAATTTGAGAAAATATTTGTTTCCTTCAAGTGCACCTCATATGTAGTGCCCAGTGAAAGTGTCAATTTTTTCAATAACTCAACTGCAAGCTAGAAAATGATACCAAAAAAATTCAAAACCATGTACAAAGTTGTATAGCACTTTATAAATGAGTCAGATCCAATCAAAACAAAAAATTACACGAGCATTCTTAACCATGATGCATGCAATGTATGCCATGTAAAACAAGCAATACAAGAATCAATTTAAACATGCAACAACCATAAACTATATAATTGTGACATAGGAAAAATAATCAAAGAAGAATTTATTCAAAGCAATTGCAATCAACAACATATCATCGTCAAATTCGATTTAAAAGATAGGTTCAACGAAGAATAAAATACACTCGACAAGTTATTGGAAAAATTCTAAAGTAGGACTTGAAGTTGGACGACATGGGGGACTATTCAGGCCTCAACACAATGCAAAATGCTATATGATATCCAACTAATATAATATTTATTAAGAATGTAAACTAAGGCCATTTTTATGATTAAGAGCATGGGGTACATCCCACCATTGATGTTAGAAATGAACCCACGCTAAACCCCCTCATCTTCATCACAAATCCAAAGAGACTCTATCTTAGAAAACTTCCTTGTCATGAAACCAACACTCTAAAATGAAACATGATCAAACATATGATGTTACTAAGAATAGTCCACCAACTAAAGCACATGCAAAACCAAATTCTCTAAGTAATCAAGAATAGTTTATAATTTATTGAGAGACTCTTCGTTTCATGTCAGAAGTTAGCATGTGAAATATAAGTGAGAAGTAATAAAGAAACAAGAGAATGTCCCACACAATACAATTCTACAAGCCACGAGCACCGAGAGAACTATAAGAGAAGGGAATAGTACACAACCAAGACTGGATCTACAAGAGTGTGAAAACTTAGCTAACGATGGCTATTCACATAAGAAGATAACTGATGTTTTAAAAATAAAATCCTCTACAAATGAGTGCAAGAGCTCCCTTTATACAAAATAAGGTGAATATGACCTTCCAAGTAAATCTTCGCCTTCCATCTCTCTTCTCTATTGAAAGTTTATCTTATGACCAAAAATAAAATTAACCAATCATCAACATGGTCATACTTGTAGTGTGATTTTTGGTTGGATGAATATTTCACCAAACATCCTCTCATGTACACTAGCTACACTTTCAACCCTTGGCTTAAGGCTAGCCAACCTAAGTTCCACATTTACTTTCTTGATGGAAAACTCACTACATGATCGTCTTAGTCTTTTAGCTTGGTTGGCATGGATTTCCATACAATTTTATAGGTCTGCCTCATTGACATCAAATATTTCACTGGCATTGAGTTTCCTTGATTCGATGCTTTAGATTACTATTTCTATGAGTTGGTTGAGGGAATAGTTTTCTTCACCATGGGGATTTAGTGGATCCACTAGTTGGTATATTGTGACTTGGAAGAAGGTCTTGATTTTCCCTCCCATGGACTCATTAAATTACACATGGTTGGACTTATACCAAGTATTCTTCTCTCCCCTCTACGAGCTTGTTTTAAAAAATGAAGGACTATTGAGTTTTCTTTCTTGGACTCATTAAAACTAACAAGAAGGATATTATCGAGCTTTCTTTTCCAACTTTCCATGCTCGTTAAAATAAAGAAAAGACATTCTTTAATAAAAAGAGAAAATGGAAGGGAATAATGTCAAGTATCTTTTCAGTATAAAGGCAGCAAGTCATTTATGTCCTTGAACACAACACCTTTTTGAGTCTTTCAAACAAGTTGGGTTTTAGTTTTTTCCTTAGGATAAACATGATCTCAGAGTTTCTTACTCCTCCGATTGGTTACTCTTCCGGTCATATGGATAATTTGTTAATGTCTCCTACATTACAGATTTATATCATGGTCCCTTTGTTTTCAAACCTTCCTAGTTCACTCTTGCGACATGCTCACTGTTCAAGGACACCCCTTGTATTGGCCATTCTCCAGTTGCCTTGACCTCGTGTGTCGTCCATTCCTTGGTATCAGTATGTTTCATCGTGTACTCAGTCCTAGTCCATATCATATCAACCTTTATTGTAACTCGTGTTGGATGATGGAGGATTCCTTAAGGCCTCCCTTCCAACGAACTTCTTCCTATCGACTTCAGCTCATCTTGCTCTGGGAATGAAGTTTAGAGAGTTTTGGGTAGTACCTTGGGGATTGCAGTCATCAGTGGCAAGTTCCCTCTCTATTGGGTTGTGGGAATACATCAATGTCTCCTACTCGATGGATTCTTCAAGTGTTCGACTTCAAGACCCCTTATTCACACTTGTTAGAGTGTACTAGGTACCTTGGGCCCCATTTTCATTATTGGTGGGTGACCCTCGCGTTTGTTAACGGTTTACATCATTGGCCAGTAATCAAACAGTATCCTCAATGTTCGACCTCAGCTCATTTATTCGCATGGTTAGGATTCGTACCTTGATAGTTTGGATGAATACCTTGGGCCTATAATAGCATTATCACATTTTGTTATTGCCCAAGTTGCGCAAGACTGGTCCACACCCATTTTTGTCTCTTGTTGAGACATAGATCCATTTTTTTGTTATGGCTATGATCTCGTGTTTGACATGGATCCACGCTTGTATTTCATTGGCCATGCTATATACATCTTTCAGTTATGTATTGGAGATTTTGTTCTACCATTCTTAACATCTCCTGATGTTAAGATTGTAAATTAATCGTTGACTTTGTTTATGTTTCAAGTACTGTTTGTGACCTCACCCTGCAACCTCTTTTCTCCTCCTCTGCTTGGATTGTAATGTATTTCGGCCATCGCTTCCCTCTAACCTCACACATTAGGGGGCATCTGTTATCAATCAAATTAGCACTTCTTCGTCCGTGACCACATTGCCTTGTCGTTTACACAAAAGGAAACTATGGATGGAAGAGCTTACCTTGACCCTATATGGCCTAGAGATGAACCTTGCAATCCTTTCCTCAGGAGCATATTTCTCTGCCTATTTTTATACATAACCACAACCCTCATACTTTCCAACAAGCGGGTCAGCTGCAAGTATCACTACTAACAACCCGCTGGTGTCAATTAAAAGATGCACTCGCTAGATGAAAGTGAGGACACTCGCGAGTCACTCTCTAGTTGTCCTATATCATACTCGTGGGTATCTTAAGAAAACTTGAAAAAATAATTAAAAACACGAATTAGGATTAGTTGAGGAAGCTACCCAAACTACCCCAACTTCCCAACTCAACCACCTTTCGAACCTGCCCTCCTTGCCTTGCCATAAATACAAAGGGAGGGGCTTGAGAAAGGGACCTTAGGATTATTGCAGAAATTTATGCTGGAGAAATTCATAGCTAAGAGTGAGGAGCAGGAGCCCAAGGTATGGTTATGACGGTGTGGGTGCAGGACAGGTATATCATTATTGTACTTTCTGCATTTGTCAATAAATATTGAGACATTCTTCCCTTTCCAATAGATTTGTTTATGTCTATTGCAATTTGATTACAAGTTGATGTTACATTGTTTAAATGAACGTCAATCTCTTATTTTTAGTCAAACTGGGTTGAGGAAGGTCTTATGTTTGTTTTGTAGGTTGTTGCATAGGAGAACAAAGGGAGAAAAGCTTGGATCGACCTTCATAAATAAGGTACTCTTTCTCTTAACACTAATCATATTTGCTTAATAACAATGTTTGCAAAGCCTTATATGTCTATCTGATAACACAGTACGTTGGTAGTATTCCCTTGCTATATTAAGGGCAATTTCCCTAACAATAGGAAGGTCCCCAAACATGGGTAGAATTAGCGACATTTTGACTCAACTATTCATGTCTACTATAATTTGAACCGTTCTTTGCATCAGGTAAACTTGGTTGTGATATCTTCTTTTTCCCAACATATCAATATTGTGTAGTTTGACCTTATGTATTTCTAATTTACAAAGATCATTTGGATCTGTTCAAATTTGTCTCTCTAAAATGGAATGCCTGGCTCCATTCTCATATTTGTCTTCAACAATCATGAACTTCTATATACAGTATGTACTAAGGACAAGTTCTATTTTTTTATAACTTGTATATTGTCTCTCCTACTTTTGTATTTAGTGGCCTTGTTGTTGTTTGTAGAATACTTCATTAGTAAAACAATATTCAAGAGTGCAGATGATAGGAAGGACTTGTTTTAAGGCTTTATGTTTTTAAGTTTTACAAATAAAATTAGTGTTGGAGCTAGATGATTTGGTATGATTTATGCAGACAATGCTTAATTCACTCATTTACATAATCTTCATTGCAGATGAATTTTTTTCTATCTATATATTTGTTTTTGGGCTAAAATTGCAAATAATGAAAGTCAAAAAGTATCAAAGTTAGAAATGAATTGGCCATAGTAATATTGTTTCTGGGCTCGAGGCATCAGACTAATATTTTGACTTACTTTTCTCAAGGTATATGGAAAATAGGAAGGATTTTTTTTTTCCCATTGTGGGATATAAGCATTTGTCTTAGGTAATGGCAAGTCGAATGTGGTTGGAGGGGCATGGGAAGGTATATATATGGTTAACAAATGGTAAGAAGTTTATATTTGAAAATGTTCTCTACATCCTGGTCCAAGCAGAAGTTTTGTTCGAGTAGAAGTATTGTTCATAACGTGTAACTAACTACATGGTGTTAGGATTTGATTGGGAGGGAATAGGCCATTTATTTCTATACAATGGTATTTTTAAAGGAAGAATAGACCATTTGTTTTTCATACAATATAGTACTACATTTTCCTGGACAACTTTGACTTCAGGTACACTAGTTATTCACATGGGATGATTCCATACTTATGACTGCTTGTTATTGTAAATATTAAACCTATAGCATTCATATCATTTTGAGGAACCATGTTGATGTGCATAAGTGTTTAGTATATAGTCTACTTTGTAGTTTTAAAATATATTTATTATTTATTCTTCTGATAACTAGTCTATTAATGAATTTGCAAACTTTGAATGTATTTATTCATTGGTATATTGTACATTTATAGTTTGTCGATATTGTATAGGTATACTTTTTTTCATGTTATTGTTTTTGGAAAAATAAATTGGATTTTAAGCATGGTTATATTTAGATCTTACTATGTTTTCTTAGAATTATGAATGATGGAATTTGGGTGCTAATACTGTTCCATTACCCGATTCTTAGAGGGTGCTATCTCAATGGAAGAGCGCCTGACTTACAAACATGAGGTTGGTGGTTCGATTCCTCTGTTCCCTATTGATATTACAATATTGATATTTTTAATAAAATATATTTTATGATTATTTCTTATGGATACAAGGGGGGTTTCAAACAGTATTTATATTTTTCTACGAGGGGAGTTATAAAACTCCTTCATAGGCCGCTACAAGGGGGGTTCGAAAATTCCCTTGTATGTTACAATGAGGGGCTTCAAACCCCCCCTATATATTTTTATGGGGGGGGTTCATAACCGCCCCTGTAGGCCTGTAAAAGGGAATCTACGAGGGGGATTTAGAACTGCCACCGTAAGGATCTAATGGGGGGGTTTCGATAAATCATCCTTGTGTCTAGGGGGGGGTTCAACACCTCCCCTATAGGTATATATGGAGGGGGTTTAAAACCGCCTCCAAAGGTTTGTAGGAGGGATTTTTAGAGGGGGTTCAAAACGCCCCCCGTAGGTATCTATGGGGGTTCTAAACTGCCCCTGTAGGTATATCTGGGGGGTTCAAACCGCCCCTATATATTTCTACAGCGGGGGTTCCACACCGCCCCCAAAGGTTTGTAAGATGGATTTTTACGGGGGGGTTTGAACTTCCCTTGTATATCCTAATAGGGAGTTTGTACCCGCCCCTGTATGTACCTATATGGGTTTTTTCAACTGGAACCAAAGGTATGTAAGATGACAATTGGGGGAGGTTACAAACCGCCCCCAATAGTCACTTTTAGTGGTGGTTTTGTTCTCTTCTAGAACTACCCCTAAAATTCCAAAGTTTTAGCGTCGGTGCTACGGGGGGGGGGGGGGGGTTGGAAACTGCCCCCAAAGGTTCGAAAGAAATTTTTTTTGGGGGGGGGGGTTAACCGCCCCCAAAAGTCAATTTTGGGGGCGGTTTTGATCTCTTTTAGAACCTCCCCTAAAATTCAAAACTTTTAACGTCGGTTCTATTAGGGGGGTTTTATTAACACCGCCTCCATATCCAAAACCTCCCCCAAAAGTGTCTTTTGGGGGTGGATGAAAACCCCCTCCAAAAGTAAAAATTGTTGTAGTGAGTGTTATTGACTATTTAGGAGAAACTAATACATGTGAAAACATAAACAACCCAATATTTGCAGCATCTATGTCAGACTTGTCAATCATATAGTTATTACCAAAAATTGAAAATCTTGTCCTGACATTGGGAAAAGGTAGAGAAGACGGACAAGTGCTATATAAAATGTGGTTGTGATTGGTTTGGTACTAATTATTTTGTATATGGATAGTATAAAGAGAGAATTCATTTCTACCCTCCAATAATTGAACCAATCTTGGATTGTACTTGGACACTTTTTCTCTCGGCTCATACAAATTTTTGGATCTCCTAGTAGAGATGTTTTGGGTGGTATTGATATCATACTTTGGTTCACTAAAAATCTCGGTTCACTCAACATAAGAAGACTGGTTGGTCTATTTTGGACAAAACATAGATGTTTTGGCTTCCAACGTTTCAAAAAAGGAGCATATGGAGGTGTTCCTACGTGTCTTTTCAATATTAACTATTGGATTTTTTTAGCATAGTGAGAATTATTAGATTGTCAACATTGGGTAGTCAATCATTAATGTAATGGGATAGTGTGGCATGGTGAGGGTTCTCTTTCATCCCTTTAAATTTTGAACAACCGCATACTACCAGGGTGTCATAAAATAGATGTAGTCAATGGTGAAGTACCATTGACCTAGAATGGTGGTTGGAAGGTAGCATGTAAGACTGCCAAAATAAAGTTGCTCTCCATTTTCTCCCACCAACCACTTAAGATATCTTGCTCTTGATAAGATATTGCAACATTTTTTGACTGGTGGGATATATTGTGCATCCAAACTTGATCCCAAATAAGGATCCTGTAAAATTAAATGCACAATTATTCACATGTAGGTGTATAAATAATATAAATTCAATTAGGTAATCAAAATATAAATAAAATATGATCTCACTATAAACAATAGGGGAGAACTTGATGAATTTTGAACAATATGGAATGAGATGGAATATGAAGAATTGGTCATTTGATAGTATAGATTTTTGTCCTTGCATTTGAGCCAAATGAAAAACCAATACATGTCTATATTCTTAAAAGAAAGTTTAAGAAGCATATAAGAATCTTACTTCAAGTAGTCTTTTGAAACCATTTTTTAAGTATATGGTACAAGTTTAAGCAACATTGTATCCAATCAAGTATTGTAATTGATGTGCCTATATTCTCAAAAACGCCTGGGATGGATGTAACATTTTAACTTCAAACAAACATTCGAATACATTTTTAAAGTAACTAGCGCATTTAATACATATTACCACACTAGTATGTAGATAAGCATAAACTGCACTATTGCACTAAATATGATAAGCATAAAAAAGAAACATCCGGGAAATTTTTTCAAAAAAAAATATCAAAAATGTTCTCATAGTGGATGTTTTCCTTTACATTTTGCTATTTTATATTAATGAAGTATTTTTTTACATATTGAGTGCACTTTCGTCTTTTGGACACACTGAGCTTCGAGTGAGATGAAATGTCTAGTGAAAATATGAATAGGAATTTCATTTTCTAATTGTGAGTTTATAATAAAACCCTAATCATTATTTCATTATTTCTCCAAAATTTCGAGAGGAGACTAGTACAAGCAAGATTTAGTAGGAAAGACTTTGGAGTGGCTATAATTTTATGAAGAGCCAAATGTGTAAGGGATTGTAGGTCACACACAACTCTATAGATGATAAATTTTAGGTATGTAGCTGCTCACTATTCATCTCAAAATTCCCTCCTAGTTGTTTAAAAAATCATTAATTATTTTGTTCCTATTAATATTTATAGTGCATTTTAAAGAAAATAAAACATTTTCTTAGTTACCTTCAATGTTGGAAAACCTAGTTTTCATGTTGTTTCCCTTCCATTTTATGTGGTTGCAAGCTTTAGCATTATGATTTTACCCTCTCTACTATTTCAGAATTCAAGACTTTTTTTTTCTAGGCATTGGATGTTTAATGTTTTTGTGGATATTTTCAAAGTAACTATATATGGGGTGTTTGGAATTTATTGCAATGGTACCACTTATTGCATTAGATAAAAAATCCTATCCTTGATGTGTTTTTGAAAAAAATGCTTTCACAGTAATTGGTGTGTATTGTAAAGTATATGTGTCGGTACTCCTTTTTATAAAGTACATAGTTTTAGATGTAATCCATTTATAAAAAAAATTATAAGTTTGGCAGTGTTAGATATGTAGGAAATACATACAATTTCTCTTATTAATGTATAGCCCCCTACTAAATTTCAATATTTTTTCAGAATCAAATGATTCTTGTATCAGTGCATATACATGTGTATTACGCACTAGTGTGTATACCCATACAATGTGCATCGATTAACTTGAAAAACTTTTAGCTTGAAATTATTTATTTTATTTGTAAAACATATTTCATAGTTTCTTTATTTTACGATGCATGGAATCTATTGATAAAATATGTTTGATAAGAGTTCAAGGAAAAAAATTGTTGGAATGAGCATGATGAGAGTACATCCCAAAAAGAGAACAAGGAAAATCCTTTGAAATTTTAGTATAAAATTAATATAATGAAATTATTTGTAAGTTTAAATTATGTGTACTGGTTAACATGTGTTATGTAGAGAAAAATTTGAAGAAACTCGATAAGGTTGTGTACAATTTGAGTGCAAAAGAATGTAAATCTTGATGGAAGCATTGCAAAGAGATGAATTAGATGAATCAAATGGTAATCATCATGAAGCTTATCTTTGAATTTTTAGTAATAATGTAAATTTTAAGAATAGTTGATAACATGTTTCAAACACTTTATTTTATATTTTTTGAATGTTGTGTAGGGATCGATAATGAGGGAAGGGAATACGATGCTAAGAAGATAAAATTTATGAAGGATGAAAATGATGACAAATTGGTTGTTCGACTAACATAGGGAATTTCCACAAATATCGAACACCTTAAGATGTTGGTCACACAAATAGATCCTAAATCAACACATTGATGTTTTACGTGGTTAAAACCCTCAAACAGGAAAATAGTCCATGGCCCCAACCAAATAGCAAGTTGAGGAAATATGTTGATGCAAAGGAAAAATATAGACCAAGTTGAACTTAACTAACTCCTAATTGTCTAAATATCATAACATTGGTCACCAATTTATCTAGAGTGGTAATGGAAGTTAACAAAAGGGAGAATTTTTTTATAAAACTATGAGAGATATGTTTTAATCCTTGTGTGTCTTCTAATAGGTGTGAACATACAAATATGAGTCATTTGAAGAGTTGATTGACATTGGATTAAGTATGGGTTGTGAGTATATGTTCTAGTATCAAAAGTTAATTAGGAAATTTGTAAGTAACTATGTTGTTTTACTTCCCTCATTTTATAATTAATAGTACAACAATAAACCTTTATATCCATTATATCAATGCTTTGTCATGGTAGGTAAAACTTGCAGGAAACAAAGTATGGAGTGGACCCAATAGAAGAGTCATTTTGAGATGACATGAGAAATGACTTTGAGATAATGTGCATTATTTATGAATCACTTCTTGATATGGTAAGATTTTTTATTTATACAATCATGTATATTATATCATAATGTAGAAATACTCATTACACTTTTTTTTCTATGTTTGTAGATGGAAAATGAAGAGGAGGAAAAAACAGTCTAATTAACAAAACATACGGTCAAACAATCCAAGTACAATATCGCCTACAAGTGATGAAGAAATGAGGCAAGCAAGTAGTTCAAGCAATAAAAATAGTGAGTGAAGAATGATGATTAATGTAGTTAAATGTTAATGCAAATTTTGTGTTTTAAAATGTATGTCTATGAAAATCAAACATTTTGTTTACTGAACTAGACACATTGTTCCAATTGGATGGCCATATGTTACCAATAAGTGTAAGAATTAAATATTGACATTTTAATTATTGTGTACCTGTATGTTGTCCCATTTTGTATGGTGAATATAATCTTATTCATATTTAACAAAATAATATTATTATTATATTGCATTGTCCAAAGTTGTTAAATGTTACATTGTTGATTAAATATTACAATGAAAAATGTGTAATCGAATGGTAGAACACATTAATACAATTATTATATCCAAATGACACTATAATTAAATTTAAAATATCAATATTAATATAAAAATATTTATTTTTTTAGTGATTACTTGAATTTTTTTAAACAACTAATTAAAATATAGCATATTGTGGATTGTAAATTTTTGAACGCACTAAATGGTGTGGGGCATATGTAAAGGATTAATGGTGTGGTTATTTTTATGGTGTGATGAATTATACAACATTGTTTTTTATTGAATAAACCAAATGGATGTTCCAATTGTTATCAATGCATTAGTATTTTGGCATCCAAGTAAGAATCAACACTGGTGCGATATATATATATATATATATATATATATATATATATATATATATATATATATATATATATATATATATATATATATATATATATATCATCCTCAGCTGATATCAACGCGACCTTGGAACAGAGTTGTCAGCAGTGGTGGAAGGACCCTTCGGTATGTTCTCTAGATGCCTTCCCATCCTCCTTCAGTTATGGTATTTGGTTGGCAAGAAACATTGATGTATTTCATAACCGTGTAATGTCATAGGAAGTAACCATTGCGTTGGTTGTGCAGTGGAAACGGAACACAAGGTGGAGCAAAAGGCAGGGAAAATAAGAGTTTTAATACCTCCAGCAATTGACAAACAACATTCTTGGGATTTTTTCGATGGCACAAGCCAATGTACTCCACCTTTAGGAGGATTGGGGGGGGGGGGGTTTGTTGTAGCACGGAGGCACTCAAAACAAAAATTATTTTTTCTCCAGGTCATTGTTCAAACAACAAGGCAGAATTGGCAGCATTGTGGATAGTCTTAAAAGTAGCAACCTCTAGGAGATGTAGCATATTACAATTATTTGGTGACTCAAAAATGGTAATCGACTGGGCAAACCATAAGATTCAGATAAATGCACCATGTCTTCAACATTTGTTCACTGCAATTCAAAGTTTGATGAAATTTTTTGAATTCTTATCCTTTGTGCATGTATACAAAGAGCTAAATACATAGGCATATCATCTCTAAAAAAATTCTCTTATGTTAGAACCAGGTCAGCTAGTAATTGAAGAAGAAAGGCATGGGAATTCCTTTCATGTTTATGTTGGGCTTGGACCAAGTAAGCCAATTTTGTGTAAGACAGTTTTGGGGAGCTGCGAGGAGACAACAAAACGCAGCATCGGCAGAGTAAAGAGAGACAGTGCCGTGAATTTACAGCACTGCAGAGATCCAACGCCACGAAGAGGTAGCCTTGCGAAGAGCCAGCAAGGAAGAAATTTTGGACGGAAAACAGTGTAAATTCCGGTGAGACCGATCAAAGGTCTATTTTGGTTAAGATACTCCATGATTCCCAGCAGGCGGGTAAGGAGTGGCACGGAAGGAAAGCGATCGGTCACACGGGAAAAGGCAGCACTACATAAACCGACCACACAAAGCCGTTAGAGAAGGAATGATGGGGTGAAAGTGACCCGTCAGCATGCATTCGATAGAAGGGATGAAAGCGACGTGAACACGTGCAGAAGGATGGCCACGAAGACGACGAGTTGCTATTAGAGCCTAACAAACCTGGTTAGAGGGGTAACCTCACCAGATTTGGGGAACCTTAGGGTTTTTTAGCCCATCTTGAATGTAAAGACGTGACCTAAGGGCACGGTCTATAAAAGGGCACATTTTGTAAGGGAAAGGGTTAAGTAATCTACTTATTGCATATAGTAGAACATTGATCTCTGTTGAGAGAGAGATTCATTGTAAAAGGATATGTAGTTGTGTGCGCAATGACCTATTGAGAGAGAAGAGAGTTTGCAGTTGTGTGGGTATACTGGAATTGTTGAAACCCTTCCCATTGATAATATAATCAACAGTTCTTATGGACATAGCTCCCATTCTGTGGGTGAACCATGTTAAATTGTGGTTAAATTCTATGTTATGTGATTGGTTATGCATTTATATCTATGTATTTGCTTATGTTGAATGATTAAGATCTTGTTTATGAGCTCATGTGTTCTTGGTTTTATATATATTCACCATAAGGATAAGGATGGGAATAATATGTTAAGTATCGACATGTGTGAATGAATGTTGAATGCACAAGTATTTCTAAGTTATAACATTGCATAAGTTAATTGGGTAAACACTTAGCCAGCGAAGTTTGTATAGTGTGATTCCCTGAGCGCAACACCGGAAGTGCGCAGTTACAGTGTTGTTGTTATAATGTATGCATTTGCAAGGTTACGGTTTAAGATGCATGTTGAATGCATAAAATTACACTAAGTAAAGTCCATTGAGGTGGTTAAGTACCGAAGAGGAAGCGCAGTCTCAGTTGCGTTGTCCTATTGTTGAAGAGCCATTCTGAGCTATGCAGTCCGCAGATGCGCTATTGTATAAGTATTAACCACGAAGGAGGTGAAATTCACGTAGTCCCCCATTCCATTGAAGCGCACATCACCCAGTTGTGGAAACCTGATTCCTCAACCTCCCCATAACTTTTCCTTGGGTGAGACCTAAGTTTGCTCGTAGACTGTTGCCGAAAGGGCCGGTGAAAAGGGGTTTTGTTGGTTCTTTGAACCGCGCAGAACCTGGGTCTACCTATCTGAACTTAAAGAACACATCTAGATCCAACAAATGGTTTTGTTTCCGTGCTAAAGAATCGGAGATGTGCACGGAACGAATGGTCCTGTTGGCGTACTAAAGAACTGGTGATACACGACGTTGTTACGAGACCGTGCAGACGGAAATGTAATGAACAAATGGTTCAGTTGCACTTGAAATGCTAATGAGCACCGAATATTGGAATCCTGAGAAAACATAAATATTGAACTGGGTAGACAAGACAAAAAGAGATTTTGCTAGAAAGGAGAATAGACATCCGTGTCTATCTGACGTACAGTGGTTAAAAAAATACTTGTGGGCGGACATCCATGAAATTTTCTTCACGACCTTTGGAAACGAGTTGCATGAGTGGTTATCAAGACTCGCAAAGCGAAAGAACTATTTCCAAGAAGGAGCACCTACCGAGTGGAATCCAGAGCTTATTTAGAGGCTCAAAGAAGTAGATAGTCCACTCTCACAAGCAGTCGACTTTTGGGTTGATAGTATTCTAGAAGGCTTCGTGACAGAGTTCATTGTGGACACGTTGAAGTCCTACAATGCAGCAAAGGCCGAATTCTTCAAAGGTTTCAGAGGTAAGTACCTCAACAATTTGAGTTTATATATCAAAATGATTTTAGCTGAGAAAGGATTTTTAAGAGTGCAATGAGATTCATAGTTGTTTTGAGACTGTAATGGTAGATAACACATACAGTGACTCTGACGAAGATACACACAATTTAAGAAGTGGTAAAAGATATAAGTATACCACCATAAAGAATCCAAAAGAACCTAAACTCCATGTAGAAACTGAGTTCCCAGTTGAGATTGATAGCCAGACAATGCCTCTATCCGTTACCTATCAGCCCATTACACCTTATAACCCTCCAATTGTCAATACTGCGCCTCATATTCCACAGAATCCATCAGTTCAGAATCCTCCAGTTGTTAATATTCCCAATCCTCAGAGCGCCAATACCAGTAATACCGCGGGAGTGAGTGCTCAGAACATTCCATGCAGTAACATCCCTAACACTGCTCAGAATACTGCGCCGAACACTGTACCACCTAGAAGGAGAATGATTGATGATATTAAGTTGCCGATATTTAAAGGAACGTGTCTAGAAGACCCTGAGCAGCATTGGTTTCTATGTGAAGCCACGTGGAGTGTAAAACAAGTACAGGATGATGTTGTCAAGTACGTGCAGCTCATCACTACATTTAGGGACAGAGCATTAACTTGGTTCATGAAATATTCTGTTGGACAGAATAGAATCCTACCAGATTTAAAGGCTGCTCTCTTAAGAGAGTTTAAGAAACCAAAATCTAAATCACAATGTATAACAGAGTTGAAAGAGATTAAACAGAAAACAACTGAGTCAGTATGGGAATTTGACCAGAAGTATAAGGAACTATTAGACCAAGTCAGTTTCAAAATTGCACCGCAACAATACCAAGAGTGGTTCATAGCTACATTGTTGCCCCATATCAGATTGTCATTGATGCAACAGAAGGTTGCGTCACAGACAGAAGCATTGGAGATCGCGATGAAGCTAGAAGCTTCTCAAATAGGAGAAATAAGTCAAGGAATGATCCAAATTCAGAACTAGTTAGCAACCCTGACATTACAAGTCCAGGACATTAAGAAAGGAATAGAAGTCAGAGAAGAGATCTGGTGTACAAAATGTAGAGCAGAAGGACAGTCCAAAGAACACTGCCCAGTCTTTAAAGATTACATTGATAGTGGAGAACCAAATCCACTAAATCACCAGCAACAAGGGCCATGGTGTGAAATCTGTAGATGCGGAGGACATCGAGGATTGCTATTTGATCCAGAAATATGTGAGAACACCAAAGAACTTGCATTACAGTTTTTGTAAGTCAGTTGGACATGAGGATTCCAACTATAGAGCATATGACCTGATGATAGAAATAAAACATGATGTTTATAGAGTTCAAGAAGAAACACCGCAACACCATGAAAACGCATAGTGTGATCAAGGTGCATATAGAGGTTGTGGTGGATTCCGCAGAAGAGGAAGAAACACCGGACAAGGACAAGGAAGAGGAAGAGTTCAAATGATTTGTTATAACTGTGCTCGGCCTGGCCATCTTTCTAGAGACTGTACAAATGATACCACTACATGTAGATATTGTAAATCATTTGACCATGTTATTGAAGCATGTCTGAAATTGCAAGCAAATATGCAAGAAAGAAGGCAAGAAGCACCGAATCTGAATGTTCAGATGATCACAGTAGAGAAAAGAGATCCAAACGTCAATGTTGTGACACGAAGTGGAGCTGCGATAGGAAATGATAAAGAACCGGAAGCTTCAACTTCTGGAGAGCACCACACTAACCAGATGCATACTGAAGGGGTCTGGATAATAAAAGCTACGGGGAAAACACCTGTTTTCGATTTGGCGAGAAACAATGAATTCTTTGAATAGGCAAGGGAAACTTTCAAAGAACCAGCACCTGTAAGTCCAAGAATCCCATAGTGAAGTGAAACAGTGCATATGGAAGATATTCCAGTAGCGTATGATCAAACGAGTACCGCAGTAGAAACTTGGACTTCTGTTGTGCAGTTCCTACGGAGATGTATGAAGCTGCTGAAGAGTGAAGGTGCTTTGGTGGAAATCCAAAATTTGTTGAACCACTACGAACAGCGAAGTTGCATGAATACTGCTCATAGCGCAGTTCACCACATCAAAAGCCACAAGAGAACAGGCCGAGAAATGAGGCTAAGTGCACAAATTGGAGATTATGAGATGGATGAGATCATCCATGACTTCGGATCTGAAGTAAATGTCTTGACTAAGCAGACATGGGTACAGATGGGGAAACCAAAGTTTTCATGGTCACCCATATAGTTGAGATTAGCGATCAACAAAAGCTCATACCATTTGGAAGGCTAGCTAATGTTCCTGTTGACATTGACGGGGTGCGAAGTCATGCAGACTTCGAGGTTATAGAAATTGTAGATGACAATAAACCTTATCCTGCACTATTGGGGATAGATTGGGCGATGGATAAACTCGCAATCATCGACTTAAAGAAGAAACAAATGATATTTGAAGGGGTAGATATCAGGGTCATCGCGCCTTTGGACCCTTTATAAGGACCAAGATACATTGAGCCGATCAAAGAAGAATGTAGAGCTCATGATCTAGATCGCATCTATAAGATGACATCTAACCACGCCGACTACATTAATCCTATAGTTGATGGAATGCTTAGTTGGCGATGTGACAGCTCTTGTGTATGAGACTCCGATGCAAGACTGGAGAATTGGCAAGGCCATTTGCATGAAGTATCTGCAAGAAGATGCGCGCAGATCACAAGATCACTGCGCTGGATTGGAACAGAGGTAAGTCCAATCCCCACTTATGATGTTTCAACTAAAGTCTATACATTTTTGCAAGAGTGTATTGTATCAATTTCAGATGAACATCGCATACCAGCATTGGATATAGCACTATGCGCTACACATCCTAGATGGTGGGCCACGCATAAGGAGAATTTGACCACATGGGATCAGTGCAAACATATGATGCAAATTAGATTCGCATAGAAAGCTACGATGACCATGGAAAAGTACAATGGACAAACATATCCGAGGGATCACATAGAGACTTGTTCAAAAGCATGGATAAATAGACCACAGACATAATGGGTTCATCTGTTTGTGCATACACTAGAGAAGATTCCAACTAATTGGTATACAGAAGCATAGCTTTGTAGAGAAACCACAGATTGGTTTATTTTAACTGCAAATTTCCAGAGAACTTTCAGTTTTGAAGATGACTATATCAACATAAACGAAGCTCTACAAATTATTAAAGAAAGGATATTCAAATAAGAATGCCCAAGTACAAACGATGCATTAGAGGCAATCAAAGACAGGATAATTGAAGACGTAAAAGTACCTGTGAACCTACAACCGGAATGGGAAAGAACAATAGAACATGCCCTTGAATGTTATAACCTCGCTGAAGATGAAGAAGATCCAGAGGAAAGTGATGAGGAGGATCCATGCAATGTCAATATTCCAGAATCAAAAGGAGTGTGCAATGTAGAGGGACCTACATTAGAAATTCTAGATATGAGCGGTCCTATAAAAACAAGAAAGGTTAATATTGGCACAAGTGAAGAGCCAAAGTTCGCATCCATTGGAGACTACTGGGATGATGAAACGCTCGCGCAGATCGTAGACCTTCTACATGAATATCAAGATTTATTTCCGACGAAGTTCGTCGAAATGAAAGGCATTTTGGGTGACTTGGGAGTGATGAGATACCTCTCAAGCCATGCGCGAAGCCTATCAGACAGATGCCTTATAGACTGAATCCTAGATACAAAGAAAGAGTTAAGGCAGAGATTGATAAGATGCTTGATGCAGGGATCATCGAACCAGTTGAAGAATCAGAATGGATAATCCCTATGGTTATCCAAGACAAGAAGACCAAAGGATAAATAAGAATCTATGTAGATCTGAGGAAGCTGAATGATGCTTCGCTACATGACCCATTTACTACTCCGTTTATAGATGAAGTATTAGATAATGTTGGAGGAAATGAGGCCTATTCTTTCACTGATGGATTTTCTAGATACCATCATATCAGGATTGATGAAGCAGACAGGCATAAGACAACATTTTCTACTAAATGGGGATCATATCAGTATACAGTTATGCCATTTGGGTTGAAGAATGCACCTGCCATATTTTCCAGAGTTGTTGTGGCTGCACTCAAGGACTTTATCCATAAGTTCTTAGAAGTTTATTTTGATGATTGGACTGTCTTTGGGTTGCTGAAGAACCATTATGAGAACCTAAGAATGATGTTATCTAAGTGCAGACAACATCAAATCTCCTTGAATTTGAAGAAATGTATCTTTTGTGTGCCCTATGGAATTCTGTTGGGACACATTGTCTGTAAACAGGGTTTGATGGTTGACCCTATGAAAATCGCAATTATTGTGAACCTGCTAGCGCCGAATTCAGTAAAACAACTTCTCACCACATTGGGACATACATGGTACTATAGAAAATTTATAAAGGGTTATGCACAGATAACCACGCCAATGGAGAAGCTATTGAAGAAAGAAGCGCAATTCATCTCAAACACAGACTACGACAAGGGATTAGATACATTAAAGTAGAAAATGGTAACTGCGCCGATCCTTGTGTTTCCATATTGGAATAATCCATTCCATGTAAATGTAGAGGCTTCATCTATAGCATTGGGCATTGTGATTGCCCAACCAGGTGAAGGGGGAATTGATCACCCCATTGTGTTTTCAAGAAGAAAGCTATCTTCAGCCGAAAAGAACTACACAACCACAGAAAGAGAAGGATTAGCTATGGTTTACGCACTCCAGAAATTCAGGCACTATTTGCTGGGCGCGCACTTCTCCATGTACACTGACCATTCAGATTTGAAGTACTTGGTCAATAAGCCAGTGTTAGGGGGAAGAATCTGCAGATGGTTGTTAATTTTCCAAGAATATGAATTTGAGATCAGTGTTAAGCCATGCAGATTAAACCTAGGACCTGACCATCTATCAAGTATTGAGTCAGGCGAAGAACCCACCAATCTTGAAGACAATCTGCCTTATGTGCAGTTATTTTCCATACAGATCGCAGATGAGTATTACAAGTATATTGTATACTTTTTGAATACAGGATTAGCACCCACAGAGTTCACTACACAACAAAAGAAGCAACTAGTAGTTAAAGCCGCAGACTTCACTATCACAATAGGCCATTTATACAAGTTGAGACCAGATGAAGTGTTGCACATATGCATTTTAGAGCATGAGAAATCGTTTATTTTGACTGAGGCACACTCAGGTGTCTCTGGAGATCACTACGCAGGAAGAGCTACTGCGCAGAAGATATTAAGAGCAGGGCTATGGTGGCCAACACTACACAAAGATTCAAAGGAACATTGCCATAGTTGTGATGTCTGTCAGAGAACGGGAAAGCCATCACGAAGAGATGAAATGTCGTTAAAACCACAATTGACACTACAAGCAATTGACAAATTGGTTTTGTGGGACCTATTAAACCACCGGGAAATAGAACTAGTGCGAGATACATTATCACCGCGACGGATTATCTCACTAGATGGGCAGAAGCTAAACCAGTCAAGGACTGTAGCGCAGTTACTGCCGCGCAGTTCATTTTTTAGAAGATCCTTACTAGATTTGGATGCCCAAAAATTCTAATGAGTGATCAAGGCACTCACTTTTTGAACATAAATATTGAGCCCTTACTGAGGAGTTCCACATCTACCATCATAGGAGTACACCATACCATCCTCAAGCCAATGGAACTATTGAGGCTTTCAACAAAGTAATGGAGAATGCACTGACAAAAGTATGCAATACAAACAGAGATGATTGCGATCTACGCATTCCTGTTGTTTTATGGGATTACAAAACGACTTGTAAGAAACTGACAGGCCATACACCTTTCAGATTGGTCTATGGACAAGAAGCTGTGATGCCTATGGAGTACATTGTACCAAGCTTAAGGATTGTTTCATTCACAGACATGGTTGATGAACAAACGTTGCAAGAAAGGATTTTACACTTGGTTGGATTGGAAGAGGATCGCTTCATCGTAGGATTTCACCAGCAAGTGGAGAAGGACAAAGAAAAAGCATGGCATGATCACCATATCAAGCACAAAATCTTCCAGGTAGGAGACCTTCTCCTCCTGTATGATAGCAAGTTCATAAAATTTCGTGGCAAATTTAAAATGCATTGCCTTGTCCCATATACTGTTATGCATGTTACTAACGGTGGCGCAGCTCAGTTAGCCACATTCACTGGAGACAACCTATCAGGATTGGTTAATGGAAGTAGACTAAAACCCTATCGGGATAGTCCTACTTCACAGAACACTCAGTAAAATGTATCTGCACAGAGTAGATAGAAAAAAAAAAAAAACACAAGTAGAATCACGTCATTGCGAAGTTCAAAAGGCATCCACGCATATCAAAAGTAACAGGAAAGATGCAAGGACCAGTATAAAGAAAAGTATCATCGCACAGTGAACCATGCCAAGAGTGATGGTGACCTCAGTCCACGTAGTTCGATGTAACACCTGAAAATGACTATTATAGCTGAAAACTAGTCGTTATACAGTGACTTTGCCAACGTCGCTTGAGCATTTAACGCAAAATTAGTTGTTTTGAAGCGGTTAATGAAGGAAAGGACCCAAATCCTAGGCAGATTTGGCCAACGAACATGATAATTAATGCTTTTCTAACTGTTGATGGGCATGGCTAAGGCTTAATTGTGCCTATAAATACCACTATGTATGGACTTGCGGGCATTACTGAAGCTCTAAATTTTTTCCGCAAGCCATAGATTCTGTCTCTTTACAGTGAGTGCTAAGTAATTCCGTGAGTTTGCAGAGAGATTCCAGTGAATGTCTAATGATTCCACAGTTGAGAAAGAATCCACAATCGAGCAAACTGTGAGGGATTTCAAACAAACTGACCTTGAAGAGTTGATGAGAACCCCTGCCAAGAAGGTCGTCACAGAACAAGGCCAAGGTTCACGCCGCTTACCACGACACTCTGTACAAATGCAAAGCAAGGGTAAGGAACCCGTAGTTGATAAAATCAAGGTGAAGGTCATGGGCTCCAAGATACCAGAAGTTCCACTAGGGGACAAAGAGCTGCCATTAACCTTGACCCAGAGTATATTTCACCGCGCGCAGCAGATGCACCAGCGGTAAAGCTCGCTAGAAATGCCAAGTACAAGATACCACTTTCACCCATGTCCAAACATGTAAAACCAGAAGCAAATATATTGGGTAAGCTCGCAGTCTATAAGTTTGAGGACTACGATTTGCTGCAATAGCAGAAGGATCTAGATGAGCCAAAATACCCACAATTTTAGCCAGATAGATATATGTGCTGGAAGACAGATGTCAAGAAAAACCCGTTGTTGGTTGCGTAGAGATGGTTGTCTGAAGTTGTCGAATCGGGGTTGTTAAAATGCTGCGGCTTCCACACTTCGAACCGAGCCCAGAACTTAACGTGGTGGTGCGCACACTCATATCGCGCACACACTAATGATACCTTTGGTTGGACAGAAACGTCGACCTCAACATAGACTTGATCCATCGGAGCACAGGGCTAAGCAAGCAAGGCGACAACCCAAAGAAGTTATTTGCCGAAAAAACCAGAGACAAGGAGATCGACGCGCAAACGAAGGAGACATGTCAGATTCCCAAAGGAAAAAGAGGATTTGTTACAGATGATCTGAAATATGACGCTACAATATTTGTAGTACAACTACTCGCAGGTAAAATATTGTAGAAGTCAAGACCAACAGAAGTACCAGCAAGAGAAATTCACCTTGGTGCAAAGGCAACACTAGGAGGTAGATTCAACTGGTGTCAATATTTACTAAATGAGTTTTTGGAGGATTTCCACGAAACTCAGGTCAACGACGCTGCTTTCCATTATAGTTGATTAATCGTTTTGATTGCCTTTGTGGGATGGAAGGAGCCAAGAAATTATGTTGGTCTCACGCACAACATCAATGACTTCCGAGGACCCAGATATGCAAATCTCTGGGAAAATCTGCAACCAGAGCGATAATGCGCTTTGAATGAAGTATTCCTTATATACTACGAGCAGCTCTGTGATGTCATTATTTGGACATCGCGCATCTCTAGAGAGGTAACTTCCAAGTATATCCGCACTTTAAATTTTCAAGCTAACATGCATTCTATTTACATTTCAGCAAAGGCATAGAAAAGGAACCCAGAATGGTTCCAAGGGAACTATCACATGGACAAAGCAGATATCAATCTAATCATGAAGGAATTGCTAGATCAATGGAAATTTGAAGGACCAATGGTCATCGATGGTGACTCTGATGAAAGTAATCCAATTTGAACAACGATTGTTGAAGAGTCACCAGCAGGAAAAAGAAAAGAACTTGAAAGCTCTATACAGTAGAAAGTCCAGAAAAAGAAACAGAAAGTTGTAAGGGATCCATCAGAAGCAAGGCTGCATGATGATGATCATGAGATCATCGCGTCCAGGGTTACTACGCATCTAGAAGATTTGATGGCCCTCAAAGATAGTAAGAATGAGGAAATTCAAGCGAGTCTCAAAGAGAATCTCACAACACTGCAAGGCATATCAGTGAAGATGGAACAAGTCCAAAAAGACTTGATTCATGACTCTGATTCAGAGGGCAGATCTGCTGCCACACCGTAGCAGAAGGAAAAGCCCTTAGATTTAACCATGGCACCAAGACCGCGCATCGTCAAAATTGACCCGCTAAGAGTAATGTTACTACGTGAGGAGTTAGCTTCGAGCACGTAGAGCATAGACCATGTGGAGATTCATATCGCGATGCTACCCCTCGAAGGCCTACATAATCTGCACCTGCAGGTTGTGGAGGAAATACATGATAGAGATATGATTATTTTGAACCAACACCAGGAGTTACATGCAAATTATAAAAAGCTGCAGGAAGCAAGTGCAAATAAAGCTAAGGCACTTGAAAGTGAACAAGAGCAGTGAAGAAGAATAGAGCAGACTATTGCTTCAGTCTGCGTAGAGATACCAGAGTGCGACGAGCAGCTAGAGCTCACAGACACTATCCTTAAGATTGTCTCGGTAGTCAATGGTCTTAAGGCTGAAATGAAGGACATGGAGATAGACTATAAGGAGAAGCTTGCAACCTTGGAAGCACAGAATGTACCAAAGACACCATCAAATCAGACAGAGCTTAAAGCAGCAGAAATGAAAGTTGCCGCAGAGAACATATCTGTCGAAATAGCTAAGTGTCGGGGCTTGCTGGATGAGGAAACGAGAGTCTGTACTGCGCTAGAAGAGGACCCTCAGCTGCTGTAGGTCCGAACCAGTTTATAGGAAAAACAAGTAGCGTTAGAAGCTCTAAACGCGGAGATGAAGAATCTGCTGCAAAGGGAGAGACTCCGATGATTTCATGAATTCAAAGACTTGAAGTAGGAACTTCAAGTGTTAAGAGAAAGGGAGGCTGAAGGCGGAGATAAGTCACAGCCCCTGCAGGAAGAAGCTCATATTATCTCGCAAGAGATTGAGGAGAAACTAATAGAACTCTGAGAGTCAAAGAAAACAGTACAAGAGCAAACTCAGGAAGATCTAACACCAGATGTGTTGGAAATGGTTAAGGCAGTTGAACAGGATGTTAAAGAAACAGTTGTGAAGCTAATCGCAACTTATTAGGAATTCGCTGCGAAGTTAGATCAGCCAAGAGAAGCGCAGCAAAGTGACCCTATGGCGAGTGGCTCAAGGACAAGCCACATTTAAGTGTTAGGGGCCTGTTGGGCCTGGACCAAGTAAGCCAATTTTTTGTAAGATAGTATTAGGGAGCTGCGAGGAGACAGTGTAGCGCAGCATCGATAGAGTAAAGAGAGACAGTGCCACGAAGTTACAGCACTATGGAGATCTAGTGCCGCGAAGAGCCAGATCCACGAAGAGCCAGCAAGGAATAAATTTTGGACGAAAAATGGTGTAAATTACAGTGAGACCGATCAATGGTCTATTTTGGTTAAGATACTCCATGATTCCCAGCATGCGGGTAAGGAATGGCGCAGAAGAAAAGCGACCGGTCACACGGGAAAAGGCATCACTACGTGAACCGACCGCACAAAGTCGTTAGAGAAGGAACAACGGGGTGAAAGCGACTCGTCGGCATGCATTTGATAGAAGGGATAAAAGTGATGTGACCACGCGCAGAAAGATGGCCACGATGACGACGAGTCGCTATCAGAGCCTAACAGACCTGGTTAGCGGGGTAACCGCACCATATTTGGGAACCTTAGGGTTTTTGAGCCCATCATGAATGTAAAGACGTGGCCTAAGGGAACGGTCTATAAAAGGGCACATTTTGTAAGGGAAAAGGTTAAGTAATCTTCTTATTGCATATAGTAGAACATTGATCTCTATTGAGAGAGAGATTCATTGTAAAAGGCTTTGCAGCTGTGTGCACAGTGACCTACTGAGAGAGAAGAGAGTCTACAGTTGTGCGTGCAGACTGGAACTGTTGAACCCTTCCCATTGATAAAATAATCAACAATTCATGTGGATGTAGCTCCCATTCTAGGGGTGAACCACGTTAAATTCTATGTTATGTGATTGCTTATGCGTTTATATCTGTGTATTTGCTTATGTTGAATGGTTAAGATCTTGTTTATGAGTTCATGTGTTCTTGCTTTTATATGTATTCACCATAAGCATAAGGATGGGAATAATATGTTAAGTATCGACATGTGTGAATGAATGTTGAATGCACCAGTATTTCTAAGTCAGAAGATTGCATAAGTTAATTGGGTAAACACTTAGCCAGCGAAGTCTGTATAGTGTGGTTCCCTGAGCGCAACACCGGAAGTGCGCAGTTACAGTGTTGTTGTTATAATGTATGAGTTTGCAAGGTTACAGTCTAAGATGCATGTTGAACGCATAAACTTACACTAAGTAAATTCCATTGAAGTGGTTAAGTACCGAAGAGGAAGCGTAGTCTCAGTTGTGTTGTCCTATTTTCGAAGAGCCATTCCGAGCCGCGAAGTCCGCGGATGCGCTATTGTATAAGTATTAATCGCGAAGGAGGTAAAATTCGCGTAGTCCCCCATTCCATTGAAGTGCACATCACCTGGTTGTGGAAATCGGATTCCGCAACCTCCCCATAACTTTGCCTTGGGTGAGACCTCAGTCTGCTCACATATTGTTTCCGAAAGGGCAAGTGAAAAGGGATTTGTTGGTTTCCTGAACCGTGCAGAACCTAGGTCTACTTCTCTGAACTTAAAGAACACATCTAGGGCCAACAGTTTATCAATTTGTATGAGAACACTCAGCTTTAGTAAAGGAAGTTTACGACATAGATTCAGGACTGTTAGGGAACTCCAATGTTTTGAATTTTGTAGCAGGATTTTGAATCTGCCAGGAAGGTCATAAAATACATATTGGGCTAATGATGTATGTAAGTCCTATGGACAATCAATGTTATTCAATTGAATAAAGGATTTTTTTCTACAGGGAAAAAAAAGAAGAAGATATATATATATATATATATATATATATATATAGAGAGAGAGAGAGAGAGAGAGAGAGAGAGAGAGAGAGAGAGAGAACATTAACACCATTCCTCAGTCTACAAAAACCAGAAATCCAATGGTTGTTATCATTACCTTTAAGTTTACAAGACACTTCGGTGTAAATAGTAACATAGGAATCTATGCATAGTTGTGAACGGTCACATCGATGTGTACTAAGGAGGATAATAAGCACCAATTCTATAAAACATATCACATGCACTAAGACATTATGTAAATGGAAAGCACTTGCATATCACACTTAAATTGTACGCACCAGTGTACTTATGTTTATGGTGCAGTGGTGCATTCATGTGATATATGTGCACTAATAAAAAAATATTCCACTATAACCTCCTAACACCTAGTTCGATTTAGTTATAATGAACATCTATTACAACCTCCAAAAAACCTTCCATTACCAATGGTAGGGATTTTAGCAATGATTTTTTTGATAATTTTGTCCAATCTTATAAAATTAAAAATCTTCACAAAATCCTACACACGTGAAGGTATTTTCCATGTAAGGAATTCCTTTTTTGAGAAAGGAAGGCATGATGATTTATACTTACATTTATTCTCGTCTTGTATAACATGAAATAAAATTTTGGTTTGTCAAACAATAATTTTTTCACCATTGTAAAGCTACTATATATTTTAATGCAATATACATAATTTTCATCCCAATTGATTAACATTTTTTTATGAACTTTGCGTATATGATTAACATTTTTTGGTGAAATTTTTTTATAGGAAAAATTGTTCTTATTATTTTTAAATATAATAACCATGCATGGTATATGTTTTTGTGTCAATGGTGCTTTGCATGACGAGTTGTTTCCAAAGTGCATTAGTCTTCCAAGAACTACAATGGAAACATGAACAATAATCAATGATCTATGGGTCTTCTATGATTATGATTCCATTCATGTATGCCTAAAGATTGCATTCTATATAGAGATAAATATGAAGGGGTGGAAAAGTCCACGATGTCCATGTTCAAGCTTTCGCAATAAGGAAAAAAACACCAAATAAAGTGTTGTGACGCATTCAATAATCCCCAAGTTAATGTGATATTTTTTATGTAAGTCATTAACCCACTTAATTGAATGGAATGCATTGAAGAGAAGTATTGACAAAGTGATTAGAATCTAAGTAGATTCAATGGAAATGAAACACAGAATCCAGTTGGTAAGGAAATTTTGTTGATGAAAATTTGATTGTAAGATTTGGTATTGCATTGGATGGGGATAATTCCTACTCCCAAAATTTAGTGTATGGATCGCATGTCATGTGGTTTTGATCAATTATAATATTTCATTGATGTCAAATAAGAATGAGTGCCTAATGTTGTTTTTACCAATATATAGAAATCATTGCCTGAAGAAAATAGATAAGTTTTCGATACCTATAATAAATTAATTAAAATTTTATGGAACAAGATTAGAAGGATACCTATAATAAATTTATTAAAATTTTATGGAACAAGATTAGAAGGCATGATGCTTTTGGGCCATATAATTCACATGATCACAAATTCACACTTTATGTGATAATATGTTGGTGTGGTTTTCAAAGATTAATGATGTGCTCTACTAAGAATAGTGATTTTATAAAATATATTAAAATTTTATGGAACAAGATTAGAAGGCATGATGCTTCTGGGCCATAGAATTCACATTCACATGATCACAAATTCACACTTTATGTGATAATATGTTGGTGTGATTTTCAAAGATTAATGATGTGCTCTACTAAGAATAGTGATTTTATAAAATATACATAAATACAAGTATTTTATTTTTAGTATATAGGCATTATTAATTTCTAATTGGATGATATTATTTTTCCAAGATTATTTTCTAATTGTCCTAATAAGAGTAATTTATTATAATTTTCTATGAAAATTTCCGCCCACATTGTGGTGAGGAATTGTAGGCAATGAATTCAAAATATTTGAACAAAATGGTATCATTATAGCATGTTTTGAATATAATTTGATCACTTCATGGAGATTGTTGTTGATTCTATTCCTTGACAATAAGAGGAGATTGCAGAAATTGTTTACACCTTGGAGAAAGAACTACCATCAAGATTTGTGTATATTTAAATACATATTTTAGTGCATTTAGTGGATTAAATTGAATTGGAAAACATTTTGAGTAGAAGATGGATGTTTTTATTCAACGATACATTAAATAACTAAAGGTGTGAGTAAGGCAATGAACATAACTAGAATGTTTTATAGAAAGAAGAAATTTTATTTTAGGGTCTTTATATTTCACAAGTGAGTATATAAACTCACTTTATGTTAATACACCACTCATGTAGAATGTCAAAGATAGATAATGAGAAATGCTAGAGACAAATGGATGATATCTGACCTTATCAAGTAATCATAAAGGAATATTATTATATAGATTTCCTAGTACTTATCATATTCATTATATAATTAATCATAATCATCACAATATTTTATCATAGGGCTACACCTTTCTTGGTACTTCATGACATCATTTGATTATAATTATTTAATATTTTGTTCATGTACAAATTTCAATGAAATGGAAGCAATATACAAATTTATGTTATATAATTCAAATGGAATAACATATAGGATTAGTCTTATGAGAAAAAAAATGAAAGACACTAAGTCTAGATTAAGAGTTTCAGAAAACATAATTGAAGGATCCAAACATAATTATCATATGGACTACGTGAACATTGGCTAAATCACTACACTAATAGGTAGGTAAAATAACATATCTCAAAGAAAAGTAATATTGTATACAATTTAGAGCTTAAAAGGCATGTAGATGTTAGAAAAATAGGAACATAGAGCAATAACAATAAACAAGATGAAAATATAAAACACATAAGCATAATACAAAAGATATACCAATATATATGGTTCACCCAATCTAGGCTACGTCCATGGAGAAATTGCTAGTCCTTTTATTATACCGTCCAATAAATGAAGCGATACAACCCGCGACACATCCGTTGCAATTTCCTCTTCACTCTCTCATAGTCTCTCTTACACAATCATAGAGATCTTTTAACAATACTACAATACATAGCCATATTTCAATGCCTTCCTTTTAAAGAGAGATTACCATGGGAAAATGAAATGGAACACCCAATACCATGCGCCCGTAAATCACCCATTATTGACCAAGCCTTGATTATGAAATTACAACATTTTACAAGGATTTTGTTTCTGAAAATTTTGCTAAGGGGGCACTGCCCCCAAACCCCCATCGGGGGGGGCTCCTAAAATGTAGTCATCCCCCCTTGGAGCCCCCATGTCAACTATATTAGGGGGTAAATCGCCCCCAACTCCCCCCCCCCTTCATGGGATCGGATCCAAACATGCCCGAAATAACATCTCTGAATGAGGAAGATCAACCTCCACAACCAACAATCTCCCACTTGGAGACTAATCGAAACAACTCCACTGATGCTGCACTTGCTGGACTATGCTTTGAACCTTGGACCTGTAAAAATTTTCATCTTCACCTTCATGATTGAAGGCCAACTAAAACCAAGCAGGAACTCGGTTTCTCTCTGGTTACTACCTTTGTCAACATGTCTATAGGATTCTGGCTAGTGTGTATCTTTTCGAACTTCAAAAGTTCATATTCTAGAACATACCATATGAAATGGTACTTGATATGTATATGTCTAGTATTAGAATGGAAGGTTGAGTTCTTTTCAATATGAATGGCACTGTAGTTGTCACTATACAACCTTCTATTCTCCTGCTTCTTATCCAATCCCTCCATGAACCTCTGTAACCAAATCATCTCTTTACCAGCCTCTGTAGCAACAACATACTCTGCTTCCTTTGTTGAAACTACAACAACCCTTTATAGTTTTTAAATACAACTCATTGATGTCCACCTACAATAAAAACATACCTTGTGGTTCTCCTTTTGCTATATTTATCACCTTCCATATTTGCATCAACATATCCTTGTAGAACAATGTCTGAACCTCCAAAACATAATGCATGAGTGGTATTACCTCTCAAAATACCTAAGAATCCATTGTACTTCCTTCCAATGTTCTTTACTTGGATTGTTCATATACCTTCTCACAACTCCCACGACATGTGCAATATCTGGTCATGTGCACACCATGGCATACATTAAGCTGCCAAATGCTAATGAACAGGGAACCATAGACACGTAGTTTATCTCTTCCTGTGTTTTGGGACACATCTCCTTACTTAGTTTGAAATGGATGGCCAAAGGTGTACTAACTGGTTTTGCATTCTGCATTCTAAACCTCTCCAAGACCTTTTCTATGTACTCACCCTGAGACAATGTCAATTTGTGATTTTTCATGTCTCTTGCTATTCTCATACCAAGCATTTTCTTTGCAGCACCCAAATCCTTCATCACAAATGAATTAGCTAACTTCCTTTTGAGCACATTTATATCATGCATGTTAGAACCTACAATAAGCATGTCATCCACATATAATAACAAGATAATATATCTTCCATTATCTAGCCTCTTGTAATAAATACAGTGGTCAAAATGACATCTACTATAACCTTGTTCTGTCATAATACTGTCAAATTTTAAATACCACTGCCTTGGAGCTTGCTTTACGCCATACAAGATCTTCTTCAACCTGCATACCAAATTCTCCTTCCATTTGACCTCATACCCCTATGGCTGTTGCATATAAATATATTCCTCCAAATCCCCATGGAGAAATGTTGTTTTTACATCAAACTGTTCAAGATGCAAATATTCTACCACCACTAGACTTACAATAGTTTTGATTGAAGTCATTCTAACAAAAGGAGAAAACATTTCATCAAAATCTATACCTTTCTTTTATGAAAACCCATTTACAACAAGTTTGGACTTGTACCGCTTTGTGCCTTCATCTTCTTTCTTCAACCTGTAAACCCATTTATTCTGCAATGCTCTTTTACCTGTAGGCAACTGAACCAAATCCCATGTCTGGTTTCTTACCAATGAGTCCATCTCCTCATTCATGCCTTATTCCCAGTTCTTTCTATTTTCCACCTGTATTGCTTCTTCATAACATTCTAGTTCACCAGAGTCAATCATCAATAACAATACATTGAAGGAGAGTATCGTTCAAGGGGTCTACTTGAACTGGTAGATCTTCTAACACTTGCAGGAGTTTGAGGTGTCTGTTGGTGTTCTTGATTTCCTGGCAACTTTGGAACTTCATTTTATTTGATTTCATCAAGCATTGTGTACTATGTGTTTTCCTTTTCCTGTTTCTTTCCTTGCAACTGATATTTATACATGACCTTTTGATTGAATACCACATCTCTAATCCTAATGATTTTTCATTTTCATAATCCCATAAGCGATAACCAAAATCATCAACCCTGTATCCAATAAAGGTACATTCTTGGATTTAGCCTCAATCTTTGTTCTATTTTTTTTATCAATATGGATAAATGTTTCATACCCAAAAGTTCATAGAAATGAGTACTTTACCTTTTTACCTGTCCATGCCTCCTCTGGAATACCACCATCCAAAGCGCTTGAAGGCCCTCTATTTATTAAGTAAACAACAGTATCTACAGCATCTTCCCAAAAATGTAAGGGAAACCCTGCATGCAATCTCATACATCTTGCACACTCCATGATCGTCCTATTCATCCTTTCTGACACACCATTTTATTGTGGTGATCCTGGGACTGTCTTTTCTCTACAAATCCCATGGTATGAATAGTAACTATCAAAATCCTTGTCAGAGTATTCACCTCCATTATCAGATCTGAGACACTTCAACATTTTTCATGTCTCATTCTCAACCAAATCTTTCCATTTCTTAAAAGTAGCAAACACATTAGATTTCTGTATAATGCAATAAACCCCAGTTTTTCTAGTTGCATCATCAATAAAAGTAACATAATAACGAGATCCACCAAGAGATTGTACCTGAGTTGATCTCCTTACATCTGTATGCACAAGCTCTAACTTTTCACTCTTCTTTTGTTTCCCAACACTGAGAAATCTGACTCTCTTCTATTTTCCATAAGCATAGTTCTCACATAATTCCAAACTTACCTGTTTCAGATCTGGCAACGAATTCCTTGAGTAGAGAATATGCATCCCCTTCTCACTCATATATCCAAGACTATGATGCCACAATGTTGTATATGTTCATGTCGAAGCTAAAGAAATAGAACATTCAGTATTATGAGGACATAAAAACAATGTACATATCATGTCTCCTTTTGTTATCACCATCGATCCTTTAATGTTCTTCCACCATGTTTCTCCAAACGTAGATAAACAACCACCATCTCCTAACTTCCTAGTTGAGATTAGATTTATTTTCATAGCAGGAATATGTCTTAAATATTTTAGCGACAATTCACCTCCATTCTTTAACTTTATTTGTACCTTACCCATTCCAACAATTTTATATGGCTCATCATCACCCAATAAAACATGTCCAAAATCACTTGGAACATAATCATGAAAGAATTTCCTATGGGGTGTAGAATGACATAAAACCCCTGAATCTACTACCCAATAATTAATAGTATTGTCTAATGCAAGAATCAAAGCATCTTGTAACACATCACCTACTACGTTTTCTTCCTGAGTAGTCTCTTGATGTCTGTCTCCTTTCTTCTTTAGAGATTTGCAGTCTTTCTTTAGATGTCCTTTCTTTCCATAGTTCCAGCACTCTATCTTTCCTAGTCTGGAATTGGATCTGCCCTTCTTGGACTTGCTACAATTACCTGGGCTCTTTCCTCTCTCCCTTTGTCGTCCCCTTCTCTCCATGCAGCACATTACCTGATGTCTCACGTTTGATTTTCCTTCATATCTCCTCGCTCAGAATAACACCAACAACATCATCAAATTTAAAATTGTTTGAACCAGAGACAAATTTACTTACAACCATGACCAAGCCATTCCATGTTTCTGGAAATGAGCAAAATATTAGAATATCCCTGACCTCAAGATCAAAGTTCACTTTTATAGACCTTAGGTGATTTGTAATTGTATTAAATTCATCTAAATGATCAACAACAGATCCACCTTCTGACATATTCATATTAAATAAACGCTTCATTAGAAATACCTTGTTGAAGGCCAATGTTTTTTCATACAGTTTATCCAATGCGTTCATCAGACCCTCCATTGTCTTTTAATTTGAGATTTCAAAAGCCACCGAAAAATCCAGGCACAACCATACTGTTCCCAGTGCCTTTCTTTCAAGAACCTCCCATTCTTCGTCCTTCATAGTTGCCAGTTGTTTTTCTTGTCCACCCAATGGTAGGAATAGATCCTTCTGATACAGATAGTCCTCCATTTGCATATTCCATAATTAGTAGTTTTGGCCATTAAATTTCTTGACCTTAAAATTTTCTTCTTCCACAATTGCTCCCGCTCGAACTAGGAACCCTTCTTTCCTGCGAGTTTATCTGCCAAATAGACCTTTGGCTTTGATAACAATTGTTAGAAAAAAAGGATCATAGAGCAATAACAATAAACAAGATGCAAATATAAAACACATAAGCATAATACAAGAGAGACACCAATATACATGGTTCACCCAATCTGGACTACGTCCACGGAGAAATTTCTAGTCCTTCTATTATACCGTCCAACAAATGAAGGGATACAACCCGCAGCACATCCGCTGCAATTTCCTCTTCACTCTCTCACAATCTCTCTTACACTATCATAGAGATATTTTTACAATACTACAATACACAGCCATATTACAATGCCTTCCTTTTAAAGAGCGATTACCATGGGTAAATACTATGTAACACCTAATACCATGGGCCCGTAAATCACCCATTATTGACCAAGCCATTACTGTTGATGTATATGTAACTTCGGAATGTATTTCATATATGTATGTTGTATGTACTCCTATAGAGATGGTATTATTCCTCTATACGGAAGTGTCGTAACTTATACTTGATGGGTTATTAGACCACCTTGTTGGGGTCGGCCCTGTATAAGTCATGTGGGTCGAAGGGTTATTAGACCACCCTATTGGGGGTCGGCCCAGTCAGCATTATGTTATGTGGTTAAGTTCAAGCCTACATGATTTATGTAAAAGGCAAGTCAAGTCAAGTATAAATAGAGTGCGGGAGGCACTCTATTTTATCACTCACTTCTCACTCATGCACTCAAGGAGGAGTGGCGCACTTATGGAGGAGGAGGATCTGCTGCTCGGATATGTCTATCTCTTATGTTTTGGTTGTATCATTTCTCTATCTATCTCTGAGGAAGTTATTGGGGTTTTTCACCTTTATGGTTTTCCCCAAGTAAACTCTGTGTCTCTTCTGTGCTTGCATTATTGTGTCCATGAATGATATGCTATAGATTTGCTGTACATTTTGTTCTCTCAGTTAATATCCTAGATTAGATTGAAGTAAATTATGAAAATTTAACATGGTATGAGAGCTAGCCTAAAAGAAGGCATGATATGGCATGTATGACACTTGTTGCACTTACGATGCTAGGGCTTGATATAGCAAAAACCAGTCATCGTAGCACGTTCGCTATAAATACGTTTTGGAGAATTTTTCGGATCTGAAAATGTTACAGGTCGAAGATCAGATCCCCATGTACCTTGTGTCCAAAGGAAAACCTCTAATTCGTTGTACTTTATGATTTATGATATGTACAATATAGGGTTTCTGCCTCTTCTAGATCTGAGTCAAAATCAAGTGACCTTGGGAAAAACGTCATAACTTGGGCTAGGAATCTCCAAATGAAATTTCATAAAAAGTGATAGGTAGTACACAGACTCTACTATCTCATAAAAAGTGTTCAGAGGCCGAAGTTGAACCAGTGACACGTGGCACTCCGTACAAGTTCGCTCTCCTGTATTATCCAATAAACAGGTCACGTTGCAACACTTGTCATAAATCTCTCTCAGAGAATCCAATCGAGGTCAGACCTGTCGGGATGGAAAGATAATAGGTCAAGCTATCTAAAGAAACTTTTTTAGACCTTGTGGATTGAAAATTTTGGAGTTACACTAGAAACAATCAGGTACATATTTCTATCAAAACAGAATTATTTTTGAGTACCCTCATTCATGGCTTCCGGAATTTAGGGCTTCGGAGAAAGTTGAAATTTTTGTAATTGGATACCATGGTTGGATGCTACTCATCAAAATCGAAATTTAGAGACCAAGATCAGAATTTTTGGTTGGGTAGAAGGCCGGGCTTGATCAGACCCTAGTTCAGGACTTTGATCAGAAAAGTGGAAAATTAGGGCTTCTGCAAAAATGGGAATTTTTGAAATCTGTGACCATGGCTGGAAGCTCCTCATAAAAATAGAAGCTTATATCTTTGGATCAAACCTTTTGATTGGGAAGAAGAGTGGGCTTCATCAAACCCCGGTTCAAGGTCACGTCCAGTGAATCCGGAAGTTTCAAAGGAAAAATTGAGGAGTGAAACTTTGCAGTTCTCAAATTCTGAATATACCAGCTTGATCAACTCATCAAGGCACATATTTCTATCCTTTCGAAAGTTTGAAATTCAAAGTTTGAATTTTTGGGGTTTCTCTAACAAACCCATATCCATCTCCAGGTCCAGTTCTTGCAAATCAAGTGGATTGGGTTAATCCTAGAAGAAGATGGATTGGTCACCTGCATAAGTGAAGAAGTTCCTGTTTCAGAGGGAGATGAGGCTAAGGCCTTACATAAGAATATTACAAGCGATCTCGACAGGTATGACTCATCGAGGTATGTTTTGAGATTTTTTCATGATTAAGTTTATGGTATGTTTGTCTTCATGTTATTACGGTTAGTACAATCTTGATTTTAGACTTGTCGTATCACCTTAATAAAATTATGAATGCACGATAGAAAATATTCATTGATTAGGGTGTTGACACTTATGATTGTACTAATGCATTATGGTGTTGTATGAGGTTTATGTTGTCTACTAACATGAAAGGTACACCAAGAAAGACAAATCATGTTCTGGTTCAAGAACATATGATCATGATTGCATGAGGACAAAGATTCATCCAAGATCCATTTACGAGGTATGTATAACTTGGTTTTATAATGGTTAACCTATGAGATATACAGGTTACTAGCACAAGTCATTGAAGAAGAACAAGAAGACATCATGTGAGTATGTTAGACATAACTAGCTAGCATGCTAATCCAGGTATGTTTTTCCTATATCAAGATAGAATCCTACCTTGTGTTAGGATTTTATACTATTGTGTTGTTGATAATGATTATTCATGAAGTCATAGGTTTGAATAGTCATGGTTGTATGCATATTATGTTTCTTACCATAATTGATGATATGAATAACCAGAAGAATCATGAAGGTATAGGTTTGAGTAATCACGGGTTTTATGCATATTATATCTCTTATCTTGATTGATGATTTAACTAACCAAAAGAGTCCTATGATCAAATAAGAATATGCATGAGTAAAAGAAGACTTCCCTGAAACCTTGAATACTAATGTTTATTATCTGTGTTTGAAATGATCCTGACTATACATGCTTGAGATTATTGTGTTTTGATAATATTAAGATTATACTAAATGTTTGATTACGTATGAGACCTAGAGGATAACACAATGATGATACTAACAAGTATGCATAAGGATCGAGAATGAATATAAGTTCAAGGACAAGTAATCTAGGAAGCAAAGATCAAGAGGGAGTACACTCCAGTGGTTTCTGCAAGGATGCAGATATTCAGAGGGAGTTGACCATCTCTCTACATTCCACAACAGAAAGGTGTAGAAGAAGCTACTTCAGATTAGGACTCCAGTAGATCCTACAAGGAAGTGAAGACTCAGAGGGAGTCCACCCAACGAACAAACAAAGATAAGTATTTGAATTGTCATTTCTTAAATAATACTGTTCAATAATGTATATACTGATGTTCCTAGAATTAGGTTGTGTATTATGCATATTAGAATAATTGCATTGATGAATAGTATACTACTAATATGCCTGGGTAAGTGGCTTATGGCACTGTACAACATTCCATTGCTACTTATCTAGAATGAAACCTCTTTGCTGACATGTTGGGAGTTGTGCACACTCTTAACAATGTTCTGGTAGAGATTCGAAGGCATCTAGAAAGTTACGGGATATGGATAAATGTTGTATTGAAGCATTGGCTAAGATAATTGCATGACTGTATGACATATTTCTTTATGTGTAAGAATTTGTTCTGAAAATTATGAGATGTTTCTAATCATGCAATTTAACCTATTTTGTAGGAAAGATTGTATATCTTCACCTACAAAAGGACTACAACATTTGTTCCAGCAACAAAGATATCTATTGAAGATATTGAAGTTCCCAGGATCTGGGATGAAGAAATGGAATGCCATGATCCGTCAATAATGAAGAATGATGTTTGGGATGTAGTCCCAAGACCTGAAGGGAAGTTTGTTATGACTTCCATATGGATCTATCAAGATCAAGCATGCTACAGATGGCAACATAGAGAAATATAAAGGTGATGAAATAGAAGATACACCAGATGGATTCAAGACAGCTTTCTTGAATGGTGTAGTTGAAGAAGAAGTGTATGTGGAGCAGCCACTTGGTTTTGAGACAAATGACAAGGAGTCATATATGTGCAAAACTTGGGTATGATGCACCACTTTCTAGGTATGGAGGTGTGGCAGAGTGCAGATGGAATCTTCCTTGGACAAGGCAAGTATGCAGTAGAGATCCTAAAGAGGTTCGGGATGATGGACTACGAGGCTATGGCATCGAACCTGAAGCTTCTGTGTGATGCTTCATCTGAACTAGTTGATGTCACTATGTATCGTCAGATGATTGGGTCCTTGATGTACCTGATGAACATGAGACCAGATATTTGCTTTGCGGTGAACACATTGAGCCAGTTCCTGACAGATCTGAGGAGTGTTCACCTGGTTGCTATAAAGCATATTCTGAGGTACCTGAAAGGTACAGTGGATTATGGGCTCAAGTATGAAGTGAATCAAAAGTTTAACCTGCAGGGTTATGTTGATTCAAATTGGGAAGGCAGTGCTGCAGATAGGAAGAGCACATCTGGGTGCTGCTTCAGTATGGGATCAGGTGTGATCTCTTGGTTTAGCAGGAAGCAGTCTTGCGTAGCACTGAATACAGCTGAGGCAGAGTATGTTGTAGCTTGTTCAGCTAGTTGTGAGGCAGTATGGCTACAGAAGCTACTGTCTGAGTTATTTGATCTCCCGTTGGAGGCTACTGGTATCTTCTGTGATAACCAGAGTTGTGTGAAGCTGTCCGAGAACCCAGTGTTTCATGACAGGTCGAAACACATAGAGATCAAATATCACTATATCAGGGATATGGTGCAGAGAGGAGCTGTGAAGCTCCTGTATGTTGTGATGGACGAGTAGATTGCAGATGTGCTGATGAAGCCACTAGCCAGGGTGAAGTTCGAGTACTTCAGAGAGAGGCTTGGCGTTCTTCAGAACGAGGACACTTCGAGGAAGAAGTGATGGACACATTTGCTGAATCCATTCCAAGCATGTTGGAAGAAGGATCCTTCACATGGCTGTGGATGTAAGTGCTGGATGATGAGCATCAAGATGATGTTCTGGTTTCTGCTTGGATATGATCAATTGGAATGTATGTATGCATCATGTTGGTTGCTGGATATGATCAGTTGGAATGTATGTATGCATCATGTTGGATGATGGATATGATCAGTTGGATCATTTATATGTATGTACGCATCATGATGGATGCTGGATATGATCAGTTGGATCATTTATATGTATGTATGCATCATGTTGGATGCTAGACATGATCGGTTGGATCATGTGTATGTATTTTTGTATATGCATCATGTTGGATGCTTGGACCATGTATCTGTATATGTATCAGGTGGATACATTGTATGATCAGGTGGGTCATGTATGGTGATATGTATCATGTATTTTTATTTGTATCAGGTGGATACATTGTATGATCAGGTGGATCATGTATGATGATATGTATTAGGTAGATACTTGGTATGCATCAGGTAGATGCATTGTATGATCAGGATGATCATGGATGACGAGCTTCAGAATGTTGCTCCAGATGACATGCAGCAGGATGTTGCAGTGATGATGATCAGGATTATCATGTGTACATCAGGATGATGTATGGTGAGTATCAGGTTGATACTCTATGGCCGTGGATCAGGTTGTGCAGATGAGCATATAATTCGTTGCCCTGGGAGATTTGCAGATAGTCTTTCGAGGTTTTTCCTATGGCATGTAATTCGGTGCCCTGGGATATCTGGCAAATGCTCTTTCGAGGTTTTGCTCTGGGAGGACATATAATTCGTTGCCCTGGGAGATCTGCAAATAGTCTTACGAGGTTTTTCCTATGGCATGTAATTCGTTGCCCTAGGATATCTGGCAGATGCTCTTTCGAGGTTTTGTCCTATGGCATATAATTCGTGTCCATGGGAGATCCGATAGGTTGGGTTGTGTGCCTGTAATTAGTCCTGGGATGCTCTTGCGAGGTTTTTCCATGACCACATGTAATTCGTACCCTAGGAGATCCTATAGGTAGAGATGTGTGCTCGTAACAGCCTAGGATGCTCTTGCAAGGTTTTGTGGTGACCACATGTAATTCCTACCCTGGGAGATCCTATAGGTAGAGCTGTGTGCTCGTAACAGCCTGGGATGCTCTTGCGAGGTTTTGTGGTGAGGTCACATATAATATGGCCCTGGGATATCTGCAGATAGTCTTTCGAGGTTTTGCCTATCGCATGTAATTCATTGCCCTGGGATATCTGGAAGATTCTCTTTCGAGGTTTTGTGACGCACGTAATAAGTCCTAAGGATTCCACAGTATGGCCAGTGATGACGAAAACCTGCAAGTGGTGGGCCTACATCCAGTATGAAAAAGGACTGGCTCTGTAGAACTTCCTATGACGAGTAGATTCAGAGATTGATTGAGATAGCAGTAGTAGTGACGATGATGATGACTCGATGACGATTATCCAGTGACGATGATCCAGAGAAGAAGACTTGTGCTAGAAGACCTGTGCTGAGAAATACCTTCCTAGTTAAGAGGGAGTGTTGATGTATATGTAACTTCGGAATGTATTTCATATATGTATGTTGTATGTACTCCTATAGATATGGTATTATTCCTCTATACGGAAGTGTCGTCATTTATATTGTAAATGTCGTAACTTATACTTGATGGGTTATTAGACCACCTTGTTGGGGTCGGCCTTGTATAAGTCATGTGGGTCGAAGGGTTATTAGACCACCCTATTGGGGGTCGGCCCAGTCAGCATTATGTTATGTGGTTAAGTTCGAGCCTACATGATTTATGTAAAAGGCAAGTCAAGTCAAGTATAAATAGAGTGCGGGAGGCACTCTATTTTATCACTCACTTCTCACTCATGCACTCAAGGAGGAGTGGCGCACTTATGGAGGAGGAGGATCTACTGCTTGGATATGTCTATCTCTTATGTTTGGGTTGTATCATTGCTCTATCTATCTCTGAGGAAGTTATTGGGGTTTTTCACCTTTATGGTTTTCCCCAAGTAAACTCCGTGTCTCTTCTGTGATTGCATTATTGTCTCCATGAATGGTATGATGTAGATTTGCTATACATGTTGTTCTCTTAGTTAAGATCCTAGATCAGATTGAAGTAAATTCTGAAAATTTAACAATTACTATGAAATTACAACATTTTATAAGGCATTTTTTTTTCTGAAATTTTCACTACAGGAGCACTGCCCCCAAACCCCTTCCAGGGCGAGGCTCCTAAAATGTAGTTTCCACCCCCCCCTCCTGGATCCCCCATGGCGACTATATCGGGGGGGAAGCACCCCAAACCCCCCCCATCATGGGCTAGGATCTAGACACGACTGAAACATGACCTATGAATAAGGAAGATCAAGCTCCACAACCAACAGTAGATACATTAAGCATCCCTATAGAATGTGCAAACAAGAAGGTATATATGTTATTTCTACTAAACTATATATATATATATTATTTTCATATTTGCATTCGGATTATTAAATAGCAATTATCATAATATATACTAGTTGCATGTATAACCTATGAGCATGTACCCTTCAATGTATGCCTATGGCCATTATTTTAGGATGGAGAAGATATATGATATGTGAATGACACGAGATTCCTAAATTATGGTGGCATTCTAGCAAATTAGTCATATACACACTTTAGATAAGAATGTTATTGATAGTGAACTATAATATGTTGCAATTAAACAACAAATTATTGAGATGGAATATAGTGAATTATTTAAGCCAATATTATTCAAATTCAAGTGGTTTGAAACCTTTAATATATAGCATACAATAGGTGAAGATACACATCTCCTTTCACTTTACTCAACTAAATTTTTTCCAAGTAAAATTGATCCACATGTGTGGTCACTATTGTCGAGTGTTCTTTCACCCATATCTTTTAAAAGAAAAAATAGTGTTTGTTATTTCATACATACCTAGAGGTAAACAAATGTTCATGGACACTAATATCCCACAAATTTAGGCACTATTGACATATATGATTAATGAGATTGTGAATAATGATCTTATTTAAGAATGCAAATAACTTTTGGATTCAAAATTGAGCTATTATTTATGACTTATATAAATCTTTTATCTACTTTTCCATGGTGTAGTGAGTTATTATCATTAAAAAAAATGTTTGGTGTATGTTATGATAAGAGTGGATATAATTTGGATCTATAAATTATAACAAACACCATCTACACTTGTATATTTTGTACATATGTTATGATGCAACTAGCATAAAATCATTATTAAATTTTTAATTGTTTTGTTTGGATGAATGGTGTATAGATACGTTTATACTATGTTTGATCCATATGTCTATGAATTAAATATTTTAGGGTTAAATAAGCGTCACACTATCTAATATGAGGGCCTAATTTATTTGTTGGATTTATTTGTTCGAAAAATAGGATTGCAGAGCAATAACAATAAACAAGATGCAAATATAAAACACATAAACATAATACAAGAAAGACACACATATAACGTGGTTCACCCAAGATGGGATATGTCCACACAGAAATTGCCAGTCCTTATTATTATACCATCCAACAAAATAAATGGATACAACCTACAGAACATCTGTTGCAACTTCCCCTTCACTCTCCCTCTGTCTCTCTTACACAATAACAGAGATCTTTACAATACTACAATACATTACACAATCGTATTACAATGTCTTCCTTTTAAAGGGGAATTACCATGGGAAAATACTACGGGATACCCAATACCATGGACCCGCAAACTATTGGCCAACAAATGACCCAAAAATATTCTTGAGGGGGATTTTCCCTTGAAACACCCGCTGGCCCACGGACCCCCATGGGAAAGAAATCCCCCCCCCCCCCCCCACATACACACACGCTGGGATGAGTGTACAATCCACCTGAATAGCATATAAAATTGAGGTACAAAAATGGCTGAAACAACATCTCTGAATCAAGAAGATCATCCTCCACAACCAAAAATCTCCCACTTGGAGACTGATCACAACAACTCCATCGTTGTTGCAATTGCTGGACTATGCTCTAAACCTTGGACCTGGAAAAATTTTCATGTTCACCTTCGTGCTTGAAGGCCAACTAAAACCGAGAAGGAACTCAGTTTCTCTTTGGTTACTACCTTTTTCAACATGTCTGCAGGATTCTGCCTAGTGTGTATCTTTTCCAACTTCAACAGTTCATATTCTAGAACAAACCATATGAAATGGTACTTGAGATGTATATGTTTAGTATTAGAATGGAAGGTTGAGTTCTTTGCAAGATGAATGGAACTCTTGCTGTCACTGTACAACCTTCTATTCTCCTACTTCTTACCCAATTCCTCCATGAACCTATGTAACCAAATCATCTCTTTACTAGCCTCTGTAGCAGCAACATACTATGCTTCTATTGTTGAAAGTGCAACAACCTTTTGCAGTTTCGAAATCCAACTTACTGTTGTTACACCTATAGTAAAAACATACCTTGTGGTGCTCCTCCTGTTGTATTTATCACCTCCATATCTGCATCAACATATCAATGTAGAACAGTGTCTGAACCTCCAAAACATAATGCATGAGTGGTATTACCTCTCAAAATACCTAAGAATCCATTGTACTTCCTTCCAATGTTCTTTACCTGGATTGTTTATATACCTGCTCACAACTCCCACAACATGTGCAATATCTGGTCTTGTCCACACCCTGGCATACATCAAGCTGCCAACTACTAATGAATAGGGAACCTTAGAAATGTAGTCTATCTCTTCCTGTGTCTTGGGACACATCTCCTTACTTAGTTTGAAATGGCTAACCAAAGATGTACTAACTAGTTTTTCATTATGCATTTTAAACCTCTCCAACACATTTTCTGTGTACTCACCCTGAGAAAATGTCAATTTGCGATTTTTCCTTTCTCTTGCTATTCTCATACTAAGGAGTTTATTTGCAGCACCCAAATCCTTCATCGCAAATGAATTAGCTAACTTCCTTTTGAGCAAATTTATATCCTGCATGTTAGACCCTACAACAAGCATGTCATCCACATACAATAACAAGATAATATATATTCAATTATCTAGCCTCTTGAAATAAACACATTGGTCAGAATGAAATATACTATAAACCTTGTTCTTCCATAAACCTATCAAATTTCAAATACTAGTACCTTGGAGCTTACTTCAGGCCATACAAGAGTCTTCTTCAACCTGCATGCCAAATTCTCCTTCCCTTTGAACTCATACCCCTGTGGCTATTTCATATAAATCTCTTCCTCCAAATCTCCATGGAGAAAGGTCGTTTTTACATCTAACTATTTAAGATGCAAATCTTCTACTGCCACTAGACTTAAAATAGTTCTAATTGAAGTCATTTTAACAACAAGAGAAAATATTTCATCAAAATCTATACCTTTCTTATGTGCAAACCCCTTTACAAAAATTATGGCTTTGTACTGCTTCTTTCCTCCAAATTCTTCCTTCAACCTGTAAACCAATTTATTCTGCAGTTCTTTTTTACCTATAGTAAATTGAACCAAATCCCAAGTCTAGTTTTTTACCAATGAGCCCATCTCCTCATTCATTCCTTGCTCCCACTTCTTTCTAGTTTCCACCTGCATTGCTTTTTCATAACATTCTAGTTCACCAGAATCAGTCATCAATAAATAATACATTGAAGGATATTATCGTTCAGGGGGTCTACTTAACCTGTTAGATCTTCTAACACTTGCAAGAGTTTGAGGTACCTTCTATTGTTCTTGATTTTCTGACACCTTTTGAACTTCATTTTCTTTGATTTCATTGAGCACTGTGTAGTCTGTGTTTTCCTTTTCCTATTTCTTTCCCTACAAATGATCTTTATACATGACCTTTTCATTGAATACTACATCTCTACTCCTAATGATTTTGTTATTTTCATAATCCCATAAGCAATAACCAAAATCATCAACCTCATATCCAATAAAGGTACATTTCTTGGATTTAGCCTCAAGATTTGTTTTATTTTCTTTATCAATATGGACAAATGCTTCACAACCAAAAGTTCTTAGAAATTAGTAGTTTACCTTTTTACCTATCCATGTCTCCTCTGGAATACCACCATCCAAAACACTTGAAGTTCCTTTGTTTATTAAGTAAACATCAATATATACAGCATCTGCCCAAAACTGTAAGGGAAAACCTGTATGCAATCTCATACACCTTGCACGATCCATGATTGTTTTGTTCATCCTTTCTGCAACACCATTTTCTTGTGGTGTTCCTGGGACTATCTTCTCTCTACGAACAATAAATATCAAACTCCTTTCCGTAGTGCACACCTCCATTATCATATCTGAGACACTTGAACCTGTTTCATGTCTCATTCTCAACCAAAAATTTCCACTTCTTAAAAGTAGAAAACACATCAAATTTATGCCTAATGCAATAAAACCAAGTTTTTATAGTTGCATCATCAATAAAATTAATATAATAACGAGAGCCACCAAGATATTGTACTTGAGCTAGTCCCCATACATATGTATGTACAAGCTATAACTTTTCCCTCTTCTTATGTTTCCCAACCCTGATAAATATGACGCTCTTCCATTTTCCATACACATAGTTCTCACAGAATTCCAATCTTACCAGCTTCAGATCATGCAGCAACTTCCTTGAGTGAAAAATTTGCATCCCCTTCTCACTCATGTGGCCAAGCCTATGATGCCATAATGTTGTATTTGTTCCTGTGGAAGCTAAAGAGATAGAACAGTCAATATTATGAGGACAAAAATACAACATAGCTATCCTATCTTCTTTTTCTATCACCATTGATCCTTTAGTGATATTCCACCACATTTCTCCAAACGTAGATAAACAACCACCATCTCCCAACTTCCCTGTTGAGATCATATTTCTTTTCATAGCAAGAATATGTCTTACATCGTTTAGTGGCCATTCACCATTATTTAACTTTATATGTACCTTACCCATTCCAATGATTTTACATGGTTCATCATCACCCAATAAAACATGTCCAAAATTGCCTGGAACATAATCATGAAAGAATTTCCTATGAGGTGTAGCATGAAATGAAGCCCTTGAATCTACTACCGAGTAATCGATATTATTATATAATGCAAAAATCAAATCATCTTGTAACACATCACCTACTAAATTTGCTTCCTGAGTAGTATGCTGCTATCCATCTCCTTTCTTCTTTAGAGATCTGTAGTCTTTCTTCATATATCATTTCTTTTCACAGTTCCGACACTCTATCTTTCCTAGTCTGGACTTGGATCTGCCCTTCCTAGAATTGCTACGATTACCTAGGCTCTTTCCTCTCTCCCTTTGTCTTCCCCTTCTCTCCATGGTCAATGCATTAACTGATGTCTCACCTGTTCTTTTCCTTTGCATTTCCTCGCTAAGAATAACACCAACAACATCATCAAATTTCAAAGTGTTTGAACCAAAGACAAAGTTACTTACAGCCATGACCAAGCCATTCTATCTTTCTGGCAATGAGCACAAGATTACAAGATCCCTAACCTCATCATCAAAGTTAATTTTTACGAAACTTAGCCGATTTGTAATCGTATTAAATTCATTTAAATGATTAGCAACAGATCCACCTTCTGACATCTTCATATTAAATAAATGCTTCATTAGAAATACCTTGTTGGAGGTCGACGATTTTTCATACATCTTACCCAATGCGTTCATCAAACCCTTTGTTGTCTTTTCTTTTTAGCTATTGAAAGCCACCAACGAAGCCGGGCACAACCGTATTGTTCCCAATTCATTTCTGTCAAGAACCTCCCATTCTTCGTCCTTCATAGTCTCTAGTTGTTTTGATTTTCCTCCCAATGGTAGGAATAGATCTTTCTGATATAGATAGTCCTCCATTTGTATCTTCCATAACTAGTAGTTTTGGTCGTTAAATTTTTTGACCTTAAACTTTCCTTCTTCCGCCATTGCTCCCATTTGAATCAGGCACCCTTCTTTCCTGCGATTTTATCTGCCAAATAGACCTTTGGATCTGATACCAATTGTTAGAAAAACAAGATTGCGAAACAATACAAATAGACAAGATGCAAATATAAATCACATAAACACAATACAAGAGAGACACCAATATAACGTGGTTCACCCAAGATGGGCTATGTCCACACAGAAATTTCCAGTCCTTATTATTATACCATCCAGCAAAATGAAGAGATACAACCTACAACACATCCGCTACAACTTCCTCTTCACTCTCTCTTACACAATCATAGAGATCTTTACAATACTGCAATACATTACACAATTGTATTACAATGTATTCCTTTTAAAGGGGAATTACCATGGGAAAATACTATGGTATACCCAATACCATGGGCCTGCAAACTATTGTCCAACAAACAACCCAAAAAAATTCTTTTGGGGGCACTAGCCCCCACACCCCCCCCAATGAGATGAGTGTACAGTCCACCTGCACATCATATAAAAATGCGGAACAAAAAGGACTAAAGCAACAACATCTCTGAATCAGGAAGATTAGGCTCCACAACCAACATTATTAATATATTATTTCGTTATGCTGACCACTTACAAATTAATGATAATGCTACAATAAAAAATTCACTAAACATCAATATTGCTTGAGAAGCATAATATTATGAAAAAATAATATTCTATAAGCACGATATTATGAAATTATGGAAAAATTTGCTACAACTAAAGAGTAATTATGATAAATTATAATATCCATACAAATTTGATAAGCATAATATTATGACAAAATATGACATATTAATATTAGATAAGAATAAAAATATGATGAATTTCAAAAATTTATGACAAATTAATATTGAATATGCATAATATTATGATACCTTATGAAAAAAGGGATGGCAATACAAAAGTAATGACAAATTATTCTAGGGTTAACCTTGACTCGAAAATGAGTCAAATGGATTAGGTCTCAGCACGTGGTTTTGGGCCCATGGTATTTGGTGGCCCATGGTATTAGCCCAAGGTATTGCATGTAATGAAGCCTATAAGAAGGCTCGGTATACTTCATTGTAAGGTGGCCTGGAGGTGAGTGGGTAAGCTCACCTGGCCCGGTTGGTCATTTTTGGCCATGTAATGAAGATCTTCATTGGCACTGGTTTTTCCCCCCATGGGGTTTTCTAGGGTAAACGATGTGTCTATATGGTTGCTTGTGATTGATTGTTTATTTCTCTTGCAAATTTTTTTATTAATGCTCATCAAATACTAAAAAATAGTATCATAGCATGGTTGTGCTAATTGAGAATGCTGGTGTAAGTGTGCAAAGTTGAGTGGCCTTCCAAGGATGAAAATACTTTGTTGGTTGTCATTTCAATCAAAGGGAATGAAGAGGTATTGAGATTTGGAGTCATGTGGTAAACAATGGAAACGTAGCCACATAAATATTGAATAGGACTGTCATTGGGCATGCCAAAATATCTTGAGCCCATGGACACAGTCCACACTTGATCTTGCTTGCCATGTTAAAGAGAGGGCCATCCACAGATTGCAAACAAAGAAGCGAGCTAGTCAAATGATGGTGTAGCCATGGGCATATAAAAAGTATACCAAGGTTTTGTTATTTATTTTTAGGAGTCATAGCTACAAAGGAGCCATTTCCTAGAGTTTTAAATGGTCGCATATAGAATCCCAAACCTACTGAAAGAGTCATGTCCACGCAGTGTAGAAGGGACCGCAAGTTTGTTGGTCATTGCTTTGTAAGCTATGTGAGGGGCCATGAGTTGTCTCGAGAGGAGAATAGATTTGTTTCAAACATGGACACTGGATGGAAGAGGACGAGCGTAGTTTAAGAGAAGCATGGTGTATGTAAAGAACAAGAGAAGGATTTGCAAGTGAATGAGGCAAGAAGTAAAGTTGAGCATTGAAGTGAATGCTTATTTTGTACATGAATATTAATTAATATGTTGCAGGGTGCATGATCGATGGTACCTGACACCCCAAAAAAAATTTTGGTTCTTGTTAAAATGTGACTTCCCTGAGTTCCTAGAAGCATAGAAAAATTGTATCCCTCTTATGCACAAAGAAGGGATGTTGCATCAAGTGTGGAATGAACCACTGGGATAGATATGAGGGTGGCAAGTGCACTCGTATCCTAGCTTGATGTGGAATTGAAGAGGTTGAGTTTTCAATTGTGGGAGGAATGTGAGATGGTTTAATCTTAGTTTTGGGACTAAGATTGATGAACCATGTATGCAAAGATAATTCCTATAGAACTAGTGGTTATAGCAGTTAAGGACCCATGTAATCCGGTAGATGGATTCATTTTATATGTACATCAATGCAAGTTTGTATGAAGATACAAAAGGAGGCATGGAAGATGACGAGCATGGAAGAGCAACAGATGTAGAAATGGATGGTGATGGTGAAGTCACCATTAGACACATGAACAAAAAAAATTATTATTATAATGGAGTTGAAATTTTGTAATTGCATGTAAATGGGCATACAGTTGTAAGACCTGGTTAGGCATGTGTAACTCTGGTAATTCACTGATAAGTCTAGGTATACCTAGGTGATAGGGGTGCAACCCTGGTAACTCACTAGTAATTTCATGTAGAATTTTGTGATACGGGGGGCATGATGAGATTCCTTGGTTAAAAACTTTGAGGGGAGTTGGTGATTTACTCCAAGTCAAGTTTAAAGGGGGTACTATTGTTAGGGTTAACCATGACTTGGGAATAACTCAAATGGATTAGGTCTCATCACGCGGTTTTGGGCCCATGGTATTTGGTGTAACATGTTATTGGCCCAACGTATGGCATGTAATGATTCCTATAACAAGGCTTGGCATACTCCATTGTAAGGTGGCTTGGAGGTGAGCAGGTGAGCTCACTTGGCCCGGTTAGCTGGTTTTGGCCATGTAATGAAGATATTCATTGGTGTTGGTTTTTCCCCACAAGGGGATTTTCAGGGTAAAATATGTCTCTATATGGTTGCTTGTGAGTGTGTTTATTTCTATTGCAAATATATTTATTAATGCTCGTTAAATACTAACAAATTATAACATTTGTCAATTAATTTAAATTTCATAGAAATATTTATCTTGCTGATATATCATCAATTATTTCATGTGAAAAATAAATTTTAAATCTATATTGTCATTATGTTGAACCCTTATAAAGATAGGTTCCACTCATTATTCAACCGTAATGTTGAGCTATATATCAACGGAAATATTGACTATGATTTTGATTACATATTAACAACATAAATGTTGACTACTATTATTTTAGTGGAAATTTAGGTTACAAATATGGTCAAAGTGGGTATGGATAATAAATAGGTCAAAAGGGGGTTGAATTTTTGACCTAAAATGGTACCCAAAGAATACTAGTTGAAAATAAAGTTGAACTTTTGGGCTCACGATATAGTGTTTCCTTCCAAATTAGTTTTTAACGTGTCTTGATAGTTGTCTAGGGTAACATGGATAAAGATTTTTGAATACCCCAAATATATATTAGGGTTAAGGTTTTCTACTTTCTAGAATATCTTGACTTGTATAACAATGTTGAGGTTGGGAACCTTTTCCACAAATTTTTAACCCCCAAAATGGCCATTTAATGCTCGAAACAAGCTATGAAAATTTTAAGACCTCAAATTACCATAATAGAATATGCCCCTAAGATGGGCTCACCAACAAGGCCATGGCTTTGATTTTTCATTCCAGAATGTACCAAAATGGATGAAAAACTATATAGTGATCCATTTAGGATGATGCCACCTCCTTAGTCTATGTTGAGATTACTATACCCTCCCCTACTCACTCCTTTGCTAACTTACATATAAATGAGAACCAACCCTCTCTCATCAATCAAGTCATTCAAGTATTTCCATATGATGATGATCACTTCAACACTTGTATCATGTGGACCAAGGGAGAATATTTAAAGCACTCCTCCATTCTAGAAGTAGCAACTCATTGTAGATTGTGCCCAGAACACAACCTCTAGAGACCTCTTGACAATTGTTCAAGTATAATTTAGAGTGTGTGAAAAAACTGCATATGTGTGGGCCCGCTTAGTCTTAACCATCATCGTTGGGTCAATAATAGGAATTTCATCCACATAGTTGTGAAGGAAAACCTTGACGAATTAATCGTGATTGGGTGGATCAATTCCACCAAATTTTCCTAGGAACTACATCTGGCCCTATCCATATAAAATAACTTTCTATGGAAGCAAATCAACCCATGAAGAGAAAGCATACTACAACTGAAGTTTCCATTAATATTAAACATTTCACAAGTGAGAATTGAAATTGAATTGAGAAGATAAAACAACAAAAAAGAATACATTTGGCTATTTCACTAGCTCTCTGGACAATAATAATTTATTCATGTGTGTTGGGCCTAGTGTTTTGGAGGTACCATTTTTGAAGAAACAAGTTTTGGTGTGGACAAAGACACAATGGAACGAGTTCAGCGAAGTGTTTGACTCCGACAAAGCAGCTAGGAAATGGGGAAAACGGTCATGTTTATCATGTCAAAGGTCGGAGTTGAGTTAGTTAGTTAGAATTGGTCCACATCGTAATAATGAGTCGGTTAGGAAGTTAGTGGGTTAGTGGGAGCGGGGCAAGCTTAGTGTGAGCTATAAATATGTATTACAAACGAAGTTTTGGGTTACAATCGGTTGGTAGAGATAGTCGAGTTTTTTTGTACTCTGCAATGAAGATATCCACTATGTCTATCGAAGATATTTTGGAGAAGCTAAGTCACTAATATGCAGGCTATGTGCGCAGATCCTTTGTATTACATGCAGAAGTATTTAAGTTCTTCTTGAAGTGCTTATTTGGATGTGGCTCTTAATAAAATACAAGTGCTTATGTGGTTTTTCCCAGATGGGTTTTCCACGTAAAATATGGTGTCTTCATGTGTGTTGAGATGTGTAGTGATGCGACTTGTGATATTTGTTTCTTTCTTCGGTTAAATCATCAATTGAATGTATGATGTGATAAGCGTATGGAAATTGGATGTAATCTATTATCGGGATAAGTTATGGTATTCGTCGAAGTGATGAGTCTGTCAAAGCTCCGATCTGTCAATGTTCTATAGAAAGATATAATGATGAATGTATTTCCTGTTGAGTATTCCCCTTTCGTACTACATGAATTCTGGTTCCTTCAATCCCCATAGATACTTCGGGTGAGACTTCATCTGCTCTGCAGGTGTTTCCGAAATGGATTTACTCCCTTTCGGGCCGATGTCTGTGGATTGTTGAGTTTCTTGGTGAATGTTGAGTGTTAGACCCTTGTCGCAATAAAAGTGCATCGGAAAATGGTTCCGTTGTCGGGACTGGGACTTTGAGGTGAAGGGGAATATTGTGGCATCCGACTAATCTAGAGATACAGGATTGGGTAGACCTGCAAATGGAAGAATTTTCAAAGAATCATAATAGACATCCTCGATTGAATAATGAAGATTGGTTAGATAAGTATGCTTTTACTGATAATCATGAAGTGTTATTTGGTGAGTTCCCGGTGATATTGCACGAATGGTCAGTAAGGTTGACTGAACAAAAGACAAATTTCCAAGGAGGCAAACCTAGATATTGGACACCTGAGTTGATACAGCGATTGAAGGGTGTAAACAACAGAGTCTCTCGCGCAGTAGATTTATAGCTAGGTAGTGTGTTGGAGGGGTATATTACCGAATTCATTATTGACACTATCAAATCCTATAGTGCAGTAGAACATGAGTTTTTTGAAGGTACGCATGGTAAGTACCTCAAGTCTTTGAACTTATCGATCAAAAATATTCTTTGTGAAAAAGGTGTAATACGAATGGAATCTGACGAGTAGAGCAAGTGTGTCCGGTGGGCATGGGTATTGGATGGACAACGGTCTAGACAGAATTAATGGGATGAGCTGAGATGCTAAGTGGAGACAAAATTGAATCAGATGAAGAGTTTGGAATTCTAAGGAGTGTAAGATGGTTTCGGTTAAAAAAAGGAGGATAACTGTGACAGAAAAGAGGGGTTGCAGTGCGACTGAGAGGAGAAACTACGAATAACTGCCACAGCTTGAAGAGGATTCTAGTGACGAATAGGTTGACTACCTACTCATTCCTAAGGAAGAAGAAGGATCTGAAGGACCGTTCCATACCCGAGGTTGCGACATACCCACGACCCCATGTACATCTCCAGAGACTGAGGTAAGACCTAATATTTCTTTGCATTTTATTCCATCTAGCCAAAGTAGTGGTAGTAGTCTGAAGAGTACTTCATCGATTAGGAAAGCCCCCAGTAGTGGTCCATTAATAATGAATCAATCAAATCCCCAAAGGTACAGAATGGTTGGGGATGATATGAAGTTACCTATTTTTAATGGGAATGGATTAGAAGATACAGAATAAAACTGGTTTTTGTGCAACGTTGTATAGACTGTGAAGCAAGTCCAGGATGACAACGTCAAGTTGGCGCAATTGATCACGACTTTTAGAGTTCATGCCTTAGACTGGTTTATGAAATTTTCTGAATTTACTGGTAACTAGCCTGGGAAGACCTTGGTAGAAGTCAAGGAAGGACTGAATATTGAATTTAAGAAGCCGAAGTCTGAATCTCAATGTATTACGAAATTTACGGAAATCAAGAAAGCAGCGAATGAGTCTGTTTGGGACTTCGACCAATGTTTCAAAACGTTGATGGCTCATACAAGATTTCCAATGAATGATTTACAACATAAAGAATGATTTATTGTTGCATTGTTTCCCCACATCAGAACTCCTCTTACGCAACAGAAGATACTGACACAGACGGAGGCCTTGGAATTGGATATGAAGTTAGAAGCATCACTTATCGGGGAGACTGGATCTGGTATGGCTCAAATTCAGTCACAGTTAGTAAACCTATTTATTCAAATTCAGGATATTAAGAAGGGAAAAGAAAAGCATGAAGATGTTTGGTGCACTAGATGTAAAGAAGATGGAAATTCCAAAGACCAATGTACATCATTTCATGACTATCTTAATGCTAGTAATCCGAGCCCAATAAATCCTGTTATATGGTGCCGAATCTGTCAAACCAAGGGAAATCGACTAGAAGAATGCTACTTGCTACAAAACATGGTGATTGATCCCCAAAACTTATGGTGCAAGTTTTGTAGATATGTTGGGCATGATGAAAAGCACTGTCGAGCATATCAGTTTTTCACTGAACGGATTGCAGACACATTTCTTATGAAGGGCGAGGGTTTAGTTGAAAGACTCGAGGCACAATTCAATCAACCATGAGGTGGATTCAGAGGCCATGGATGGGGAGGATTTGGTTGAGGTAGAGGATAGCTAATATGTTATAATTGTGGTACTCTTGGACATTATGCTAGAGATTGTCCACATCCTACTACATCTTGTACGTATTGCAGAGTGTTGGATCATACCATTAAAGACCATCCACAGCTTATATCCAAGTGGAAAACGAATCATAATCAAAATAAGAATCAAAATGTGCAAAATATTTTGATGGAACCGTGACCAGGTCAGCCTACTGTCTTTGTTGTAACAAGAGGTGGTGTTGCAATGGGTGGAGATAAGAATAATTAAATTAATCTAAGGGACCCAAGAGTAAGACCAGTAGCTCAGAAGCCACCACAGTTTCATGTCTAGAAAGAGAAAAATGTATTCTTTGAAGCTTGGGATGAAATTATGAAGGACCGATCAACATATTCCCCATTTCCTGCCCTTGAAGAAGGACCAGTGTACAACATGCCACCTTGCTTCGACAAGTTTGCGCCAAGGAAGAATTTTGGAAAATTAAGTGCCCTTAATACTTTTCTCAAAAGTTGTTTGGATTTGGTTAAATATGAGGATGCTTTAAGAGAATTGAAAAAGTTAATTTGAGAATCTGAGGAAGGAGTATGATCCAAAAGGGTTGTTAATCATGTCCAGAGAAGACATAAAAACGGTCGATAACTGTGACTTAATGCACATATTGGTGACTATGACATGGACCTTATTATTCTAGATTTGGGTTCAGATGTAAAGATATTGACCAATAAAATGTGGGACAACATGGGTAAGCCAAATTTAGTATGGTCACCTATCCAACTATTCTTAGCTAATCAACAGAAATTAATACCATTTGGTCGAATGGATGGGGTTTCTATTGAAGTAGAAGGACTGTGCACATATGCAGACTTTGAAGTGATAGAGATTGTCGACGACACAAATATGTATCCTGTGCTACAGGGGATTGATTGGGAAATTCAGGATCAAACTATCATAAAATTCAAAAAGAGAGTTCCGACATTTGAAAATGAGGAGATTAGAGTTGTCGCACCTCTGGATCCATTAGAATGGCAGATATATGTAGAACCAGTCAAAGGAGATTGCGATGCTCAAGATTTAGATAACATCTATAATGTATCTTCCAGGCTCAATGATTATATTAATCCTACAGAAGATGGTACGCTCAGTTGGCGAAGTGTTAGTTCATGTTCATCTGATTCTAGTACAGCTCTTGGAAATTGGCAGAATAGGTTACATGAAGTCTCTATGCAAATATGTGCTCATGTGACAAATTCCCTGCGATGGGTTGGAACCGGGGTATGTAGTCTCCCTACTTGTGAGGGTTTACCTAATGAGGATGAGTTTATTAATGAATTTGAAGTAAAGGTGCCGGAGCAACAACACTTATTAGCCCTGGATGTCTCCCTAAAAGCAACACCAGAGAGATGGCGGGCTACACATAAGCACTTTGTACCTAAGTGGTCACAGTGTAGAAGATACTTAGAAATTTGTTTTGGGGAAGGGATCCCATATATTGGTGAGAAATATATAGGACTTACTAGTCTTGCTGATCATTTGACTACCTGTAGTACAATTTGGCAAAATATACCCAAGAAAGAGTGGGTACACATGTTCATTAATACACTTGATATTATTTCGAGAAATTGGTATACATTGTTGGAGCTACAATAAGGAACTACAAACTAGGACAATTTTGCTACAAGTTTTAAACACATGTTTAACTATGAGGATGAAATTCCTGCAATAGATGCGGCTCTGCAAGTTATTAATTCTAAGATTTTTGAAGATATCCTAGGACCACCATCCAATCTGCAACAGTGGAGAAAATGAAAGAGTGTTACAATATTAGCGGCGGACCAAAAGATGATGACCCGAGGGATGTCCATATTCCAGAAAGTGAAGGAAGTCGTGATTTGAAGGGGCTAGACATACCATCAGATAAGTTCATGCACCCATTGAAGATTAAACAAAGGTACATATTGGCTCTACCGAGAACCCAAATTTTGCAAACATAGATGATTACTGGGATGATGAAACCATGGGAAAAATTACTGACTTATTGCATGAGTTCCAAGATCTGTTTCCTACTAATTTTTTAGAGATGAAAGGTATAGCTAGTGATCTGGGTGAAATGAAGATTCACCTGAAACCCGGTGCTAATCCTGTGAAGCAGTGGACGTATAGACTAAATCCATGGTATAAAGAAAAGGGTAGAGCAAATATTGACAGAATGCTTGATGCAAGAATCATTGAACCTGCAGAAGAATCAGAATGGATCAATCCTATGGTGGTCCAAGGCAAGAAGATTGGAGAGATCAGGATCTATGTCGACTTAAGGAAGTTGAACGACGCCTGTCTACATGATCCTTTTCCCACTCCTTTTATAGATGAAGTGCTTGAGACTATCGGAGGACAAGAAGCCTACTCTTTTACAGATGGATTCTCTGGATATCATCATATCAAAATAGCTAAGGAGGATCGACATAAAACAACATTTGCGATAGAATGGGGCTGTTTTCAATACATGGTAATGCCTTTTGGCCTAAATAATTCCCTTGCTATTTTTTCATGAGTAGTTTTTGTTTCCTTTAAGGATTTTATTCATAAGTTTCTAGAAGTGTACTTTGATGACTGGACAATTTATGGCTTACTAAAGAATCATATCGACAATTTAAGGTTGATGTTAGAACATTGTCGACAGTATAAAATTTCTTTGAACTTGAAGAAGTGTATATTCTATGCCCCATTTGGCATATTGTTAGGACATGTCGTTTGTAAGCAAGGCATACTAGTAGATCTTGCAAAGGTCTCTATCATAGTTGATTTACCTCCACCTAATTCAATTCGACAATTGAGGACAACTTTGGGTCACACAGGATACTACAAGAATTTTATTAAAGGCTACGCCCAAATAACAACGCCGATGGAGAAACTATTAAAAAAAGATGCAAAATTTTCGTGGAATGAAGAATGCCAGCAAAGTCTTGATACGCTAAAGGAAAAGATGGTCACAACAAATATTCTAGTATTTCTTGACTGGAAGAAATAATTTCATGTCCATGTTGACGCGTCATCTATCGCTTTAGGGGCGGTCCTGTGAAGAACATGCAATAATTATTTAATGCAAATACACGAGATATCAGAAATAATAGAACTCAGAATCACTTTTATATTGATCACGGGCCACTTCGAGGGGGAAACCTACTTTGAGAAAGCTCAATACAATTAACTTCACGGTGCCTTCATAGGCCTCAACACACACTTATATACTAATTCTAGGTGCCAATACCATGGGTCAATACTATGTGTCAATACAAACTATGAGCTAATACAAACTGTTGGCTACTTTCTGGATAGACCCGGGTTTTCAGGAGGCGCAACAACAAACACCCCTTTGGCGCACTGGCCCTTTCGGCGACGAGCTGCGCAGCAGCCTGAAGTCTCACCCGAAGTGGCTATGGGGGGCTAAGGAAACAAGTTTCCTTAACCGGGGTGGTGTGGAGTCCACAGTCTTCTCTCTTCCCTTCTTGGCGATAGGTCCTGAACAGAGCGTCTTACTCTTTCACAGGTCATATAGCGCGACCGTGCTGGAACTTACTTGTCTCAGCCTAGCTGCACGGTAGCCCCGCACCTGTGCACAAGGCTTTTACCCGCTACGCCTGATACACCATGTATCGTCTCTGGCCTTGCGCCATGGCGTAGTAACACACTCGTCAAGCGTTGCGGTGATAGTGTTCTTACAGGCTCCTTCGACACAGCACGAGTATAACTTCTAAGGGAGCTTCAAGGATTTACTTTACATACTCATTCATAAAGATAGCGAAACATTTATGTAAACATACAGTAAAGCATAGACATGCAATCACATAAAGCATATAACAACAAGAATTATGTGGTTCGCCTCCACAGGGAAATCATGTCCACGAGAACTGTATTTTATATTAACACGAGATGGGAATTTCACAGTTACGCTGCGCACACAGCTGCAGCCTTAGATCTTTCTAGGAAACTCCACGAACACAGCTGGAAGCCCTTCTCTTAGATCTATTCTCTTCTCTACAGATATTATAATGACTCAGACATCAACTTAGATTGTCTATAACTCAGTGATTCTAGCTCTCTAGCTATCCAATTCTCTAACTCCCTAACCTTCTAACCCTTTTCCCTTTACACTTACACATATATATAGGTTGCCCTAAGGGTCGCACCTTTACAAAACTATGGGCCTTTCCCAATAGTGATCCCCAAAAACCCTAACCACTGACACGGCTAGGTGTACTTTAGATGCCTCTTGCAGTTGCGTCGCAACTTCCTGCAGACTCCGTGATTTTCGGCGTAGATCGCGGGTATGGGCGCCGCTTCATCGTTCTTTGCTCCTTGTCCTTTGGCTTCAATGCTTCAGCCTGTTGCTTCTCCCTTGGTCCGAGCAACCATAACTCCTTTACTTTGCCTTAATGAGGGTAGCTGAGCCCTCTATTCTACCGCTTCATTTATTGTGGTGGTTGAGCTTTCTACTCGGCCACATTTACTCTTCTTTGGCTTGCGCGCGCGATTTCTAGTCCACACTCTACGGTGAGCTCGTCCATCTAGCGCCATATTGCGCACTGTTCATTTCCGCCAAAAATGGTGCTTTTCCTCAAAATTAGCACTTTTCCTTCAAACTTAGTGCTTTTTCCCAAAACTTGGCAGCTTTACCATAGCTACGGCCTATGCTCCAACAGGCCCCTAACACTTACTTGTGGCTCGTCCCCGAGCCACCCGCACTAGCTTGCGGTCATTTTAGTTGTGCATCTGACTTGGCTTGGGTCACAGCGAAGGCTTGCTTCCACTGCACAATAGCGGAGTCCATGTCTTGTACGCACTCCGTGGCTGTCTGCACCAATTCTGAAGTGGCTTCTTCTCCTTCTACAGCATCAACCAACTCCTGAGACTCGGTAAATGCTTTGACCTTGGGCTCTGCTTGGGCAGCAAGTTCAGCATACTCATCCATAAACGCCTGAATGATGTTGGTGAGAGTAGCATCTTTGTTTCAGAGCTTGTGCAGTTGTTGCTGGACTTTGCGGACTTTGCTCATCTTTCTCATTTTGGCTAAGCCTTCCAAGGGCTTAGCTTCTTCGTTCAGAACAGTTAGGGACTGTTCTACTGCTTCCACCTGTTACAAAAGGGAAACTCTAGAGGGGAGATTCTCGAGCTCAGCCCAAGCCTCCATAACTTGCGTCATTAACTGCTGGGCTTCATCTGTTCTGTTCTTCATTTGGGTATAAGTTGTGCGCAGTGTTTCAAGTTGTTCTTGCTTCTCATCTACGGGAGGCACTGCGACACGAGCTTCCAACTCGGCGAGCTGCTTTCTATGGTCCTCGGCCATAGCAACTACTTGTTGTTCTAGGGCTTGCGCCCTTCTACCAATGCATTGCACTTTCTCAACTAATGGAAGGTCTAGTTGAATTTGGCAGGCTGGCAGCTCCTGGGCGATTTCATCAACAACATTCCTTAGCCCAGTGTCTTGTGCTTCGTGAAGTTCAAGCTGTGAAGAGATCTCCTTGTAGCCTGCCCTTAGCTCTACTTCCTGCGTCTGCAGTCTTTGATTGGCATGGAATGTGGAGAGCTCCCTATCTCTCAACTCAGTAGATACCTACTCATGAACCAACTACAACGTTTCCAACGGAATTAGTGACAAATTTATTTCAACAGGGCCAACCGTGCTTACCTACAGTGCAGCCAAAGGATCCGGGAGTGTCATGCTTCGAAGCGGGATATGGACAACAGTGTGCCTCTCTGTAGGTACTTCGACCCGCTCAGTGCTTGTAGACGCTTGCGACGCCTGAGAGCCGGATGCTGGTGCATGGGTCTACGCAACTCGTCCTGCGAGACCTTTCAACTCCACGAGCTGCAGGTCCAGAGCACTTCTGATATTGGCCTAAGAGGTACGCAGCTCGTGGAATTGCTCCTTCAAGTATTGGTCGAACCCCGCGGCAAGGGTCTCATAGGGATCTCCAGTCGCTTCTGCGAGGTGCAACAGCTTTTGTTTCTTGGTAGGCGGTCCTGACGGACCTTCATCATTCTTCTGTGTGACCTTTTCCTTTCCCTTATCTTTTTCTGGTGCCTCAGGGGGTGGCATCGTGGTGGCGATTTCAGCAGCTTGTTTCCATTCTTTGGGCCAGGATTTCATAGTTTCGTCCACATCCTGGGTAGTCATTCGATAGAGCCCTATGGCCCATTCTTTCGACAGAATTCCGCGAGGGCGAAAATATATTTCATGCAAGTTGGAAGAAAAGACCAACTTCGTTCCATAGAGTTCTGTCGTCTCCTCAGTAAGCCTCAGCATCTACAGGATGGTATCCCTGAGGAGATGGTAATACTCGAAAAACATAGCGCGGTTCATCTTGCGCTTCACAGGATTATTAGAATCCTAGAGGTTGACATAGCGCATCCTTGTAACCTCTCCTGAGTGGCGTGGAAGAAACTGAGTGTTAGTCGGTTCCTTCCACCCAACAAAGGCACACAAGATCAGGAGCCAAGAGAAATGGAACAGCTGATTGGCGGTGTCCTGAACGTTGCGGCAGTCTTCCAAGAATGTATTCAGGAGGAAGAGACACCAGTTATACTGCTCTCCCTCCGCAGCTGCGACTGCGAGCTCTACAACAGCTCCAGGGACTTCTTTAGGTTGGCACTTCGTTAAAAGTCTGCCTGTGAGCAGATTGCTTGTGAATTTGAGTGCTTCATCTTCTACTGTAGTGAGGTCATAAGCCCGAACTCCTCTCGACAACTTGTATTTCTGCACCACCTGTGAAGCAAGCTTTCATTCCTTGTCTTTACCAACAAAATGGACGTTGGGGTCCTTACCAACCTTAGATAGGCAAGTAATTTGATGAATCAGGTCCACATTCAGATCTATTGGCCTCCCTAGCCAAAGATAACCACCGTGAACACAGGATAACAGGACCTTGACAACCGCATTAACTTCATTGCTACGCCCGAAGTGTGGTAGCTTCAACAGGTTCAACAATCCAGGCCTCTCCAGATTTACGGCAAATTCCTGCGGGACGAATTCGTCAATCTTCTTAGTGGGATTATGGACCACCGTCAGATAGTGATCTGGCATGAACTGCGGATACATTCTATAATCTCCCAAGTTAAAGTCAGAAAACTTAACCAGGGGGAGATGTCCAAGTAGGGATCCTTCTTCCTGCACGATTTTCGCCATTGGTGGCAGCGGAATCGAATACTTGGCATTCTTGGGAATACGCACCTCAGGTGCATCATCTGGGCACGGAGGAATGTAGTTAACTAGAGTGGCCAAAGGCTCTGGAACGGGTTCCTCCGGCTGCTGCTGTTGCTGAGACGCCTGCATGCCTGGGGACTATCTGGGATCAGGAAGCTCGACAATCTTGATCGGGGTACCCATACCGAAATCTAACCCTCTACGTCTGAATTGTCGGATGAATTCTTCAGTTGATAGGTTCTCCGTCATGAACATGCATACATGACCAACACTGAACCGAAAAGGGCAGAACAGTGTAGGATGCGAACTCTGAAAAGGGGAAAGCAGTCTACATGACACGGCTCTGAAAACAATGACTTAGACTCTCAAACAGGACAACTATACAACGCACTAGCAAGGAAAAGTAACCCAAGCATATACGAATGAGGGGTATTTATAGCTAAAGATGGTAGTAGATCCAGACAAGTGGCACTAATAACCGTTGGTGCCTACGCGGATGAGTTGACAACCCCCCTACCCCCCGCGCCTCTGTGGTGCATTAAATGTGATGGACGGGCTCTGACAGCCTTTCGGGAGATGAGCTAAGGCTTTCGGCTTCTTAATTAAATGCGAATCTTAGGGAAATCAAGCCGAATCTATCAAAGCAAATACAATTAAGTGGCGGTCTCGTCCTTCATTAAGACTTAGACGCGGCTACAGAACTTCCGCAATTCAAATTTTTGGCGGGTAACTTCAGCATGGGTAACTGTGCATATGGAGGGATCCACGGTGAGGAGAACTCTATAAGAGAGACAAATCGACAACAGGGAACTCCGCAAGAGCGAAAGTTCGACAACCCGAGGGAACTCCGCAAGAGCGAAAATAGGCTCGCTCAAAACAGGCTTTATTGAGTGCGCGGATGGTTCGAGGAACTGCGCGGGAAGCCAGAGACTGAAAATGTCTCGTGACTTTCGCGTAGACTGTGATAGGTGCGATGCCTCTTTTCAATTACACTGGACATCTGCACGACTTTAGCAGCTGATTAGGTCAACAGGGCGGAGTGGCCGTCTCGATAAAGCTTGAGCTGACTCCCGTTGATCATTGTGGGAAGCAACTCTCCATTAAGCTTCACAAGCTGAACTGCTCCGCCTTTTGTTATCTTCATTACTTGAAAAGGGCCTAACCAATGTACACAAAACTTGCCTGGAAACTTGATGAATTTACTATAATAGAGGAGTACCAAGTCTCCTTCCTGAAAGACTTTATTCTTAATATGCCTGTCATGCCAAGCCTTCTATCTCGCCTTCTGTACTTGTTGATGGAATCCAGCTAGAATCCTGTCTTCTTCTACGGAAACCAATTGTGATAGCCTTTCACTCATAGTATCAGTATCTGCCATTTCTGTAATTTGAGCAATTCTGAGACTGGGAAAAATGTATTCCATGGGCATAACTGCTTCTTGTCCATACACCAAACTGAAAGGTGTGTGACCTGTTAATTTCTTGCATGTGGTTTTGTAAGCCCATAACACAGTTGTGACTCTAAGATCCCAATCATCTCTTTGTTGGTTATAGATCTTGGTCAGGGCATTCTCCAGAATCTTATTGAATGCCTCCACCGTACCATTAGCTTGAGGGTGGTAGGGTGTACTCTTATGGTGACTGATGTGGAATTCTTCAGTAAGGGCCTCTATAGTCTCGTTTAGGAAATGTGTGCCCTAATCACTCATTAGAATCAGTGGACATCCAAATCTAGTGACAATATTCTCAAAAATGAACTGTGCGGCAGTGACAGCGTCGCAATTCTTAACTGGCTTCGCCTCAACCCATCTGGTGAGGTATTCAGTAGTTGTGATGATGTATCTTGCGCCGGTTCTCTTCCCTGGTGGGTTGATAGGTCCCACAAAATCAATGGCCCACTTATCAAAAGCACACACTGTTATCTAGGGTCTTAGCAGCATTTCATCTCTTCTTGAAGGTTTTCCTATTCGCTGGCACACATCGCAGCACCTGCAAAATTCCTTAGTATCCTTGTGCAATGTTGGCCACCAAAGACATGTGGCTAAGATCTTCTGCGCAGTCGGCTTTCCTGCGAAATGGCCTCCTGCGGTTCTTGAGTGCGCTTCTGCGATTATGGAGTTCTTCTCATGTGGTAAAATGCATCTGCGCAAGACTTCAGTAGGGCCCAACTTATAAAGCTGGCCTGCTATCAAAGTGAAGTCTACGGCTTTGACAACAAGTTGTTTCTTCTGCTGTATTGTGAACTCAACTAGCGCTTGCCCTATAGTGAGAAGCTCAATAATATCGGAATAATATTCATCTGCTGCTTGAATAGAGAACAGTTGGGCATCAGGCAGATTGTCCTCCAAATTTGTAGGGTCCTCCCCTGACTCTATCCTAGATAAATGGTCAGGTCCTGCATTCAATCTACCTGGCTTCACAATAATCTCAAAATCATACTCCTGGAAGAGGAGTAGCCATCTGCAAATTCTTCCCCCTAACACTGGCTTATAGACCAAGTACTTCAAGGAAGAATGGTTAGTGTACATTTTAAAATGAGCACCCAATAGATAGTGTTTGAACTTCTGTAAGGCATACACCATAGCTAGTCCTTCTCTTTCTGTAGTGGTGTAGTTCTTCTCGGTTGTAGACAGCTTTCTGCTAGAGTAAGCAATGGGTTGGTCAATACCTCCTTCTCCCGGTTGTGTCAGTACAACCCCCAATGCTATGGAAGAAGCATCTACATGCACATGAAAGGGTTTTCTCCAATCTGGGAAAACTAGAATAGGCGCTGTGATCATATTTTCTTTAAGTGTGTCCAGGCTCTATTAGCATTCTTCTGTCCATTGGAATTTCAAATCCTTTTTCAGCAGTCTTTCCATAGGCGCAGTGATCTTTGCATAACCTTTGATAAATTTCCTGTAGTATCCTGTATGTCCCAATGTAGTGCGCAATTGTTTGACTGAGTTGGGCGCAGGAAAGTTAGCAATGATGGCAACCTTCACAGGATCCATCATGAGTCCTTGTCTGCACACAATGTGACCCAACAAAATACCAAAAGGGGCACAGAAGATACATTTTTTCAAGTTGTGGGAGATCTGATACTGTCTACATTTTTCTAACATCATCCTTAGATTCCCTATATGGTTCTTTAGTAAACCAAACACAGTCCAGTCATCAAAATAGACTTCTAGAAACTTATGAATGAATTCTTTAAAAACAGCAACAACGACTCTAGAGAAGATAGCATGAGCGTTTTTAAGACCAAAGGGCATTACCGTATACTTGAATGAGCCCCATTCAGTCGCAAAAGTGGTCTTATGGCGGTCCTCTGGATGGATTCTGATCTGATGGTATCCTGAAAAGCCATTAGTGAAGGAGTAAGCCTCTTGTCCTCCAACATTGTCAAGCACTTCGTCTGTAAAGGGCGTAGGAAATGGATCATGCGCTGATGCATCGTTGAGCTTGTGCAGGTCCACGCAGATTCTTATTTCACCTTTTGCCTTTTTCTCTTGTACCACCATAGGACTAATCCAATCACTTTCCTCTACTGGTTCAATGATACCAGCGGTGAGCATCTTATCAATTTCTTCTCTGACCTTTTCTTTATATCACGGGTTTAACCTGTACGGGCGCTGTTTTACTGGCTTAGCATCCGGTTTCAAAGGTATGCGCATAACTCCTAAATCTCCTAGGATGCCTTTCATTTCTGTAAACTTGGTAGGAAAGATATCCTGGTACTCATGTAGTAAATCTACAATATGGCCAACAGTTTCATCATCCCAATAATCTCCTATAGAGGCAAACTTGGGTTCGACTTATGTACCAATGTTAATTTTCTTGAGCTTGATGTGTTCTGTTATGCCAGGGATATGAAGCTGAGGGCCTTCAACTTTGCGCGTCCCTTCTGATTCTGGAATATTGATGTTGCGAGGATCATCATCCTCTTCTCCAGCGATGAAATTATAGCATTCCAGGGCATGTTCCATCTGGACAGCCCAATCTGGTTGAGAATACTCTGGTAAAGGACATTGTCCAAATACCTTCTTTCTAATACACTTTAAATCCTGATCAATGCTTGGATTTTCTGACTCAAAGCTGAAAGTGAGTTGAAAACTTTCAATCATGAGAGGCCAAGTGATAGTGCCTATGCGCAATTCTGTTTCAGTGTACCAGTTCCTTGGAACTATATCCAACGTGTGGATGAATAGGTGAGCCCACTCATCCTCTAGAATATCTGACCATTGCTGAATACATGCTTCCACGTGTGTCCTAGGGTCACTCTGTCCATCATATTTGCGCAAAACTCCTGCTGTAGTCTCTTGAAATATGCGCAGTATCAACCTGTCTCAGTCTTGCCATGTGTCGATATTTTCTTTATGTGCACCCCACCATCTTGTAGGTGTAGCGCGCAGTGCTACATCCAATGCTTGTATGCGCTGCTCGTTTGGGATTTCTTGTTCATATGCATGTATGAATTCACTTACTCCAGTTAAACAATCAAAGATTGGAGTGTTATTCAATTCTGTGCCAATCCATTGAATGGATTTAGTCATCATGGCGTAATGCCTTGCAGAAACCTCATGTAAGCGATTCTGCCAATTTTCTAGTCCTACTTCCAAATCTGATGCGCATGAACTATCGCATCGCCAGGTGATATGGCCGTCTGCTGTGGGATTGAAATAATCATTATGACTAGCAGTCATCTGGTACAAACTTTCCATGTGGCCCACTTCGTCTTCTGCTCGAATGGGTTCAATATACCGTGGTCCTTGGAGGGGATCAGGTGCTTGAATCACCCTAATTTGGTCATCCTCAAAGGTCATCTGTCTTTTCTTCAAATTAATGACAGCCAGATTATCAAATGCCCAATCTATCCCTAAAAGTGTTGGGTAAGGTCTACTGTCATCCAGAATTTTGATTACTTCAAAGTCTGCAGAACTTCTTACTCCCTTGATATCAATGGGTACATTGGGTAATCTGCCCAATGGAGAAACTCTTTGCTGATTTGCTAGTCTCAGATGGATAGGAGATCTGATAAGCTGGGGACTACCCATCTATTCCCAAGTCTGCATGGTGAGAACATTAAATTCTGAGCCTAAATCCAAAATGACTTCGTTCATTTCAAATGCTCCAATCTGCGCTGTGAGTCTCATCTCTCTTCCAGTTCTAGTATGACTCTCAATCTGATGAAAAGCACACTGCGGTGTATTCATCGAAGCAGATTGTTGACACTGATCCAACAGGTGTTGGAGTTCCATAGTTTCTTTTTCATTGCGCAACAACTTTAAGTAGTTTCTCAGGAAAGCATGAACACTGCCTAGTGCATCCTCCTCATCAGGCCTTCCAGATGTAGTGGCCTGCTCTTGTACCAAGTTCTCTTGATGTGGCACATGCGGTCTGATATCATTATGCGGAACTGCGACAGAACTTGAAGCTCGTGGATATGAGAAATACTCTTGAGCTTGCTTGAATGCTTCTTTTTGCTTATGTAGGTCAAGCGGGGATGGTTTAATACTAGCGCGACACACCCATTGTGTTGCTGGATTTCCAGTTCCCAACTCTGGCGCACCAGTAGTTGCACCACTGCGTGTCACTATATTAACTGTGGGATCTGGTTCTTTTTTTTCTGCTCCAATCAACAAGATATTCTGGTTAACCTGTGGCTTCTTTTCTTGCATCTTGGCCATCAACTGAGGGCATTCTTCAATAACATGATCATAAGATGTACAGTATCTGCAGAGGGTTGTAGGATTTTGGCAATCCCTTGCATAATGGCCTTGAGCTCAGCAGTTATAGCAAGTGATCTGTCCTCTTCCACGACCAAAACCTCCTGCGTGTCCTCGGCCCCTGTAATTTCCTCCTCGGCCTTCACGAGCTGGGTCATACTGCGGATCTACTGTGGGTCCCAGTGGTTCTGACTATACTCTATAAACATCATGTTTTCTTTCTATCATAAGGTCATATGCTCTGCAATTGTTCTCATCATGGCCTACTGATTTACAGAAATTGCAATATAGATTCTTTGGAGTTTGTACATATTTCTGTAACAGGTGACACTCTTGTGGTTTGTGGCCTCTAGTTCTACAGATTTCACACCAAGGCCCCTGAGCCTGTGGTAAAGGGTTAGGTGCTCTAGTTGCAATATAATCTATGAAAACAGGACAATGGTCCTTTGAATGTCCTTGTGCTCTACACTTTGTACACCAAATTTCTTCCTTAACATCCTTTCCTTTCTTAATATCATGTACTTGCAAAGTTAGGTTTGCTATTTGGTTCTGCAACTGCGCAACACTGTTGCTTGTTCCAGCAATTGGTGAAGCTTCTAGTTTCATAGCCATCTTTAGAGCTTGTTCTTGGGTAGTGAGATTCTGTTGCATAAGAGGAAGTTTGATGTGAGGAAGCAGCGCAGCAATCAACCATTCCTTATGCTGCTGCGGTGCAAACTCAAAGCTTACTTGATCTATCAAGGCTTTGAACTTCTGGTCAAAGTCCCATACTGACTCTGTAGGTAACTGTTTTATGTCTTTGAGTTCTGTTATGCACTGTGACTCCGATTTAGGTTTCTCGAATTCTTTAATCATAGCATTTCTTACATCAGCAAGCGTCCTATTCTGTGCTACTGAGTATTTCATAAACCAGGTTAAGGCTCTCTCTCTTAGTGTGGTTGCTAACTAAACCAGCTTAACAGCATCATCATTAATTTTCTTAATCGTCCAAATGGCTTCACATAGAAACCAGTGTTGCTTAGGGTCTTCTATCCCTGTTCCTCTAAAAGTTGGTAGCTTCATGTCATCACCCATCCTTCTTGCGCTAGTGTTTACGTGGAGGTGCTGTGGCACTGCCTCCGGGATGGTTAAACAAAGGTGGAGCTGAGGTACTAGAAGTACCGTGCGGGCTACTAGAGGGTGTTACTGCGGGGTTATGCTGAGCCCCGTCTAGCTTTTGTGGTGTAAAAGGATGATAAGGGATATAAGCACTCCCTTGTCTCCCTATATGGCTCACCCTACGAACTCGACTATATTCTGGGCTAGACTCAAAAGAATGCTGGTCGAGGCCTACTTTATACCGTTTTCCACTACGAGTGCAACCAATAGCTTCAAAATCACTATCAGAATCTACAGACATTACTTGTCTATGCTATTCATCGGAAGCTATGCATAGTTTTCCTTTTTCATATAAGAGCATTTTAATCCACAAGTTCAGAGAATTTAAGAACTTACCCCTGTATGCTTTGAAGAAGCTCCTCTCAACCTCGTTGAAGCTCTTTCTCGTATCTACTACAAACTCGGTGATGAAGCCTTCCAGCAAACTGTTCAACCAAAAGTCTACTTCACGGGATACAGGATTATCTACCCGCTTCACAATACTAACTAGCTCAGGCGACCAAACAATAGGTTGATCAACATGCACAGTGGGTTCAGTATCTGCTAGCTTGGATACCCACCCATGCAACTCGAGTGAAAATGTTACAAAGAATATTTTGTGAAGGTCAGTATAAATATGCTTCTGCAACCAGTCTTCTGTCTGAAGCTTAGGGCTTCTATTTTCACATTCAGCGAACTCTCTAGCCTTTGAATCAAACCACTCTTGAATTTCTTTAGCTGTAAGATTCCAGCACCACATTTCCTTCAAAATAATAGGATTAAAGTCGGCAATGGAACCATTTATTGGCTTCTTTTTGGACAGACCCGGGTTTTCAGGAGGCGCAGCAACAAACACCCCTTTGGCGCACTGGCCCTTTCGGCGAAGAGCTGCGCAGCAGCCCGAAGTCTCACCCGAAGTGGCTATGGGGGGATGAGAAATCAAGTTTCCTTAACCAACGTGGTGTGGAGTCCGTAGTCTTCTCTCTTCCCTTCTTGGCGGTAGCCCCTGAACAGAGCGTCTTACTCTTTCACAGGTCATACAGCGCGACCGCGTTGGAACTTACTCATCTCAGCCTAGCTACGCGGTAGCCCCGCACCTGCGCACAAGGCTTTTACCCACTACGCCCGATACACCATGTATCGTCTCTGGCCTTGCGCCACGGCGCAGTAACACACTCCTCAAGCGCTACGGCGATAGTGTTCTTACAGGCTCCTTCGACACAGCACGAGTATAACTTCTAAGGGAGCTTCAAGGATTTACTTTACATACTCATTCATAAAGATAGCGAAACATTCATGTACACATACAGTAAATCATAGACATGCAATCACATAAAGCATATAACAACAAGAATTATGTGGTTCGCCTCCACACGGAAATCACGTCCACGGGAACTGTATTTTATATTAACATGAGATGGGAATTTCACAGTTACGCTGCGCACACAGCTACAGCCTTAGATCTTTCTAGGAAAATCCACGCACACAGCTGGGAGCCCTTCTCTTAGATCTATTCTCTTCTCTACAGATATTACAATGACTCAGACATCAACTTAGACTCTCTGTAACTCAGTGATTCTAGCTCTCCAGCTATCCAATTCTCTAACTCCCTAACCTTCTAACCCTTTTCCCTTTACAATTACACATATATATAGGTGGCCCTGAGGGTCGCACCTTTACAAAACTATGGGCCTTTCCCAACAGTGATCCCCAAAAACCCTCACCACTGACACGGCTAGGTGTACTTTAGATGCCTCTTGCAGTCGCATCGCAACATCCTGCATACTCCATGATTTCCAGCGCAGATCGCGGGTATGGGCGCCGCTTCATCGTTCTTTGCTCCTTGTCCTTTGCCTTCAATGCTTCAGCCTGTTGCTTCTCCCTTGGTCCGAGCAACCATAACTCCTGTACTTTGCCTTAATGAGAGTAACTGAGCCCTATATTCCGTCGCTTCATTTATTGTGGTGGTTGAGATTTCTACTCGGCCACATTTACTCTTCTTTGGCTTGCGCGCGCGAGCTCCATGATTTCCGGTCCACACTCTGTGGTGAGATCATCCATCTGGCACTGTATCGTGCACTGTTTGTTTCCACCAAAAATGGTGCTTTTCCTCAAAATTAGCACTTTTCCTTCAAACTTAGTGCTTTTTCCCAAAACTTGGCAGCTTTACCATAGTTGCGGCCTATGCTCCAACAAAAACCATGGGCTAAGTCTAGGCGCCAATACTATGAGTCAAAACCATGGGCCAGTACAAACTATGGATCAGCAAAACTATGGGCGACTTACAAAGCATATGCGCCAACAACAATAACACAAACTATGGATCAACAAATACTACGGGACGACTTACAAAGCATATGCGTCCAACAACAATATACTAACAAAGTAAAGACATGGGTTCCTAACATCCCCTCTCCCTTAGAAAAAGCTTTGTCCTCAAAGCTTTAGATGTGGAAATTGATGCAGAATCTGAAGGAGTTGGTCCCCTATAGCATCCTCGGGTTGCATTCCGAGTCACTGGCACCTTTGGAGTTTCAGGGAGGATTGCATGGAAGGATGTAGACGAAGAAGAACCATATCAGCGATGTGAAAAGTGCGCTCAGAACGGTGTTGATCGGCTTGTTGTTTTAGTCGAATTCTTGCCATGTGAAAATTGTCCTGCAGAATGAGAAGAAGCTAATCATGGTTTTGAAGAATTGAGTCAATTGCCTGAACTGGGGAGCTGTTGAAGGTGTATGAAAGAAGAACTGGTGGTGCCTGTCCAGAGACTGCTTCATATGGTGTCCTTTGAGATGTGGTACTATACCACTGGAGCGCTTCTAGGAAATCCATAGAAATAGTTGTCCAAATCTGTGGAGGGATGGGAAAGGGTTCGAGCAGTCCTGAAAGGAGGGTCGTTTCACCCTTGTTGACCTGGAAAGTATCATAGTCAACCACGATTCGTTGAATTGTCCTTTTGAGTCCCTGCCAAAAGAAGTTACATTGTTCCTAGTCATACGTTTTGAGGAACCCAGAGTGCCCTACTAATGAAGAAGCATGGAGTTCATAGAAGAGATAGCCCCGTTGAACAAATTGCAACCAATTTGGAACAAGCAAAGAAATAGCTGTAAGAGAAACTGGGTCATCAAATGTGCGAGGAGGAGCATCTTTCACCATATTGTCCTTACCCTTCTGGTAAGTGGTCGCATAGTCATAACCCATGAGTTGGATAACCCATTTCAGGTGTGCTGGGGAGGAGACCCATTGTTCTAGGAAAGTTTCCAGACTCTGGAGATCAGTCTTGATGCAGAAATAATTCTCCAATAGGGATGGATGCCACTTCTGTACTGTATGCAAAATAGCCATCATGTCCTGTTGAGATGTAGATGCGGCTAAATGCTTACCAGAAAGGTCTCGTGAAGGCGGCAAGCCCACTAGTGTAACAAAGACACCTGCATATCTATCCAAGGAAGTAGTGGAGACCATTGATGGGTGCATCTGAAGGGAATGGAGATGAGCAATGACACCATGTGAATTCTTCTTAAGGATCTTTTCCAGGAAATGTGAACTGATGATGCGAAGAGACCCTGGTTGTAAGCCCATAATTTTGTGTTGTGTCCCATTAGCTGAAAACTGCATCCAAAGTTTAGCAAAATCCCATAAGATGGGGCCAAGTGTGCATAACCATTGAACGCACAAAACCACATCACATTCGCCTAAGGACAAGGAAAACATGTCAGAGCGTAGGTTATAATATTCCATAGAGATACGCACATTGTGACACTTCCCCTTACAAGGTAAGGTGCCCCCATTAGCAACCATGACTTCAAAGTTGGAGCAAGGATGGACAAAACAATCAGCCTGTTTGGCAATCCGAGGGTCAATGAAGTTATGAGTGCTACCAGAATCAATGAGTATGGTAAGAGGGAGATTCTTGAAGTATCTCCTGACCCGCATTGTTTGTGGGCTGCTGATGCAGGTTACAACATGGAGAGAGATCTCGGGTGGGTCATCCTGAGATGGGGTGTCAACAGGCAGGTGTTGAATGTCGACCTGATCATCTACTGTATCTGTAGCTTCTTCACCAAGTTTTGAGGTAGGCAGAGAATCCACATCCAAGAGATAGAGCTTTTATTGAACACATCTATGTCCCCGAGTGAATTTCTCATCACAATTATAACAAAGCCCTTTTTCTCGGCGTGCCTACATCTCTGTTTCAGACAAATGCTTGATAGGAGTTGGTTGAGGAGCAAGCGTGATGGGAGGTCATTGGGAACCCATATTTCTGAAGGGAACAAAGGTGGGTTTGGAGCGTTGTTGAGCTGCGATCTTGTCCTCTGCCAACTTAGCCAACCCTAGGACTTCCATCATTGTGTAGGGACAAAACATTTTGACCTCTGAGCGGATTTCATCCTTGAGACCACCGATAAAACAACTCCGGTAGAATTCATCAGACAATCCTTCTGTGTGATTGGCCAGTTTCTAAATTATGTCTGATACTCTCTCACTGTGCCCATTTGGTGAAGTTTAGTGAGTGCTCCTGTGAAGTCATCAAAAGCACTAGGACCAAATCGTGGCAAAAATCTGTCCAGTTTGGCTCGGGATGAGCTTTGATGTACCAACGGTACCATTGAAGGGCTTCTTGTTCCAAATGAAAGGATGCAAGTGGAACTTTCTAGACATCAAAAGTATTATGTAGACTGAAATATTGTTCTACTCGGTATATCCATCCAGTTGGATCAGTACCATTGAAGCAAGGAAAATCAAGCTTCGACCCACAAAAATTGTTGGAAGAAGAGAATCTAGTGGCTGCAAAAGATTCTGGCTGTCAGTTATTGTTCATGGCTGAATGCTGAATATGGAGGCTGAGAAATTTTTCATCCAGATCTTGGAGTTTGGTTTGGATGGCTGCAAGTGCTTCCTCCATGGTGTGTGCTCCTGCATGGGTGACAACCATAACCAAGGCTTTTTTTTTTTTTGAAATGGGTAAAAACACAAACAGAAGCTGATTTAGTAAAGGGAAATTACGATTGGGGAAAAAATCTGATGGGTAATTGGGGTTTGACTAGTTTTTGGACACTGTCGAAAGGATAGGAAAGCAGAAAAGGGGGATTTCAGAAGCATGGTGAAAGAATGAGAAAATTTGGCAGAAAGCGACAAAGAAGCAGAATTAAAAAATGAACTCTGTGGGAAAATTTGAAGGTGATTGGGTGAAATCTGAGGAAGTTATGGAAAACCCTAAAAATAGACAAATGTGGGATTTCGGGCTTTGGGGAGTGGAATTGGGGATAGGGTACTCAGGAATGAAATATGCAGAATGGGATTACAGGGGTTCCCGTGAAAACAAGGGAGATATGGAGAAAAAACTGGTTTTTTATTTTTTATTTATTTTTAATGGAGCGACTACGGTTTGGAAGGGATCTGAAACAGATAGATCTGTAATGGCCCAGAAGTGAGTGGAAACAGAGGGATCTGAAATGGCGCCAAATGGATTGAAAATGGCTGGATCTGGAATGGCTTTCAGAATGGATCTGAATGGCTAGATCTGAAACGGCGCAGCAGTGATCGACAACAATTCAGCTGAAAATAGATATGGACCCCAGGTATGTGTGGCTTCCTAATAGTTCAAGGGTTTCACTCGGCCACCAATGCTATCTAACGACATGCATATTGGGGTAGTACCCCTCAATCCACGGCTCAGGTAAAACTGATAACTTCTTTGTCACAAACGATAGATCTTGGTTTACCTCACGGGTGGGAACTAGTCAATCAGGTAGGGGTCATTGCCCTTTTCGCTGGCAGGTCCTCTCAATGGGCCAGCTACTTCGGGGTTCTTGTGGTACTCCTCACAATGAGTTTTAGGGCTTATTCCCAAGTACTTCCCATAGTTAAGCGAATAGGGATTATTCCCAAATCCGAACCTGCAACAAATGCGAAAAAAATTTAGCAAAAATTTCACCTAGCGAGCCCAAGAAAGTGCTCTGATACCATATGTGAAAAACTTGCAATAATTAATTAATGCAAATACACAAGATATCATAAATAATAAAACTCAGAATCACTTTTATATTGATCATGGGCCACTTTGAGGGGGAAACCTCCTTTGAGCAAGCTCAATACAATTAACTTCATGGTGCCTTCATAGGCCTCAACACACACTTATATACTAAGTCTAGGCACCAATACCATGGGTCAATACTATGTGTCAATACAAACCATGGGCTAAGTCTAGGTGCCAATACTATGAGTCAAAACCATGGGCCAGTACAAACTATGGATCAACAAAACTATGGGCGACTTACAAAGCATATGCGCCAACAACAATAACACAAACTATGGATCAACAAATACTACAGGATGACTTACAAAGCATATGCGTCCAACAACAATATACTAACAAAGTAAAGACATGGGTTCCTAACAGGTCCTTGCTCAACTAGGTGAGGGATCCATCGACCACCCTATTGCATTTGCTAGCAGAAAATTTTTCGCTGCAGAACGAAATTACACTATGACTGAAAGAGAGGTCCTTGATATGGTCTAGCATTGCAAAAGTTTTGACATTATTTATTAGGAGGCCACTTTAAGATGTTTACTGACCATTCTACATTGAAGTACCTGATCAATAATCCAGTGTTGGGGGTGGTTGAGGTTGTTTCAATAATACGATTTTGAAATCATAGTTAAGCCCAAGAGTTTGAATGTGAGCCCCGACCATCTCTCAAGGTTGGAAACTGGAGAAGATCCAACTAGTTTAGAAGACAATCTTCTAGATGCACAACTCTTTTCAATAAAAATGGTTGACTACTTTCAAGATATTGTGACATTTGTGTCCATGGGTATGCCACCAGAAGGGTACATGACATCCTAGAAGAAGCATTTAGTGGTCAAGTTCGCAGACTATCAGTTGATCACCGGTCAGTTGTATAAACTAGGACCGGATGAAGTATTGCATCGCTGTGTTTTGGAGCACGAGAGACTAGTCATATTGGATGAGGCTGATGATGGGGTCGTAGGAGGTCATTATGTAGGAAATATACAACACAGAAGATCTTAAGAGCAGGATTATGGTGTCCAAACCTTCATAAAGTTGCTAAAGACTACAGTCAAAATTGCGACGTATGTTAGAGAATTGGGAAGCCTTCAAGAAGAGACGAAATGCATTTAGTACCTCAGGTTACACTACAAGCATTTGACAAGTGGGATGTTGACTTCGTAGGACCTATAAATCCACTGGGAAAAAGGACAAGAGCAAGATATATTATCACTACGGCAGATTATCTTACACGTTGGGTGAAAGCAGCGCCAGTTCGAGACAGTACTACTATGAGTGACTACTGTGAATTTTTTATTTGACAATGTCATTACCAGGTTTGGATGCCCACGTATTTTTCTAAGTGATTAAGGCACACATTTTGTTAATAAAAATATAGAGGCTCTTACTGAATAATTTCAATTCTATCATTAGAAGAGTACTCCATACCACCCGTAGGTAAATGGAACCGTTGAAGTGTTCAATAAAATTATGGAACATGCACTCACTAAAGTTTGTAATGTGAACCACGGTGACTGGAATTTAAAAATCCCTACAATATTATGGGCTTATAGAATGACATGTAAACGGTTGACAGGACAGACTCCTTTCAAATTGGTGTATGGACATGAGGCTGTGATTCCCATGGAATATATTGTCCCCAGTTTAAGGATTATGGAATATATTGTCCCCAGACTCCTTTCAAATTGGTGTATGGACATATATTGTCCCCAGACAATATTGTTCCCATGGAATATATTGTCCCCAGACTCCTTTCAAATTGGTGTATGGACATGAGGCTGTGATTCCCATGGAATATATTGTCCCCATGGTATGTATGATACTGGTACCATTGAAGAAAGACTAGCGCAGTTGCTCCAATTGGAGGAAGACCACTTTGTCGCAAGTTTTCACCAGTAGGTATAGAAATATAGAGAAAAGGCATGGGATGATCACCATGTTTCAAAAAAACATTTCTAGGCGGAGACTTATTTCTTCTCTATGACAACAAATTCTTCAAACATCCTGATAAGTTGTGGATGCATTGGCTAGGACCATATATTATACATTTTATTACAGAAGGAGGCGTGGTATAGTTACAAATAGTAGATGGTAAAATCCTTCAAGTATTGGTGAATGGGAGCTAGTTAAAGCCCTACAGTGGAATCCATGGTGTGTTGAAGTGAAACTTATTGCTTGCATGTAAAAAAAAAATGGAAACCCCAAGTTTAATTTCTGTCGTAGTCGTTTCTATCATAGTTAGTTGTGTCGATGTACAGTTCTGTCGGAGATTTTCGGAAACCCCGGGTTAAAATCACATTGAATATGTTTTGTCGAGGGTACTTCTATCGAAGTTCCATAATTTTCAATTGGAAACCCCAACTTCCTAGTATGTCGAAGTCTTTTTCCATGTCAAAGTTGGTTGTGTGTCGAAATTAGTCTGTCAAAATATTATTTGTGTTACCTGAAAACCCCAACATAATATTTGTGTCATACTTAGAGTCCTATTAAAAGTTGGTTGTTTGTCGCAACTCTATTTGTCGAAGTTATGGATTGACCTCTCTTGTCGAAATTGCGGTTGGTATGCATTTATTGCTGCTTTTATGACGAGTCCCACGGCGATACTAGTGGGATTTTTGAATTAAATGTTGAAATGATTGAACTGTGTGAAGAGAGATGTCGCTACCACTAAAATCATTGGAAGATCAAGGAAAATTAATCCATCTCAGGATTGACAGGCGGATCGCGTGCGAGGGATTAACTTAAAAATCCCACGTCTCCTTCGTTCATTCTTCATTGTGAAGTTGAGAAATTGGAGTTGATCCAAGAAACTAGAGCTGAGTCTTTGTAGTGTGAGATTATGAGATTGTTAGCTGCCAAGATGCAAGTCAAGTTCTCCACTGGAAGCGAGTATCAAGGCTCTGTCAAATAATTCCAAATTCCAAACTCCATTTCTGTGAGTCCAGATCTTCCTGGGGTGATTTCCTCATAGGTGCCTGTGGATGTGCCCCAAAAGATGAGAAGAGCAAACCGACCGAATCCAGAACTAAGAACGAAGGCACGCCATGATGCAGGCACATCTACATTGGGATCTGCTACTCTATTTCTAGAGTATGTCCCACCACGAAACTCACGAGCCAAGCCAGTAAAGTTGATGAAAAATGCACGGTACCAGTTGGAAACTATCCCGGTGTCAAAGGGGGTCATGGTACAAGTGTAGCTACGGTTTTCACCCTAGCTTGTGCAAATGAGCACCTACTAAGGAGAAGGGACTCCTTAGTAGCAGTTCAAAAAAATAGTAAATGAAAGATAGCACAGTAAATAGTAATTACTCTAAGCATGTGCATAAAACAGAAAAGACAAGATAATAAGAAAGGTTTTTGTATTGATTATACCTCCAATGTGAAGGTTGGTGAAGCCTTTGCAGCAGTCCAAGAGGGTTGCTTCCAAGCTTCCAGTTTTGCTCCTTTCTCTTTCTCCAAAGGGTTTTGGAAATGGGCCAAAGGGGCACTCAAATGTGAAAGTAGCTCAAGGGTGAGCTAGGGTTTCAGGAGTGATTTTGGCAGAGTAAGGGTATGGTTGACTGTGGATATGAAATGAGGGGCCTCCATCACCTATTTATAGGTTTTTAGTGGTGGAGTGCTGGCCCATGGTTTAGGTCAGTTGTATAGGGTTTTTGCTATTTTGGAGGAATTTTGGATTATTTTGGGGGGGAAAGGGGTTTTTTGGCCTTTTGGAGGCTTTTTTAATGGTTTTGTGGCCTTTTGGAGGATTTTTAATGGGATTTTAAAGTTTTGGTGGCAAATATGGTAGGAAATATGGACAAATGAGTCATGCAATGGGGTAGATGAGGTAGTGAGCACTTTTTGGGTGTTAACAGATTGCCCCCTGATGTGTGAGGGCAAGAGCTCATCGTATGGCCAATAGACATCATAAGTCTTTTAAGTTTTTCCCGGGATGTGGAGAGGAGAAGAAACGAACTAGAGCCCGGAACAACGGTCCCGAACAAACTGCAAAAACTGAAAGTACATGACCTCAATAATGAATGAGGAATCATCTGAACATATGGACAAGGCAGCCATTCCCATGCTCGTATCAAGATATAGGACAACAATAACAATGGGGTCCAAAACATTGGGACTTGAAATATACATGGCCTCAAATAAGGAATGAGGAAGAATATCAATATATGGACTAAGCGGGCATAACCATGCTTGTATCAAGATACATAAAAAACAACTGTGAGGCCCAAAAAGGAGGACCTGTAAGATACATAGAGAACCACTGTGTACATCATAAGGGTCCAGAGGGGATACAAATCTGGGACATACTATTGGGTTGACCATGTCTGAGTTGAAGAACTAATATACTAGAATAACAACAGTGCTACTGAGTGGGGTACCAGAGGAACCGATGAGTTGCTGGATCATAGTGATGGGAAGTCATATCCTCAATGGTACATTGAATTGGAACTAAATTGGGTACTCAAGGAAGCATATAACTGGATGGCTTCCGAATACAATCGCCAACGCTGATACAAACCGTTACACCAAAACCCCGAGGTGTTAGTGAAGGCCATCCACTAGGATCTTAACATCCCACCACGCTCCGCAGTCCAGACTCTGGGCTGGATGTGCGCCCTTATCGTGGTGCCCCTTTGCACCGTACGAGCCTCGGGAGAACACTGCAATGCCAACGTTTCCACCCACTCTGTGACTTGAACCTAGGTGGAGGCTCTGATACCAAATGATACGAACCGTTACACCAAAACCCCAAGGTGTTAGTGAAGACCGTCCACTAGGATCTTAACAAACGCAACTCGGACATCCACGGGAACATATAACTGGGTGTTCCGAAGTGACTCACCAATGTACGAGAGTCGGGGGAAATCCGAGGTCTTCGACCAATAACTAAAGGGATATAAACCCTGCGCGATTCTCAACGATGCGATCAAGGTGTTGAAGTCGAGCATGTGAGAAACAACCACTCGGAGAGGCAATGATGACTCCTCTCAAAATGGTTCGTAGGCACTCACCATAGATGGTGATGGGTCCAAGGCGCAAGGACCTCTGGGTCTATCCTCTGGAATAGAGGGGTTGTCGTCGACAAAGGGAGACCTTCAACTAGCAAGGAAATGATGTTTCCTTGATAGGAGCGTGAGGTGGAGAATCGAAGTGTGAGAGTACTGATGGTAGGACTATCATATTGTGGGGGATAACTGGGCAAGTAGAGTGGGTGGACTCAAAATTCCTTTATTCAAAGTATGATGGCAGGGATGATCGGGAAACATATGAAACTGACTGGTGGGAAAGGGATCATAGCTGTAATGGATCAAGGATAGTGACTAGGATGAGTGATACTCAAGCTGGTGTAAAATGGCAGGAGACTGCAAACTACTCTGAACAAAGGCGACCTGATTGGGGGTGTTGCTGAGATGATCGATCATAGTGCCAAGAGGCACAGGGGGACTTCTTCATGGGTTAAGGAACTAGAAGAAGTGTGTGTAAAATGGTACTGTTGTGTGGATTTATACGAGCCCAGGACAGTTCATGCTTGTGATTGCTTTCAATTTTAAGGAGTCTGAAAGCAACAAGAAGACTCTGAAATAATGGAATGGTACCGTTGTGTGGATTTGTACGAGCCTAGGACGGTGTACGCTCATGGTTGCTTTCAATTTTAGAGAGTCTAAAAGCAATAAGAAGACTCTAGGGGGGTGTTTTTTCGTGTGTTAGTCTCCAAGGCCCGAAGAAGAATAAAAGGATGCAATGAAGAACTCTTCTAGCCGGTGTGACTAGAGTATTCCTTTTTCATAATTAGTCTACCAGGTCCGGAAAAGGGTTAAACTTATACCAGATAGACGCCCTTTCAAGTACTTTAACGAGCATGAAAGGAATCAAGATTGCTTGGTGATCTTTTCATTGTTTTAGGATTCCGAAAAGAGCTTAACATAAACTCCCTAAGTGCCTTTTTCATAAAGGACTTGTCCAGCCCGAAAAAAGGATAAAATTATACTGAACAAAAGGCATGGCCAGGCAAGGAGGAAGTGCTCAATCAAGGAACATTGATGATGACCAAGAACGAGGGAGGGGGGGAACACTGGTGGACCTCCTTGGGGGATAATGAATGGTGGAAAAATAATGAAATAATTGTAGTATGAAAGGAGTGAATGGCTCATGTAAAAAGGTGGAACAATCCGATGGCGGCCGATGTGGTGCGCAAATCGAGGAAGCAAGGTGTCGGGACACAATGTTGAAACTGTACCTAGTGAGAGTGAGAAATGACCTCAAGCATTATCACAAGCTCGAAAAAATGAATCCGACGATATAAAAAGTGTCAAAAACGGAGAACGGCCGAAGTGGCACGCAAACCGAAGTGACGGGGGGTGTTTGGGAAAAAATACTCGAAAAATCTGGGGGTGAGAGCGAGAAATGATCTCAAGCATCATCACGGGCTCAAAAAAATGAATCCAATGATATAAAATATATCAAAAATGGAGAGCAGCCGAAGTGGCACGCAAATCGAAGCGACTAGTGGTGTCTAGAAAAAATGCTCAAAAAATGATGGGAAAAAAATAAGAAAACAAGTTGACCATCATGATGGTCTCGTCGTGCTCATTCCAGTGGTGGACACAGTTCGAAAAATGGACTCCGTATGGGTTCAGAATGTCTAAAACAAGAAAAATTCAATGGACTATAAATAGTAAGTGGGTCCAACATGATAAGTGTCATTTGGACTTGTTGACTTTGACTAGTGATCAGAGTGGACCAGAGCTGAGTTGGTGTTTCTGGGCGATCCGACCGACCGTTTTCAGATCCGGGAGTTACAGGTATTCCGATAAACTCATACTTGCATTTTCATTGGATTCGGTGGGGGGAGTAGTGGGTCCCATGGGAGTTTTTGTACGGTCCACGTGGGGTGGACCGCAGGTCTGTGGGGTGGAACCATAGTCGGGGACTGCAAATTCGAGGGCGGATCACGTGGACAAGGACCGCGAGGTTTGGGTCGGAATACGCGGTCCGGCACCGCGAGTTTTGAGGCTGGACTCGCGGTTCGGGACCGCAAGTTCGGCTCCTACAGGCACGGCCCCATACCGCGATTGTAGCCTTGACAGCCGCGGTCGAAAACCGCGACAAGGGGACCCAAAGCCGCGATTGGGATCAAGCTTTTAGGGTTTTCCCGGGGGGGGAAGGGTTACTTCTGTGACATGAGTCTAATGAGTTTTCCATATGTGATTGACATGATGCCTTTGGTGCTTTGGTGAGAGCGGGATGTCCCAGATGACATAGTGGATGTCATCTAGAGGGATCGGCATGTGCGGTTTATGTTGGGGTTGTGCGGGCTGCTGAAGTTCGGACAGGTGCCTCTGATGCGTTCAGCAGCGCTGCTGCTGAACCGATTAGTGAGCTTTTGGGAGTCGAAAATTCATGCATTCAGGGTGCAGGGAGAGAGGGTGGATCTCACCCTCGCAGATGTATACTTCTTGACGGGGTTGCCTTGTCTGGGTAGGGTGGCAGATACGCAGCCACGAGTATTCTATGGAGGATATGTTGGAGCGGTACTGCGTTCCGGAGGCTAGGGTGCAGAGGAATGCACTTCGGGTGGTGGACCTGCAGGAGCCAGCAGTATAGGCAATCGCGGCGTGTGTGGTTCACGTTTTGGGGTCCCAATTGTTAGGGTTAACCTTGACTCAGGATTGAGTCAAAGTTTGTTAGGTCTAGCACATGTTTTTGGGCACATGGTTTGTTGTAGCCCATGGTATTGCATGTAAGAAAGCCTTTATAAGGCTTGAGGAGGATCCATTGTAAAGTGGCCTGGAGGTGAGCAGTGGCTAGCTCACTTGGCCCGGCTTGGCCGGTTTAGGTCAAGAGTAATGAAGATCTTCATTGGGTGCTGGTTTTCTCACATGGGGTTTCCAAGATAAATTATGTGTCTCTATTATTTGATTGCTTGTTTGTGTTTATTTCTCTTGAAGGGTAAAATATGTATGCTCGTGTCATTCCTAACAACTGGTATGTCCAAGTCCAGCAAGTGCAGCAGCAGTGGAGTTGTTGTGATCAGTCTCCAAGTGGGAGATTGTTGGTTGTGGAGCCATATATTCTAGCCTTATAGATGATATTGTATCAGTTGTGTTTGTACCCTAGTTTTATATGATATGTAGGTGGACTGCACAGTCACCCCAGCGGGGGGGCATCGCCCCCCCACGAGGTTCCAGGGGGGACCATCCCCCCTGGCTGGGGGGTTCGGGGGCCAGCGGTCCCCCGGTGGGGGTTCGGGGGCAACGCCCTTGAAGAAAAATTTTGGGGCTATTTTTCGCTAGCTGTTTTGCGGGCCCATGGTTTTGGGTATCCCGTGGTATTTTCCCATTGTATTTACCTTATAAAATAAACACATTGTAATATGGCTAGGGAGGATGATGTATTAGGTTTTATGCATTGTAAAGATCTCTGAGATCAGGAGAGAGACTGTGAAACAGAGAAAAGGAAGTGCAGTGGTTGTGCTGCAGGTTGTATCCCTTCACCTTGCTGGATGGTAATAATAATAAGGACTGGAAAATTCAGTGTGGACGTAGCTCAAGTTGGGTGAACCACGATATATCTGTGTCTCTCTTGTAATGTGTGTGTGTGATTATATTTGCATTTCTATTTATTGTTATTGCTCTGCGATCCTGTTTTTCTAACAATTGGTATCATAGCCAAAGGTCTATTTGGCAGTTAAACCCGTAGGAAGCTAGGGTTTCTAGTTCGAGTGGGAGCAATGGCAAAAGAAGGAAAGTTTAAGGTAGAGAAGTTTAACGGCCAAAACTTTGGGTTATGGAAGATGCAAATGGAGGACTATCTGTACCAGAAGGATCTATTCCTACCTTTGGGAGGAAAAGCAAAGCAGCCAACGGCTATGAAGGACGAAGAATGGGAGGTTCTTGACAGAAAGGCTCTGGGAACAATATGGTTGAGCCTGGCTTCGTCGGTAGCTTTCAATATCTCAAAAGAAATGACAACAGAGGGTTTGATGAATGCATTGGGTAAGCTGTATGAAAAACCCTTGGCCTCCAACAAGGTATTTCTAATGAAGCATTTATTTAATATGAAGATGTCTGAAGGTGGATCTGTTACTGATCATTTAAATGAGTTTAATACGGTTACAAATCAGCTAAGTTCTGTAAGTGTGAACATTGATGATGAGGTTAGGGCTCTTCTAATATTGTGTCACCATTGCCAGAAAGCTGGAATAGCTTGGTCATGGCTGTAAGTAACTCTGTCTCTGGTTCAAACACCTTGAAATTTGATGATGTTATTGGTGTTATTCATAGCAAGGAAATGCGAAGAAAAAGCACAGGTGAGACATCAGGTAATGCGTTGACCATGGAGAGCAGGGGAAGACAAAAGGAGAGAGCAAAGAGCCAAGGTAATCATGGAAAGTCTAAAACGGGCAGATCCAAGTCTAGACTGGGAAAGATAGAGTGCTGGAACTGTGGAAAGAAAGGACATCTGAAGAAAGACTGCAAATCTCTAAAGAAGAAAGGAGATGCACAGAAGGAAACTACCCAGGAAGCAAATGTAGAAGGTGATGTGTTACAAGATGCTTTGATTCTTGCATTAGATAATACTAGTGATTATTGGGTAGTAGATTCAAGAGCTTCATGTCATGCTACACCCCATAGGAAATACTTTCATGAGTATGTTCCTGGCGACTTTGGACATGTTTTATTGGGTGATGATGAGCCATGTAAAATTGTTGGAATGGGTAAGGTATGGATAAAAGTTAAGAATGGAACTGATTGGTTGTTGAAATAAGTTAGGCATATTCCTGCTATGAAAAGAAATCTGATCTCAACAGGGCAGTTGGGAGATGGCGGCTGTCTATCTATGTTCGGAGAAAAGTGGTGGAAGATCACTAAAGGATCAATGGTGATAGCAAAAGGAGACAGAGTAGGTACATTGTATTTATGTCCTCATAATACTGACCATTCTATCTCTTTAGCTTCCACAGGAACAGATACAGCATTGTGGCATCATAGTCTTGGCCACATGAGTGAGAAGGGGACGCAGATTCTCCACTCAGGGAAGTTGCTGCCGGATTTGAAGCAGGTATGTTTGGAATTCTGTGAAAACTGTGTTTATGGAAAACAGAAGAGAGTCAGATTTCTCAGGGTTGGGAAATAGAAGAAGAATGAAAAATTAGAGCTTGTGCATACAGATGTATGGGGACCAGCTCAGGTACAATCTCTTGGTGGCTCTCATTATTATGTTACATTTATTGATGATGCAACTAGAAAAACTTGGGTTTATTGCATTAGACAGAAATCTGATGTGTTTGCTACTTTTAAGAAGTGGAAAGCTTTGGTTGAGAATGAGACGGAAAAAAGATTGAAGTGTCTCAGATCTGATAATGGAGGTGAGTACTGCGGCAAGGAGTTTGATAGTTACTGTTCATACCATGGGATTCGTAGAGAGAAGACAGTGCCAGGAACACCACAGGAAAATGGTGTGTCAGAAAGGATGAACAGAACGATCATGGAGCATGCAAGGTGTATGAGACTGCATGCAGGGTTGCCCTTCCAGTTTTGGGCGGATGCTGTAAATACTGTTGTTTATTTAATAAACAGAGGACCTTCAAGTGCTTTGGATGGTGGTATTCCAAAGGAAGCATGGACAGAGAAAAAGGTAAACTACTCATTTCTGAGAATGTTTGGTTGTAAAGCATTTGTCCATATTGATAAAGAAAATAGAACAAAGCTTGAAGCTAAATCCAAGAAATGTACCTTTATTGGATATGGGGTTGATGAATTTGGTTATCGTTTATGGGATTATGAAAATAACAAAATCATCAGGAGTAGAGATGTGATATTCAATGAAAAAGTCATGTATAAAGATCAGTTGCAGGGAAAGAAACAGGAAAAGAAAAACACAGAGTACATAGTGCTTGATGAAATTAAAGAAAATGAAGTTCCAAAGGTGCCAGAAAATCAAGAGCAGCAGCAAGTACCTGAAACTCCTGCAACTGTAAGAATATCTATCAGGTTAAGTAGACTCCCTGAAAGATACTTTCCTTCAATGTATTATTTATTGATGACTGATTCTGGTGAACCAGAATGTTATGAAGAAGCAATGCAGGTGGAAACTAGAAAGAAGTGGGAGCAAGGCATGAATGAGGAGATGGACTCATTGGTAGGAAACCAGACTTGGGATTTGGTTCAGTTGCCTGCTGGTAAAAGAGCATTGCAAAACAAATGGATTTACAGGTTGAAGGAAGAAGAAGGAGGTAAGAAGCGGTACAAGGCCAGACTTGTTGTAAAGGGTTTTGCACAGAAGAAAGGTATAAATTTTGATGAAATATTTTCTCCTGTTGTTAAGATGACTTCAATTAGGACTATCTTAAGTCTAGTGGCGGTAGAAGATTTGCATCTTGAACAGTTAGATGTAAAAACAGCCTTCCTCCATGGGGATTAGGAGAAAGAAATATATATGCAGCAGCCACAAGGGTATGAGGTCAAAGGTAAGGAGGATCTGGTATGCAGGTTGAAAAAGAGCTTGTATGGCTTGAAGCAAGTTCCAAGGCAGTGGTATCTAAAGTTTGACAGGTTTATGACAGAACAAGGTTATAGTAGATGTCATTCTGACCACTGCGTTTATTTCAAGAAGCTAGACCATGGAAGATATATTATCTTGTTATTGTATGTGGATGACATGCTTGTTGCAGGGTCTGACATGCAGGATATAAATGTACTCAAAAGGAAGCTAGCTAATTCATTTGCGATGAAGGATTTGGGTGTTGCAAAGAAAATCCTTGGTATGAGAATAACGAGAGACAGAAAAAATCGCAAATTGACATTGTCTCAAAGCGAGTACATCCAAAAGGTGTTGGAGAGGTTCAGAATGCATAATGCAAAACCTATAAGTACACCTTTGGCTAGCCATTTCAGTCTAAGTAAGGAAATGTGTCCCAAGACACAAGAAGAGACAGATTACATGTCCAAGATTCCCTATCAATCAGCAGTTGGCAGCTTGATGTATGCCATGGTGTGCACAAGACCAGATATTGCACATGCAGTGGGAGTTGTGAGCAGATATATGAACAATCCAGGTAAAGAACATTGGAAGGCAGTACAGTGGATTCTTAGGTATTTGAGAGGTACTACCACTGAGGCATTATGTTTTGGAGGTTCAGACACTGTTCTACAGAGATATGTTGATGCAGATATGGCAGGTGACAAGGATAGCAGGAGGAGCACCACAGGGTATGTGTTTACTGTAGGTGGAACAACAATAAGCTGGATTTCGAAACTACAGAAGGTTGTTGCACTTTCAACAACAGAAGCAGAGTATGTTGCCATTACAGAGGCTAGTAAAGAGATGATTTGGTTCCAGAGGTTTATGGAGGAAGTGGGTAAGAAGCAGAAGAATAGCATATTGTATAGTGACAGCTAGAGTGCCATTCACCTTGCAAAGAACTCAACATTCCATTCCAGGACTAAACATATACATCTCAAGTACCATTTCATATGATTTGTTCTGGAAGATAAACTGTTGAAGCTGGAAAAGATACATACTATCCAGAATCCTGCAGACATGTTCACAAAGGTAGCGACCAGAGAGAAACTAAGTTCGTGCTCGGTTTTAGTTGTCCTTCTAGCATGAAGGTGAAGAGGAGAAATTTTCCAAGTCCAAGTCCAGCAAGTGCAGCAGCGGTGGAGTTGTTGTGATCAGTCTCCAAGTGGGAGATTGTTGGTTGTGGAGCCAGATCTTCTAGTCTCATAGATGATATTGTATCAGCCGTGTTTGTACCCCAATTTTATATGATATGTAGGTGGACTGTACAGTCACCCCAGTGGGGGTGCATTGCCCCCCCACGGGGTTCCAGGGGGGACCATCCCCCGTAACTGGGGGGTCCGGGGGCAACGCCCCCGTAGAAAATTTTTGAGGTTGTTTTTCGCCAGTTGTTTTGCGGGCCCATGGTTTTGGGTATCCCGTGGTATTTTCCCATTGTATTTCCCTTATAAAATAAAGACATTGTAATATGGCTAGGGAGGATGATGTATTAGGTTTTATGCATTGTAAATATCTCTGAGATCAGGAGAGAGACTGTGAAACAGAGAAGAGGAAGTGCAACGATTATGCTGCAGGTTGTATCCCTTCACCTTGCTAGACGGTAATAATAATAAGGACTGGCAAATTCAATGTGGACGTAGCCCAAGTTGGGTGAACCACGATATATCTGTGTCTCTCTTGTAATGTGTGTGTGTGTGATTATATTTGCATTTCTGTTTATTGTTATTGCTCTGCGATCCTGTTTTTCTAACACCAATCACCTGAGAAGGTGTTAGGGGGGCAGATGAAGCTAGTGGAGCGGGTGCTGGATGGTGTATATTATGCCTGGGGCCAGATGTTCCTCACTTGTGTTCAGCGGCAGCTGACATCGGTGAAGGAATCTGGCAAGGGATTCTGTTATGGATCCTTTATGTGTGCCTTCTTCATGGAATGGGTACCTACACTACGGCCACGGGTGCCGGTCAGGGCAGGAGGACTAAGAGAGCTGCGCATGGTGCGGTGGGGAGAGATGATGCGCCGATGGGGTGGTGGTGAGGTTGGGAGATACTTCACCCAGGATCTCTACCTTCAGTGGTTGCAGATGCCGCTCACACTGGATGATTATCCATACAGAGATATGGACTACACCAGGGATCCATAGGCACCACAGCCGCTAGGGCAGGTGTGGGGACCAGATTGTACATATTGATTTGCTTGATTGTTGTTGATGTCAAGTCTTGTGTATGATAGGTTTTTGATATGCTGTTACTGAATGATGTATGATCTACAGATGTTGGCCCGAGACCACCACCAGGACATGTAGCATGCAGGGGGCATGTGGCGGTACCATCCCTGCCAGGCTGAGGGGAGGTGCATCGATGGGACACTGAGGGGACTCTGGATTCCGTACGGATGCTTCTGGATCGGTTGCTGGTTGGAGTGACTGATGATGGGTGGCGGGACGTGGATCCAGAAGTGATTTAGGATTGTCTGAGGCTGCCACGGGAGTTTCGATCGATCGCGATCCAGGTGGCTATTTTGGCAGATAAGGGTCGGGCAAAAGAGCCCGCAGGGGATGAGGAGCTGCCAAAGGAGGAGTGGGGTGAGGACTCGAAGGCAGCTGATGCAGGAAGTGACAGAGGGTATGACTCTCAGTAGGGAGTGCAAGGGACTCCCCCCCTATTTTGTAGCTATGGCATGTATTCTATGAGGTGTATTGATGTATAGATATTTTTTGTATAGCTGAGTATGGGGGCACTCAGGACATGTGTAGCATATTGACGTTTATTTTTTGATATATATATATGCACATGGATGCACCTTTTTGCGATGATGATTTAGTGTACGCACGTGGATGTGCTTATGGTTTGTTATATGTTTGTACTGCATGTGGATGCAAGTAGTGTAGGATGATGGGCACATGGATGCCCCTTGGGTATTTTATGTTATGCAACATGATGTATGTAGGATCAGGCACATGGATGCCCCTGTATAGTAATGTGTTTTTATGTTATTGCACATGGATGCAAATGTTTATGTGATGATAGGCATGTGGATGCCCCTGGCAATCTTTTTGGATTTTTATATATTTTTGATGAGATGTGATGGGATGATGATGCATGATGGAGGTTTTACATGGTGTGATTGATGTGCCAATCTAGGATGTTGTTAGCCATTTGATCTGCGACACTATTCTGAGCTATTGGGACATGGGTGAACGTGATGGATTCAAATTGTCGACTGAGTTGTTTTGTGCATAGGAATTTTCTAAAGAGGCAGGGATCATGCACATGGTAGTGGTTGTTGAGCTAGGAGACAAGTAGCTCGGAGTCAAGGAACACATGAAGGTGACATATTCCCTTCTGGAGGGCAGCAGTCAGGAGGCCGGTCACAGCATCATACTCCACCTGGTTATTGGTAGCAGCACCTATACATATTCCGTCAAGGTGAATCAATTCATGTGAACGGGAATATAAGACCCATGCGGCAGAAGCCAGGTTTGGAGACTAGCGACTTGTTCCATCAGCGAAGCCAATGTAATGAGGTGGAAGATGGTCCATCTGTGATCATGCAAAAATGATGAATGTAAGATTGCGGTAAAAAAGGTGAAAAACAAAAAGAGAGCAAACTGTACAATATGAACCAATGGGGGTTGTGGGTTTATTTAGGGATAAAAGCGTTTAAGATACAACCCATTACGGGGGTTGCACAAAGGGTGGCTTTCTCGGTCAGTTAAAATTTATGCCCCATTGCCGAGGCAGATTTGCACGATGTAAGGGCCTTGCCACATGGATTCAAACTTTCCTTTACCAGTCTTGTCATGGGCTTGGTCATAGGAGAGGACGAGGTCCCCTTCATGGAAAGTGCGAGGGTGGACATGTTTGTCATAACCAGCTTTGGAGCGGTTCTTGGCGGCTTCAATGGTCTGGAGAGTGGCACGACGGTCTTCATCAACTTGTTCTAGTGATAGCAGACGTTGCTTGAGTGGGGAGGTGTCTGGGAGAAGCTCGACGGCGATGTGTAAGGCAGGTATCTGACACTCGATGGGGAGGACAGACTCTACACCGTGAACTAAATGAAACAGGGTAAAATCGATGGTGGCTTTGGTGGATGTACAGTAAGCCCATAAGGCAGGGAACAGCATGTGGTGCCAATTGGACTTATGCCGGTCAACAGTGCGTTGGAGGATGGTTTTTACAATTTTGTTAATGGCCTCTACTTGGTCGATCCCTTGGGGGTAGTAAGCAGAGGAATACTGATGTTCGAACTTCAATAGGGTGGATAACTCGCGCCAAAGGGAATCTTTGAAGTGTGAACCATGGTCTGAGACCAACTGTTTGGGGACCCCGAATCGAGTGATAACATGGTTAAAAAAGAAACGGGAAGCAGTGTCAGCTTTACAATTGAAGGTGGGCATGGCTTCAGCCCATTTGGTGAAGTAATCGACGGTGACAATGATGTACTTATGGCCATTGGCAGATGAGGGTTTACATTCCATGAAGTTGATGGCCCACTTACAAAAGGGGCCAATGGTGATGACTGGGTGTAACGGAGCTGGTGGTGTCCGGGCCTTGGGGGAAAAAGGTTGGCAATTATGGAAATGTTTGACCACTATGATGCAGTCGATAAAGAGTGTGGGCCAAAAGTATCCAGCGCAGATGACCTTTTGGGCGGTGGCCATTCCAAAGAAATGTCCACCACAGGCATCGCTATGACAGTCATTGAGGATGTGTTCGGCTTCCTCGTGTGTAAGGCAATGACGAAGAATCGTGTCAACCCCTCGCCAGTAAAGGACATTGCCTAAGAGGAGATATCAAGAGGCCTGGTGATGGATACGCTGGCGTCCATCACGACTGAAGTTGGGTCGAAACTTCTGCGTGTGAAGGTATAACAAAATATCACCATACCATGGGTCATCAGACGAGATGATGAACAAATGATTTTTCAGTAACTCATCGGAGATTTGTGGAGATGGCAGAAGGGAGGGGAGATCAGTGATGAGCTAGGAAAGCGCAAGGGATTTAGTGCTCTTAGGGGTTCTGAAAGTGAGGTCATATTCTTGGAGGATAATTACCCATTTAGCAACGTGACCTTGCAGGAGGCATTGGTTTAAGAGATAGACCCTGGGGTTGGAGTCGGAGACAATAGTGGTATGACTGAGTAAAATGTAGTGTCGCAATTTTTGGATGAAAAAGACCACAGCAAGGGCTAGTCTTTCCTCATATGGGTAACGTAGGGGTGGGCTAGACAAGGTCTGGATGATGTAATAAATGACATGCCACTAGAGAGCGGCGTCTTCTTGAACAAGGACTCCAGACACGGCATAATCGGATGCCGAGACGTAAAGGATGAAGTCCTAAGAGAAATCCGAAGGGGAGATCAAAGGGGCTTGTGTGAGAGCTTTCTTGAGGGCTTCGAATGCAGCTTCTGCTTGCTCATCCCAAACAAAGGGTATGTGGGTACGAAGCATGCGTAAAAAACCATGAATGGTGGTGGCATAATCAGGAACGAAGCGACGGAGGAAATTAGATCGCCCCTGCAAACTCTGGAGCTGCCGAAGCGTGCGAGGAGAGGGAAGGTCTATGATGGCTTGGAATTTTAGGGGATCAACAGCAATTCCTTTCTGGGAAACAATGGAACCCAACAATCGTCCTGCCGGAACGCAAAAGACACACTTGTGTGGGTTCAAGCAGATTTGATATTTGCGACAACGCAGAAAGACTTGCTGGAGGTCGTTAAGGTGGTCTGATCGTTTCCGGGAGCGAGCTGTAAGATCGTCAAGATAGACTAGCAGGATATGGACCAAGTCGTGAAAACAATAGGTCATGGCCCGCTGGAAGGTGGCACCAGCATTTTTGAGGCCGAAAGGCATGATGCAATAGGAAAAGGTGCCCCATAGGGTGGTAAAGGCAGTCTTGTACTGATCCTCCTTACGGATCTGAATCTGGTTGTATCCGGAAAAACCGTCTATGAAAGATAGGACTTCATGCCCCGCACAGGCATCAATGAGTTGGTCAAAAAATGGCATGGGGAAGTTGTCTTTGGGACAGGTTTGGTTTAAATCATGGAAGTCAGTACATACTCTGATGGTGCCTTGTTTCTTGTTAATAGGGATGGGGTTCGAAACCCAGGTGGTATATGCAATAGGATAAATGAATCCTGCATTGCGAAGTTTCTCAATCTTTGCTTTAACAGCAGGGAGCTTTGAGGGATGAATGGGGTGCTGTTTCTGGTGAACGGGGGGGTACATCTGGCCATGTGTCAATGTGGTGTTCTATAATAGCGGGGTCAAGACCAGGCATCTTGGTATAAGACCAAGCATCTCGGTATAGGACCAGGCAAAGACATCACGGAACTCTTGGAAAAAAAATTTGTACTCTCCAATCTCATACTCACTGCAGGAGGCTCCTAATGTAATGATTTCAAGAGCACCAAGTGGGTCAGAGATATTGATGTGGATTACAAGTGAGATGTTGGCCATGTTACCCTCCTCAAAGGCATCAAGAGCGGGAATGGGATCCTTAAACCAGTCGACTTTGTCAGGAAGGAAATTGTTGGATTCAACCACAAATTCGGTAGCTGTGGTGGAGGAGGACTCTTCTGGGAGGAAATAGGAACGATGGTGCATGTCGTCCCAGGGATAATCCGGGGCAGTGAGAGCCTCTAGAATCTCCTCATCATTGCGGAAACTTTGAGTTGTCAAATCGGTTGAAGAGGGAGTGGTAGTTGAAGAGATCATATAAATGGTGTTAATCTCTCCGGGTGAGGGTGATCTGGGGGGGTGGATCTCCTCAATTGTGGGGGGGTGCCGTCTCAAGGTCCAAATTATTCATCTCGTAGAGAGCTGCTCTATAATCTGGGAGATCAGGACAGTGATGTGAGTAATGACCGTAAATACCACATATTGCACAAGGGTGGTTGGTACGCAGTGATTTATCACGAGGATTAGGGGTTAGATCAAGTTTGACAACCGAGATGTTGGGGTCGTCGTCAAGCATTTGAATGTGTTCTTGCAATGCAGGTAATTGTGGACATTGATGAGTCAGATGGCCTAACTCATCACACAACGAGCATTTGGGAGGAGCACGAAATAAGGGGGGGGGGTTTAACTGTTTTGGGTTGGGGTACAGCAGTGTATGGGTGTGGGCTTCTGCCCCCAGTGTGCTTGATAAGAGGGGGGGGGATTCATAGATGACGAAGGGGCAATGACACCGGGAGGTGGTTGACTAGTAGTGGCAATGGGTTGCACCAGTTGTAGGATGACATTTGGGGTCGGCGGGGGAACGGGAGGCAAAATATACCACACGGGTAATCCTAAGGTTAACCCAAGGAGGCTAAGAGTAGCCATAACCGGGGCGCTTACTACGTCTGAGGGAGGGAATAGGAAGGGGATTGTGTGGATGGGTGTAACACCAATGTGACTAGGTACCAACGATGGTTTGGGTAACAAGGGCGGTTGATTGTTGGGTGTTTTCGTATTGTGGGAAAGGGTACATAGGTCAAATACTTCGGTCGTGGGTGATGGGGGTGGAATGGATTGGAAAGTTGAGGTCATCGGCGTATCTGAGTAAACTCTGGGTCCCACAGAGGAAACAAACGAGGTAGTTGCACCACGAACAAGTTGTTCAACCATGGGGAGAACATTCTCAGGTACAGCGGGGGCATTGGGATCGTAATAGGTGAGTTGGTCGACCTTGACCACGCGTCCGTCATGGGGGAACATCATGATACGAAAAAACGGATGAGGCAACTGCCCACATGGCATACATGTAGCTGTGGCCAAGTAAGAGGTTATAATCAAGTTGGGCATTGATGACCTCTATGTCAATGAGCACTGTTTTACCAGCCAACTGGACGGGGACATTATCTAAGAGACCTTGGGGTTGAGCCGAACGGTCGTCGTAGGCTCGCAACGCAATGGTGGACTGTTGGAGAGTAGGGGATCCCAACTTCTGCCAAATGAATGTGGACATAATGCATGTAGAGGCAACTTCATCGATAATGCACCGATGGATAACAAGATTCCGAATGGAAATAGAAACATGGAACGCTAAAGTGGAAGGCAGGCATGGTTCGGACTGGTCCAAATCGAAGGCCATCAATCATGAATCATTTGGGTCAATAGCACCAATGGCAGAGAGCAAAGTCTTGCACTGTGAAGGATAGTTTTTTAAGACTTCTAACGCAAACATGGCTGCGGGAGACTAAGCTAAGTCATCTACAATGTTGTAATTAGACGCAACGTGAGCATTGGGATTATTGTTGATGCGACGAAGTGGGAAGCGAGGTGCTTTGGAGGCACCATCGAGTGGAGCCGGAGGTATACGTAATGTCTGATCAGTGGGATGAGCGTTAGTGTTTTTGTCGGTGGGAGGGGCTTCAAGGGTGGAGCCATATTGGTTCCGACGAGTTTGGAGGTTGACATCGGCGGATGACATCATTAACAAGTGATGGGTACTTGAGTCTAACATGGGTTGATCAAGAGTGGCATAAGTGATATGCTATTTTGGTGGCGCATTGCCTGGAGGAGGAGCCAACGGCTGAGTGTTCACTACGCCTTAAGTTCGTAAGGGGTTTTGTAACACCAAGGGTTGATGTTGAGGTGGTGGGGGGTTGGGAGGCGCCTGAGGAGCCACATGCCCTTGGCAATGGGCATCATCAGTCCAGAGTTGTCGAGCTCACTCCAAATGTGGGCAAGCATGTGTGCAGTGGCCATAGACCCCGCAAATAGAACAAGGATGGCTTGTTCACAAATTAGGATTTTTGGCTTGCTTGGGCGACCGATCAGGGTTCTGGTTGGCATGTGCTGCGTTATTGTTGTTTGGGGGATTGGGAGGTTGACCACCTTGGTCTGGAGGGGGGTTATTCCCACGGTTATGGCCTTTGCCACAGTTTTGTTGGCCTTGTTGGTGCTGGTTATTTTGGTTCTATTGCGGATTCTGTTGGGCATACACTTTCCCTTGGGAAGCAGGTGGGTTCTGGGGTTGTATAGGTGCGGGAGCAGGCTGCGGTGGATAATAAGTAGGTGGAGGCGGCACAGGTGCTGAACCTTGTGGGGGTTGTTGATACGTCTTTGGAACGGGTTGTGGGTTTTCCGTAGGGGCTGCCTGTGGCGGGTAATAAGCAGGTTGGGCTTGAGAGGACACATGAGCTAGTGCATCCTGTGTGTGGTAATATGGATGAGGTGCGATTGGGGGGGCGTAAGCGGGGGATGCATGACCAAAGCATTGAGGTGGACATGAGGGTCCATGGGAATGGTGGTGATGTGCCATGGGAGCATACGAATTGGTTGCTTCGGACTGAGATGTAGCCCATGAAAGGTTAGGGCCATGGCTAGGACGTGCTATGGAAAAGGGTTGGGGATGCGAGGCAATCCGGCAATGATGCCATATGCAGCATGGGATGCCCCCATCGCATCGTGTTGGGAGGAATCACCGCGAGGGGCGTCAGGTATGATGGAATACAAATAACCTGACTGGGCGTAAATAAGGTCAAATTGCTAGGCTTTAAGGATGGCCTCTTCTTCGGACTGGGTTCGTTCGGATGCCACATCCTTGGCAATGACAGGAAGGACGGATTTTAGAAACCAATCTAAGAAGATACGGTTGTCTAACTTGATTTTGGAGAGGCTGCGGCATCGACACCACTCATGAATGTGGTCATTGATGTGGGTATCCGTGTTCTGTCTGCAAGACAATAGGAACTCAACTGCCGCATCATAGCGGACAGGTAACTGAAAGAACTGCAGGAAAGTCAAGGCAAGGGAAGTAAAGGTGGCATGGGTCCCATGGAGCTGCTCGATGTACCACTTAGCTGCAGAGCCAGTGAGGGTGCGTTGTAATAGACGGAGGCAGATAGAGTCGTCCACTATGGAGTTGGAGGAACACCATAGATGTAAGGACATAATATGGTTCTGGGGGTCTTCACCTACCTTGCCCTCAAACTTAGGGATGTCGGAGGGGAGCTTGGTGGGCATGTGAGGCCACGCAGGATCATGTCTGATGGGATCATTAGTCAGTCTAGCTAGGTCAGGAAGGTTGAGACTAGCCTTGAATGGCAAACTAGTAGAAGGATGTGACATACAAGCGGTTGTGACCATGTTGGGGCTAATGCCCCCAAGTGGAGGGGCTGGGTTCGGGATGTTTCCCCCAATTGGAGGGACGAAAGTGGTATGGGATGGTCCTGCACCACCAAGGGTAGTGTGAGTCACTGATGGAGTGGGGATAGGTATGCAAGCTACTGGAATGGGTACAATGATCGGAATGGTAGATGTGGGCCCCATCGAGGGCATACCCAAAGTAGGTGTGGTAGCTGGTGTGGTGGTGGATGCTCCACCAATGGTTGCCACAAAGAAAGGGGTGGAAGTCACACCAGCCATGGGGCTAGTTGGTGTAGTGTAAGTGGGGTTCTCAGACTCTGCCTCAGAATCAGAGGTAAAATCAGGGGCGTCTAGATCGGGTGACGGAGTTCTATGCCGTTGACGAGTGGAGTCAAGTGACAAAGCTCGAGATCTATGATGAGTGGTATCAAATGATGAATATCTATGTCTATGACGGGTGATGTCAAGTGAACCGTGCTATGGGGGCTCGCCCCGGAGGCACCCAGAATGTCTCGGGGACTCAATGGTGACAAATGGTGTCAAGTATCTGGGGGTTGTGTTGAGTGAAAAAAGCTCAAAAACCCTAATGCAAATGAGTGTGCAGAAGGAGAGCACAAAAAATATGGCACTCAGGCCAACAACCAACTCAAAACACTTATTGCAACAGTTGTGCTACAATAAGTGGAGTATCAACAGAAATGGTCAGAATACCAACAAGTAGCAGGTTTCCTAGAAAATGAAAATAGTGGACTCACTAGACCAAAAGGAGGTAAGGGAGCATGCAAACACTTAGCTAAATAGTATTCTGACTCAACTAGACATATCCTCTGCAAGGTGATGAAATCCAAGTCAGACAATATGGATAGTAGAGCCAAGTGGCTAAAGATATCCCCCTACCGGGAGGGACATCAGGTAGTCAATCCTAGAGGAAAAGCAACTAAGATACCCTGTTCATGACACATTCGGTTGGGTGAATCTGCCGTTTGGTTCTATTGTCGTTGTATCCCCATACGGGTGATACACCAAGAACTGTGAAAGGTATCCTTCGGTTACTGAATGGATTGCGGTATTCCACTCAGGCTTTCGGAACCAGTCTGGCGACTTCAACCCTCCTAGGGGAGAGGCCTTCCCGATAAATTGGTTTTAAACCGTGTCCAAAATACTAGGGGATTTTCGTTCCCTAATGGACAACAGCTATGTCTCAAGTGTAAGCAACCGAGGGGTGTTATTTGGATGCCTATCCCCCCAATCCTACCTAACTACAAAAATTCTTATGTGCTCCCCAAGTGGGGTTAGAATGTTGGTTGTGTTAAGTAGTATTTTAGGGCTCACTTGAATTAGGTGACAGAGTGTGTGCGTGTGAGATGATGAACCCAAGTAAAATTGCCACGGGGTGGGCAACTTTCTAACTAAAAATAACCATACAAAATTTAAACTTTGAAATGCAAAATTTTCTCTTTTCAATTAAAATGCTGAAATTTTTAAAAAATATTCTGTAAATGGAACAAAAATAATACTGCAGAAAAAAGGCTGTAGGGAAGTATGGCTGCAGATAGGACAGATGGCTGTGCAGGTGCAGAAAATATTGCAACAAAGTGCTGGGTTCAAAATAGTGAAAAAAGTGCAGAAAACAAACTGCGGGTCTGTGGCAAATCTGAGCGGTCGAACCGCGGCAAACAGCGCAACAGTCGCGGACGGGTTGCGGGATTTTGGCCAAAAGACACACGCATACCGCAGGAAAAAGGTCAAAAGTCGCAGGCGGGTTGAAGGAAAATGGCTAAAAGCCGCAGGCGGGACGCGGGAAGAAGGCCGAAAGACACAGGCGGGTTGCAGGAAAATGACTGAAAGCCGCAAGCGGGATGTGGGAAAAATACTGAAAGACACAGGCGGGTTGCAGAAAAATGGTTGAAAGCCGCAAGCGGGACGTGGGAAAATGGTCGAAAGATGCAAACGGGTTGCAGTGAAATGGCTGAAAGCCGCAAGCGGCCCACAGAAAAATGGGTTAACAGTCGCAGTCGGACCGCACGAAACAAGCTAATAGTCGTGGTCAAATCGCAGGTAACAGACTGGAAACCGCCGGTAGATCGCGGGAAATAGTCTGAGAGCCACAGTCAGATCGCAGGTAAATGCCTGAAATATGCGGTTGGAACGCAACTGCGAGGGGCAAAAGACGCTATTTACAGCAGCCGAAAGGGACAGCCGAAAGGAAAAAACAAAAAAATATTGTAGAAAATTAAAAACGTTTAAAACTTTAAAACTATAACCAGAAATTCAAAGGAACACAAGGGGAGTCGCCAAAACAGTAGCTAGGGTTTTCACCCTAGCTTGTGCAAATGAGCACCTACTAAGGAGAAGGGACTCCTTAGTAGCAGTTCAAAAAAACAGTAAATGAAAGACAGTACAGTAAAATAGTAATTACTCTAAGCATGTGCATAAAACAAAAAAGACAAGATAATAAAAAGGGTTTTTGTATTAATTATACCTCCAATGTGAAGGTTGGTGAAGCCTTTGCAGCAGTCCAAGAGGGTTGCTTTCAAGCTTCCAGTTTTGGTCCTTTCTCTTTCTCCAAAGGGTTTTGGAAATGGGCCAAAGGGGTACTCAAATTTGCAAGTAGCTCAAGGGTGAGCTAGGGTTTCGGGAGTGATTTTGGCAGAGTAAGGGTATGGTTAACTGTGGATATGAAATGAGGGGCCTCCATCACCTATTTATAGGTTTTTAGTGGTGGAGTGTTGGCCCATGGTTTTGGGCACCATATGGTTTAGGTCAGGTGTATAGGGTTTTTGCTTCCTTTTTCTCTCTTTTTCCTCTTTTTTGTATTTTTTTATTCCCTTTTTAGAGGGTTTTTGCTATTTTGGAGGAATTTTGGATTATTTTGGAGGAAAAAGGGGTTTTTTGGCCTTTTGAAGGCTTTTTTAATGGTTTTGTGGCCTTTTGGAGGCTTTTTAATGGGATTTTAAGGTTTTGGAGGCAAATATGGTAGGAAATATGGACAAATGAGTCATGCAATGGGGTAGATGAGGTAGTGAGCACTTTTTGGGTGTTAACAACAAGGAGACATATTAAAGAATATCCTGAAGTTGTCAAATGCATATCATGATATAACTAAGTTCATCGAGTTCAATTATAGGAATTATATGCATCCTATCGCATTGGTAGAGGGTCATCCAATTGAATTGGAACCACATCAATGGGCTCTTGGCATTTCCAGAGCCGACATTTTTCCCCTAGTACATATTCCGCACTTTGGTCGCACTACGGAGGCCAATGCATGTGTTAAAAAACTATTTTTATGCTTGCGTGGGGGGTGTCTTTGGTTGGAAACCAAGGTATCCATTGACACATATTTGATTGCTCGAATTATGAGTTTACCTAAGGCTGGGGTAGACCCATCACAGTTCTTTGTTGGAAAGGAAAGAGATAGAGACCTTACGACCAGGATGAAAGAGAAATATAACTTGTCCAAGAACAACAGAGGCTTCGACATAGCCTCTATTAGTGACCAAGGTATTTGGTTCACTGCCTAACTTGTCCAAGAACAACAGAGGCTTCGACATAGCCTCTATTAGTGACCAAGGTATTTGGTTCACTACCAAACTACTAGCTACCAAGTTGCTGAGAAAGAATAGACCAAACCAAGTCATTGTGTTTGTCATTGCTGTGGAAGAGCAGTGCACACAGGGTGTACAAATGAATTGGGCTACTTTCTTGTTAAATGAGTTTCTAGAAGATTGTTCGGATGCCCAGGATAGCGACACACCATTTAACTATTCATGGATACTATCGTTAATCTTGTTTGTTGAGTGGGACAAGATAGCTAATTACCAAGGTATGCAACCAAGTTCAAGATACATGAATTTATCGTATTCAGACATAAGGATCCGTCAACAAGAAAGAAATGTGTCATTGTATATGAAATTGGAGGTGTTACGGTACTATGTGGTTCAAATACCATGTATTGATGAAGCTTTGGTGGCCGAGTATCGTTGTGTGGTGAAGTTCAAATACGAGCTCCACCATATGTGTGTGCAAGCAAGAAGGGACCCACACTAGTAATGGTTAGTGATGGGGTTCAAACTGTCCAATGAAGAATTCAATGTGATGATCCACAACTGGCCATCGGAGTGGCAAGTGCCAATTGAGTCTGAAAATATATCACCAGATCCATCGCAGCAAGAACAACAAAGGGATGGTACATCTGACCAACAGCAAAACAGTCAACAAACCAAAGGGGGAGATGATGACATAGAAGATTAACAATCTAGTCAGACCCCTACTTATCCAAAATTAGGAGAGAAGTGGAAAGGTGAAACATCAAAGCAAGGCACAAGGAAGAAGCAAAAAGCGCAGTGACATGAAAATGTCCAAGGATTGACAAATGACGATATCAACATCCTGTTCGATAGCATGATAGAAGTTGTCGCAGAAAACCGAGGAAAAGCAAAAGATAAACCTATATAGTTATTCAATAGTGTCACCTATGTGTTGGATACACTATGTCGGGAAGTCAAAAGAATCCACATTTGAGCTCCATCATTGGTTAAACCGACACAGGTTTAAGTTGCACAAGAAGAAGAAGCACAAGATCAAGGAACATCAGTTGCCCCTGCGGAAGGGATGGTTAAAATTATACCACTTGCAATGATGTTTGATGAACTAGGGACCAGTGTTGAAATCCCTAAGTTGGGGTACACAGATATTAAATTACCTGCATTACCTCTATATATGCTGCATAGGATACAGGAAACTGTTTCTAAGGAAATAAAATCAAGGGAAATTTCTCTCCTAGAATATATGAAAGGATATAAGAATTAGGTGGCAACAATGAACGAGTTATTTGTTGAACTTTAGTAGGAAAAGGACCTGCTGCGATTGGAGAAGGATAAATTTCAGCAAGTTGTTGAAGTTGTGTGTCAAGCAGTACCTGAGGCAGAAGTTATTTAGTAAATGACAACAAAATAAAAGGTCCAACAGTTAGAGATGGTCATCTCTGGATACCATCTGAAATTGTAGGAGTTAGAAGCAAAGTTGGTGTCAAGCACCCCACCTGAAATCATTGAGCAATGATGAGAATAAATTCAGGATGTTGTACATAACCTTCAGGTAGCAAAAGCTCAATCCATGCATATTTATGGTGATGTGTCAAAGTCCTGGGACACCTTATTTGAGGATGCTGAGTTACAGGAGATCCAAATGCGGCTTGGTGCTACTGAAGGAAAGATGAGTGCCTTACAAGAGCATTTGAAGGCTCTTCCTCTAGTCCAGCGAATGAACAGAGATGCTGAAAGAAAAGAGCTGCAGTAGGAAGTCAATCAGTTGATATTGCAACATAGGAAATGTACAAAGCGAGTCCAGAAACTTTAGTCTGCAGCCCAACTCATATCATAAGACATTGGAAGTCGGCATACTTCCATCTAGTCGGAATTCACTCAGGTTGTCAAGGTGAGCCAAACACATATTACTGCAGAAGTAGTTGAGACTGTTGGCCAGAAGAAGGAAGAAGTCCAACAGTTGGTTGAAGCAAGAAAGAGCCCCGCTATGAAGAGTTTTTTTCGAAGCTACAGGAACCTGACTCACAGCCTCGAAGTGGCTTGGGACGAGACACATGTGAGTGTTGCGGGCTTGTTGGGCCCAGTGTTTTGGAGGTACCATTTTGAAGAAACAAGTTTTGGTGTGGACAAAGATGCAGTGGAACCAGTTCGTCGAAGTGGTCAACTCCAACAAAGCGATCAGGAAATGGGGAAAACAGTCATGTTGATCATGTCAAAGGTCAAAGTTGAGTCAGTTAGTTAGAATTGGTCCACATTGTAATAATGAGTTGGTTAGGAATTTAGTGGGTTAGTGGGAGCGGGGAAATCTTTTTGCACCCTATAAATATGTATTAAAAATGAAGTTTTGGGTTAGATTCGGTTGGTAGAGATAGTCGATTTTTTTTGTACTCTGTAATGAAGATATCCACTGTGTTTGTCAAAGATATTTTGGACAAGCCGATTCATTGATCTGCATGTTGTGTGTGTAGATCCATTGTATTACATGAATAAGTCTTTAAATTCTGCCTGAAGTGATTATTTGGCTATGAATCTTAATAAAATACAAGTGCTTCCGTGATTTTTCCCGGATGGGTTTTCCACGTAAAATATGGTGTCTTCATGTGTGTTGATATGTCTTGTGATATGACTTGTGATATGTGTTTCTTTCTTCTATTAAATAATCAAGTGAATGTATGATGTGCTAAGTGTATGGAAATTGGATGTAATCTATTATCGGGCTAAGTTATGGTATTTGTCAAAGTGATGAGTCTCTCGAAGCTCCGATATGTCAATGTTCTATAGCAAGATATAATGATGAATGTATTGCTTGTTGAGTATTCCCCTTTCGTATTGCATGAAGTATGGATCTTGTAGTCCCCATAGATACTTTGGGTGAGACTTCATATTCTCTGCAGGTGTTTTCGAAAGGGATTTACTCCCTTTTGGTCCGGCGTCTATGGATTGTGGAGTTTGTTGGAAAATGCTGAGTGTTGAACCCTAGTCACAGTAAAAGTGTGCCAACAATGTGTGATATCATGACATATGACTTATGCCTCTTCAAACCATTCATATCATTGAGTATTTTTATTGTATATACTTAGTCAAAGTCATTGGTTATATTTGTGTGTGAAAGAAAGTGACTATGAACTAAAAGGAATTGGAATATTCTAGTAAAAATGTGAGTGGCTTGGCAAAGCCAATTGTAGGAATTTCCACTTGTAAAATAGAAAAAGGTTGTATTTTGTAATAATAATAATTATTGAGGTTGAAAGGTGTTCCAACAGTGGGTAGAGAGAAAATGAGAATAAGATGTCTTCTTCTTTGAAAAGTGGTAAATTCAGTTTCATGCCATCCCTCTGTCTTCTGAAGCTCTAAAGCACCCCTTTCTTCCTTCCCCAATTATTTCTTGGATGGACATATGAACAATGAAACCGATCGATTATGTAGGAGGTATTGATTATCATTTTTTCTTGAATCACCATAGTTGAACAATCCCTATGATTATCTTCTTCTTCTCATATGGAGATCAAAATAGTGACCCACAACATCGTGGGAAAAAATATGGTTTGGTATTCCATACATACCTAGAGGTAATCAAATGTTCATGGAGAGTGATATTCCCACAACTTTGGGCACTATTGACATCAATAATGAATGAAACCGTGAATAATGATCTTATTTGAGGATACATATAACTTTGGATTCACAATTGAGTTAATATGTAGTTCTTAACCTTTTGTATGTTTTTCCATGGTGCAGTGAGTTATTTTCATTAAAATAAAATGTTTGCATGTATGTTATGCTAAGAGTGGTTATAATTTGGATCTATATTTAATTATAATAGACACTAGTTACACTTGTATATTTTTTACATATGTTATGGTGCAACTAACCTAGATTGATAATTAAATCTTAAATTGTTGTGTTTGTATGAACACCATTTGGTTACATTTATACTACATTTGATCCATATGTTTATGAATTGAAAATTTTAGGGTTAATTAAGCACTAAAATATGCATTATGAGGGGCTAATTTGTTTATTAAATTTATTAATTATATTATTTCAATATGATCACCACTTATAAATTAATGATAATGCTACAAGTCACCAAAAATCAATATTACTTGATAAGCATAATATTACGACAAAATAATATTCTATGATGAAGATATTATGAAATTATGGAAAATTGTATTGCAAATCACACGGTAATTATGATAAATTATAATATCCATACAAATATGATGCAAAAACAAGACCTAGGTGGTTCGAATGCTGATCAAGTTCAAAAAAAGAAAGCACTCACATAGTCACACAACACAGATGTTTGCCAAGGATTATGGATTTTCAATTAAATGAAACAATCTCTATACAGAGGAATTACAATTCGAGTCTCAACTCGATTACTCGGAATGGGCATCGACCATTACAATTTCTTTAGCTCCCAGAATGCACATTGAAAGCTTCTGCAGCTCAGAGTTTTTCAAAAGTCCTCTGGGAGAAAGTCCCAAAAATTCCCCTTAATCAACTCATTAACTAGTATTTATAGCTCATGGTTGGTTCTCAATCCTTCGTCTCTTCTTCATAGAAGTTCACATACTCCTAGGAACCACCATGCTTCATTGAATACTTCACGTCGATCCACTCAGTAGGTTCCACCATCTGGCCTCTTGCAACAACTGCCATAACTTCTCTATAATTGTTCCAACTACCCCAATGGCTCTGCTTCTCAAGGTCCTAGTTGAATAGTCGGTTCATAAATTATCAGCATCAGCTTTCCTCTCAACCCCTTTCTCTCCATCTGGATGGTATAATCCTCGGCTATCATCATACTTATTTCATTTTCGTGTCGTCTATCATCCTCAGTCGTCATTGTCGACTACTCCTAGTCAGTATCATCTTGACCGGTTCTCAAATCCCTCTTGTTGACCCTTTTCTCCCATTGCACTGGAGGTCGTCAACTATCCTACGGGTGTTTCAATCATCTATATTCAACTCTTTGTCCTAGGAATAGATGCCCCTGCATCAACCTCTTCGGGTTTAAAAAAACTTTGCTCGTGGTTTCGCAGTTCTTCGAACTTGTCTGTGGAAATCCATGTCGCCTCCTCTAGATCATGGTTCCTCCACCAGACTAAATATTTCTTCCTTTTCTAACTTTTTGGCTTCTCGAATTCTCGTAAGTTGAGCACTTCCGCAACCTCTTCCATCAGTTGAACTAGTATTTGTTCCCTCCAATAGGTTTTTGTCTCACCTCCGCTCGTCGACCCTGCCTCAAACTTGTACAGGTTGGAAACATTAAATGTTGGTGATATATCCAACCCATCCGAGAACTCCAATATGTAGGCATTATCTTAAATATTCCTAATGTTCTTACATGGACCAATTTTTTCGGCTTCAAATTGTTATATGTCCCTTTGGGGAACCTTTCTTTCCTTAGGTGCACATACACTAAGTCGCCCTCTGTGAATGAATGTAGTTGTCTTCTCTTGTCAGCCCTCAAATTGTATGATGCATTACTTTTATCCATCTTTCGGTGTACCCTATCATGGACTTCCCTCATGTGGTCAGCAAATGATTCAGCATCTATACTTCTCTTCACTTCCATCGGAAACTCTACTAAGTCGGTTACCCCATGTGGGATTCTTCCTTGCACTATCTGGAATGGACTCATTCCAATTGATTGGTTCACTGAATTGTTATACATGAATTCCTCCTACGCCAACACATTATCCCACTTCTTTGGTCGATCAAAGGCCAAACTTCTCAACAACTTTCCTAAGCTCATGTTCACGACTTCAGTCTATCCATTGGTATGTGGATGGTATGCAGAACTGAATTGTACTTTCATGTCGAGCTTCTTCCACAAGGTTCACCAGAAATGACCCATAAACTTAGTGTCTCTATCTAACGTTATGCTCTTCAGCAATCCATGCAACCTTACAACCTCCTTGAAAAATAGAACAACAATGCAAGTGGCATCACTCGTCTTCTGACACGGAATAAAGTGGGCCATATTCAAAAACCTGTCGACTACCACAAAAATGGATTTTTTACCTTGCTATGTCTTCAACAATACCAACACAAAATCCATGTTGATATCCTTCCATGGGGAAGTTGATACTAGCAATGGTGTATATAACCCCGTGTTCTAACTTCTTCCCTTGCCATGCTGACATATCTGGCACTATCGGATCCATATCTTCACATCCGTCACTAATCTTGGACAGTAATACTTCTCTTCAACCAATGCCTTGGTCTTGTTGATGTTAAAGTGTCCTCCCAATCCGCCACTGTGCAATTCCCTAATCATATTCTCCCTTACTGATCCTCTAAGGATGCATAACGGATGTCCCTTGAACAAGTATTCCTCTTGGATGAAGTAATCGAAGTATGGGGTTCTATCACCACTCCATGGTTCCTTCGACGCCTTCCAAGCATCCACAAAATGTTTGTTGGCTTCATAGTTGAATTTTATTGACTCTATTCCCATCGACTTAACATTAGTCATTCCTAGTAACATGACTCTTCGACTCAATGTGTCGGCTACCTGATTGGTCTTTCCCGACTTGTGATTTAACACAAAAGTATCAACTCTGCAAAAATTCGACCCACTTCATGTGCCTCTGGTTCAACTTTGTATGAGTATTTAGATATTCAGAGCCTGGTGGTAGGTGAACAACACAAATTCCTTGGGAAACAAGTAGTGTCTCCATTTTTTTAATGCCAGAATATTTCTTCTTGCCTTTTTCTAGCTTCTCACTGAAGAATGCAATTGGTCAGCCCTCCTGGCTCAACACGACTCCAATTGCTAATCCACTCGCGTCGTAGTCGACTTGGAGTACCTTACCGAAGTTTGTGAGAGCTAAAACTAGACTCTCCGTCACTTTTTGTTTCATATTCTCAAATTCTCATCGGGTGGCTTCCATCCACTTGAACTCGCCCTTATTCATGCACATTTTCAATGGTGCACATATCCGACTGAAATCTCTTATGAAATTCCTATAAAAATTGGCAAGTCTATGAAAACTTCTCACCATTGTGGCACTCGTTAGCTCCAGCCACTCCAAAATAACCTGTACCTTTTCTAGATCCATCTTCAATCCCTTTCGGTAAATCATGAATCCCAAATACACCATCTCCTTCTACATGATGGAACACTTTTGCCGATTCACCAAAATATCCTCCTGGCTTAACCTCTATAGGACTTGCTGAATATGCAACAAGTGTTCTTCCTTTGTCTTGCTAAAAATTAGGATATCATCGAAGTAGACTATGACAAATCTTCCCAGAAATGGTTTCAACACTTCATTCATCAATCTCATAAATGTTCTTGGGGAATTAGCCATCCCGAATGGCATGACCAACCATTCATAAAACCCTTCCTTCATCTTGAAGTCCATATCCATTCATCACCATCCTTAATCTGGATCTGGTGGTATCCACTCTTTAGGTCGATCTTGGTGAAGTATGTCACTCCACTCAAGCAATTGATAAAGTCATCCATCCTTAGCAATGGAAATATGTACTTGATAGTAATTTTATTGATGTCCCTTCAATCAGTGCACATCCTCCATTCTCCTCCTTTCTTGGGTGCCAGTACAGCTGGTACTACACCTGGACTCAAGCTATCTTTGATTAATCCCCTACCCAACAAATCTTGGACTTGTCAAATCAACTCAGCATTCTCCACTGGTGTCATCCTATGTGGTTCCTTATTCGGTATACTCGATCCTAGAATCAATTCAATCTGATGAGATATGCACCTCGTCGATGGAAATCCAATCAGCATCTCATTGACCATTATGCCCTTGAATTCCGACAAAACCTCCCTCACTTCCATCGGGATTTATTTCATCGGTCTATCGACATTCAATCCCTTGGGGATGGTAGCAAAGCAATATTCATTAGAAGAAATTTCAATTTCAAATGGGCCTTCCAAAAATAATACAAATTCCATGTCATCATGTATTAGCCAATCAAAATGCTTTAAAATTCAAAAAGGGAGCACGTAAAAAAATTGGAGGGAAAAAATAAAAACTACTTTTTTTTATCGTATTTTCAACTTATTGCCTTGTAGGTTTACTCAAATTTCAAGCGGGAGGACTCACTGGATGCATAATTAAATTATGCATCCATTGAGTACCCATGTTGCATACTTTTAACAACATCCACACCATGAAAAATTGAAAATACATTAAAAAACGTGTTTTCTCTCACTAGAAACACGTTTTTTAATGTATTTTCATTTTTTCATGGTGTGGATGTTGTTAAAAGTATGCAACATGGGTACTCGTTGGATTCATAATTTATTTGTGCATCCAATGAGTCCTCCCGCTTGAAATTTGAGTAAACCTACAAGGAGATAAGTTGAAAATACGATCCAAAAAAGTAGTTTTTTAATCTCTCTCTACTATTATTTTATTATTTTATTATTATTTTCCTTAGGAGGCCAATTTCTTACCCAAATTTATTCTAATGGTTGCTTCTCTTCCTCCTTCAAAAAATCCTTAGTTGAACACATCAGCACTCTTTTCTCGCAATAGTCATTCTCCTTTTCCCAACTAATCTTCTCTTCTACTAAGGGAGTCATCCGGAAATTCCTACCGTCCTTCTCGATCCTAACCACATTTTTTCGGCCATCATAAATCATGTTCTGTTTGTATTTCCACAATCTCCCCAGCAATAAATGGCATGCATCCATTGAGATTACGTCACACAACACGCTATCCTCCAACCCTCCAATCTTGAAATTGATTAGGCATTGTTCCGTCACCGTGACATGATGACCCTTTTGCAGCCATGACACATTGTATGCATTCGGGTGTGGCCAACACTTCAAACCTAATTTTTTTATTACCTCTTTCGATACTAGATTCTCCATGCTTCCTCCATCGACAACAGTCATACAACATCTATCCCAAATCTTAACCTTTGTCTGGAAAATGGACTTTCTCTAGGTCGGTTCCGCTTCTTCTCGTCATATTGATTGTAAAAACATTCTCTAGGTACGTTTTATGGGTCGTCAAATTTTGGCATCCTTCCAACGCAGCTTCATCTGAACTTCCCCTCCCAGTCGGGCCAGTCTCGTCATTCTTACTTTGGCCTGTGGCATTAGTTCGAGTGGTGGTGTGCAAATTATCTGTGCACTCATATGCCTTATGTCCCAATTCTCGACACTTATAGCAAACAATTTTTTGGTTGGTCTGCACATTTTGCTCCATAAACTCCTCTTCAACCATAGGCACCTCGACCTCTAGGGTTCTTTCCTCCCCATCATTGTATAGGTGCATCACCCTCGATCTTGATTTCTTCTCGGCATTCATTACGACTTTCTTCCTTCCTCATCCCACTAGTCTATCCTCTAGTGGCAGAAAATTTTTGACTTCGGGCAGTCGATTTTCCCCTTCTTGTCGAGGACTTTCGCAACAGTTTATCCTTGAACTTCATGTAACGTACCCTCCCATAGACCCAATTCAAGGAAGGGAACATGATACCAATCTCTGGGGCGTTTACATAATCTCATCCCATTCATTAGATTTGTACACAAAAATTCAAAGGTGTGCAGATGCAAATTAAGCCAATATGCACAGCGGAATTAAAAATCATCCACACACATATCATATGCATACAGCATATCAAAAACAATCATCAATTTAAACATTGCAGAAGTAAATGCATAGACAGAAAAACACTTATCTTCATTATGCAATTGTCCCAAACAACTAGCTATGTCGCTGCAACTTTCCACCCAACCGTAGGTCTTTGCCCAGCCTGTATTATTTCAGCACTCAGAGACCACCCCCGAGTTGGGCATGATTTCTACAAGGAAAAGGGGACATTCATACTCATACACAACCAATTAATCACTGCATCCAAGCCAAGCTAGTCCATAGCTAGGTTTATCAGACTAAATCTGAACCCTCTGCATTTATGGATGCTTGCACTCAAGCTCAAGCCAAAGAAACAGATACCCATTACCCATACCCCAACATACTCTTTCTACACACAGCAAAAACGATCATTGGGCAGGGATACACATTACAACAAGGGTAATTTACAAAATAGGCTCCATGGGTTTTTCCCCAAATCGTGGCTCACCAAAACAAACTGTGGGAAGGGAAATTCGTCCCCAGGGAGCAACCCGATTCCTCCCACATGTTATGAGCGTTTCAAATGGCCAAAATAGCCTCATTGAAACCCCAAATCGATCTGTTCTCTTCCCCATTGGTAACCAAAACAAAAAAAACCCTTTCCAGCTTGAAAGATGAAGGAAAACACAGGAAATCCATGGAGAAAAATGCCCAGGTAGCTCCAAACTCGTGGGAGAGCAAAGCTGCCTCATGGGTAATGGCTTGGCGAGCAATTCATGGTTGTTTTCTTTCCCAAGAAGCAAAATACATTTTTCCATGAAGGGTGGCTTGCCCATACTAGAATTTGGATAGCCATGCCTCTCCATTCCCAAGGCATTAACTACCTCAACCAACTCTTGGGAGAAATGAATGATTGGGTACAAAAGTCAAAATGGGTAGTTGATGGTTTGATGGGTTATCTCATTGACACTTGACTTGACTTGATTGGCTCAAGGGTTTGAATGTTCTCCCTCCCAATTCCTTGTAAAATCATGCCCCCATATCTTGTTTCATTGCATAGCTAGTTGTGGGTATTTTATTAAAATACATCTTACATGATAATTGCAATTCCATTGTACATGGCTAGCACGTAAACCATATGCATCAATAAATCGATGGTGGGGCCTTAGCCTTGAGCTCCTCACCACGATTTTATAACAATATTACATCATTCACAATTTTAATGCCATAAGGTCAAAATGGTGACGTTACACTTCAGGGCTAGCTAATAGGATTCTCTCACTGTCCTAAACCTTGAAAGACTTAAATCATCCTGGATGGCATATTTCAGGCCATTCACATACCTGGCGACTTCCTCCTCTCCTTTGTCGGTTTTTCCCAACCGAATCAGTAGCCAATAAAAATCCTCTATGAACTCTTTCACAGTCATCTCCTTCTATCTCAGGTTTTGTAGCTTCCTAAACAGAGAAATCATGTAGTCGGTGGGAACTTCAACTTGGCAACCATCCTATCCCAAGTTTTCACTTTATCTTTTCCCTTCCTTATTCTATCAGCCTGTACATTGTCCCACCACAATGAGGCATGACCTTTCAAATTCAAATAGGAAACCTTCACCCTTTTGGGGTCCTCTATCTGCTCCATGTTGAAGTATTTCTCCATTTATCTTATCCATTCGATCAATTCTTCAGGGTTTAGAATCCCTGAGTAGGTGGAGACTTCCATGTTCGATCTACCTTTCATCTCAGACAACACCTTTAACAAATTGTCTCCTTGGTCTTCTTCACATTCATCCTCTGGAACCTGCTCTTCCTCTTTGAGATCCTTGTCATTATGATCGAGGGTATCAATACTCAGTCCCCTCTTCTGAGATTATTTCACTGCAGCTAACTCGCTCTTCAGACTTCTCATAGTCTAGACACATTCCTCGAACATCTCTCAGTCAGTTGTGACCCATGCACCTTCGCGCTTCCTTCTTCCTCTATCATGGATGTTTACACCTCTCTGATCCATCACTCTGCTCAGGAAACCAAATAACCACTTCCACAACTCTACCCAACCATAGTTGGAGTTGTTCTTCCCTATCCAATCGTGGTTGGACCTTCTATATGCAGGATAACTTCCTACTCGGATTCCAACTGATGCAAACACGACCTAGGTGGGTCGGCTGCTCATTAGATTCACACAATTAAAGCACTCACACAGTCACACAACACAGATGTTTGCTAAGGATTATGGATTTTCAATTAAAGGAAACAATCTCTATACAAAGGAATTGCAATTCAAGTCTCATCTCGGTTAGTCGGAATGGAAATCGACCATTACAATTTGTTTACCTCTTGGAATTCACATCGAAATATTCTGCAGCTTAGAGTTCTTCAAAATTCCTCCTGGCGAAAGTCCCAAAAATTCCCCTTACTTTACTCATCAACTAGTATATATAGTTGATGGATGGTTCTCAGTCCTTCGGCTCTTCTTTTTATAATTTCACATAATCCTAGGCACCACCATGCCTCATTAAATACTTCACGTGGCTCCCCTTAGTAAGTTCCTCCATCTGGCCTCCTGAAACAACCGCCATAACTTCTTTGCAACCGTTCCAAGTATCCCAATGGCTCTTCTTTTCTAGGTCCTAGTTGAATAGTTGGTTCATAAATCGTCGGCGTCAGCTTGCGTCTCGACCCCTTTCTCTCCATTTAGCCGGTATCATCCTCGACCGTTAGCATACTTCTTGCATTGTCCTGTCATCTATCATCCTCAGTCATCGTCATTGACCACTCCTAGTCGGTATCCTCTAGACTAGTTCTCAACTCCCTCTCGTCGACCCTTTTCTCCCATTACACTGGAGGTCATCGACTATCCTCCGGACATTTCCATCATCTATATTTGACTCTTTTTCCTGGGCATCAATTCCCATGCATCAAAATTCGATAAGCATAATATTACAACAAAATATGACATTAATATTAAATAAGATGAAATTATGACAAAATTTTAAAAAATTGTAACAAATTTTAATATTCTTAAAAGTTTCAATAAATTATAATATTATAACAAATTAATATTAAATATGCATAATATTATGACAACTTAAGAAAAATTACATGGAAATCCCAAAGTTACAACAAATTAAAATATCTACCAATTACCAATTTATATTTCAGGAAAATATTTATCTTGATATCATCAATCATTTCATGTGAAAAGTAAATTTTCAACCTATATTGTCATATGTGCTGACTAATATTATATCAATTTTTAGCATGTCTTCATAGTTGTCTACAACACCAAGAATTAGGGTTTTTGAATGCCCCAACTCTATATTAGGGTTAAGGCTCTGGACCTTCTAGAATATTTGGAAAGATCTTGATTGTAATGCCCTATATTTTTACATTCGGTAATTAAACTCTAATGCAAACTAGCTTAGGATTTGATTTGCCTATTATCTGTTGTATTGAGTTAGATTGATTAAGATTGTCATTATGTGAACATGTAGACTCCCTAGATGTGTGGATTGTAAATGGAATTTATTGTTTAATTTTATTGATGATGATGAATATGTTATTTATTTCAACATGCAAATTGAATATGGAATATCAATATGTGGATTCTAATTTATTTTGGATTTTGGATATAATAAAAATACAACATATACTACAAAGGAACTTATGTGATTATTTAGATGTTGTTTGAGCAAAATAGACTATCACCATAAAGAGTTGGATATTTCTATACATGAGATTTATATTAGTGGTGAGATAACACACATATTTATTGGCTATTAAATAGTTAATTTCCTAAGGTGCCAAGGGGCACAAGATGTCATGGACATCAAGAGGATAATGAAGTTATATCAGTTTTTATATTAATTGTGAATTTTAAACACTACTATGATATGTGGGTAAGTGTGTCCCACTGGGGGTAGAGCAATTGGTAATGAGTAATTGATATGAGAAGTTGTAAATGGAAGGTTACAAGTTCAAATCCTCATGGCTACTCACTTACAAAAAAAATGATATGTGGGTAAGTGTGGTTTTGACACGATGAATAGCTTGCCAAAAAATTGTTGTTTGATGATGTGACTATAAGAACAATAATTGCAAAATATGGCTCAGTATAGGGTGTCGACCCTAGTTATATCGAGAGGGTGGAGGAGTTTCCCACCGTGTATCCTCTGAAACCTGGGTTCATGGGAGGGTTGTTCGAAGACACACTCCCCAATTTATGTGATGATGACTGTCAATTTCTTGTTGGGGAGGCTTGGTCGATATAGTCAACAATTACACTTACACTTACAGGTTCTATATGGAGTTAGGTCAATACAGTTGATGCTCTAGCATATTCTAGCAGAGGAAATGATAGGATGTGGAAGATGGAAGTAGGCTAGGGAGTAAGGATGGTTTGAAGTAAATTAGAAAGATGTTTTTTGGCTTCATTAGGCAGACCGGGGTTCGGAGAAGTTTCAACACAACAACAACAAAAACCCCTTTCACTGGCCCTTTCGGCATCAACCTGTAAATAGGCTGAAGTCTAACTCGAGGCGAATATGGGGGGTTACAAAATCAAGTTTTTGTAACCATGGCAATGTGCAGACGTGGTTAACAATCTCGCTACAACCTCATTTAACATCAACTAACCGAATGGAAGTGACGGATGACTTTGCACTTTGCTGCTTATTAACAATATACAAAATTATGTTGAATATCTATTGTATTCACCAGCTAGCTACGCATTCATTCTTCTAAGTGTTCCTCCATAAAATTCATTCTTATGTATTCCATTTATTGACATGCAATTACCATTAAATTATACATGAAAGAAAATACATAAATACACCATGGACTCGCATCCAAAGCACAACATAAGCTCAGATACATAAACACATAGATTTACGTGGTTCACCCCCAGGTGGGAGCTATGTTCACGGGAATTGTTCTTATATTACTTGGAAGGGTAACAGTTCCAGTCTGTGCACTCAACTTTAGACTCTTCTCTACAATCAGATCTCTATGCACTCAGCTGTAGAGTCTGTTCTCCCTCTTTGGCACTATTCTTCTATTACAATCGACCAGTGCCGAACATCTAACTATGCCAACCAAATACCCAACAACCCTTCCTTATACAAAAATACCCTTATATATAGATGTGCCCGAGGGTCACATATTACAATAACTATGGGCCAACCCCCATAGTACCCAAAACCTAAAAACCACCATGGTTCTCCTATAGACCACGGTAAGCTTTAACTTCATCATCCCTTCGGTGGTGCTTCCTCTAACTCTGACGCTTTCTCTTTCAGCGCACCTCTGATTTCTGCAATGGCATGTCCTTTACACCACTCCGCTTCTTAACTTCCTTCTCTTGTAGCAGTCAGGTCACCGCTCAACTGTTAACTGCACCAACCACCTCTGGTTGTCCTTAGTACTTTGTCTTTAATAAGGGAACAGGTCCTTTCTTCTCAACTAAAATTCACTCCATACCCTCTGCCCAAGATTTATGGAGTCGCTTTTCTCCAAAAATTGGGCAATTTCAGGCCTCGCCTAACTGTACTTTGCCTTCATAACTTCCTCTTCATGGGTTTCACCCAACATGCCCCTAACACTTACTTGTGACTCGTCCCTGAGCCACTGACACTAGGATTTTTTGATTTCACAGTGCTTGGGATCTTCATCTTTGCTATGAAATCTTGATATGTTGTGCTTAGCTTCACAACAACCTCCTTAGTTTCCTTCTCGTATTCCTTCACTATATCGAGCAGCATCGCGGATATTGGTTCTTGCATCTCATCCTTAACTGTGCTCTCGATTGTGCAAATCTCTTGCAGCTTCACCTCAATCTATTCACAGAGCTCCAATTCCTCTTCTTGCATTGGTTGTAAATTTTTTGAATTTTATGCTTCCTTTGTCCTTAATGCCTTCATTTCTTTTTGAAGCTCCTTTGTTTCTGCGAACTTCTGTATTCTCTGCCTCGGCAGCAAGTCTTTCATTACCATGTTCATTGAGTCGAGGTCCTTCTTCTTCCTATGGACTTCATCCTGAATTTTCTGTAAGTATTGGTCTTCTTGTAGTATGGCCCATGACTTAGTCACTTCTTCTAATAAATCTTATCACCTCGCAACTTCTGCGGAGATTCTCTCTGTCGGAGTTTTTAGCTCTTCAGCTCTTGCTTCCTTTACTTCTGGTGGAGTGCCAGGTTTCTTTCTAGCCTCCAAGTCTGCAATATTTTCTTTATATTCGATTTCCATGTCTTCCATCTTTGATTTCAGATTGTCGACTGTAGTGCCAATCTTGGCTATAATCGCTTCTACTTCTGTTTCTTCATCAAAGTCTGGGATCTTCGTGCAGACTTCTTTGGCGGCCTTCTTCAGCTTCTTCTGCCTTTCACGAGCATATTTTAGCTCGTCTATCTTTAATCGACATTCATTCTTCAACTCATTATATCTCTCTTCCAGCTTCAGATGCTGGTTGTATGTTATCATGTCTCTATATTTGATCTCTTCCACGACCTACAAGTGTATATTGTGCAGTCCTTCTATAGGCAGCAATCCCACATTAATATCTAAGTTTGCGAGCTGCTTCGCACCTTCATTGACTTCGTCGAATGGGAATATGACATTTTTTGGCTCTATGTGCACCAGCCGTGATCGCATCATTAGTGTGGGTGCTTTCCTTTTTCTTCGGCTTGTCTCTTCTAATCTATATTTAGAGTCTGATTCTTTCATTAGATCTCTTTGCACTTGCTCAACTCTTTCCATCATAATTTTACAGTTTTGCGATGCTTTTTTCCATGTTGACTTGAAGTTTCTCTTGCTTCTTGTCTTTTTATGCGAGTGTTTCTTCAATATGTGCATGGACTCTGGATGCAATGCAGTCATATTCATCATCCTGTAACTTTGCATCAAGTGGAGTCTTACTTGCTTTTTGTTTCTTTTTTTTGTACCCCTCCAGCACATCTATGGCAAGTCTCTTTCTCTTTTATCCTACTGGCAGGTCTCCATCCTGTTGCTGTTATTTATCTTCCTCTTCTTCCTATTGATCATCGCCTCCATCAGCATCATATTTCTCTTGCATTTCGCTATCATTGGAACTATCATCAGATGTCGTCAGCAGTGCCTCTGGTGCTCCAATTTTCCATTTCGGTGGCCAATCCTCAATAACGAGGTCAATCTTTTGTGCATCTAGCTGATATTGACCCTCATATCATTCTGGATTCATTGGATCTCTGGGCTATATAAATATTGAATGGAGTTCGGCCCTAAATCTCATCTTCCGGATATATACCGTTGTTATCTCTTTTGGAATATGTGAAGTGCCCTTAATCACTTCACGTAATTTCTCATAAAATGTGTGTAGTTGAACATTGTTCAACCTTTCTCTTTTCAGCATGGTGTTGCTCCACATATTTGAGTATCGAGGTCTACAGCAGTCACTAGGGAACACCAATACATTCTATTGGTACTTTGGCTCTTTCCAACCCACAAACGCGATGAGGACTATCAACCAACTGTAGTGAAACTGATAGCCATTGTCTTACACATCTGCTACATCATCTAGAAATTCATTCAACAGTTAACCTTCCCAGTTGAACAGTAGCCCTTCCTTAGCCTTTGCATCTAGGGAGATCGCAACAACCGATACTTCTGTCGGTCTGCATTTTCTTAGTACCCTACCTACGAGCAATTGCACTGTGAATATTGTGGCATCATCTTTAATCTGGTCTTCCTAATAGTCTCGAGTTCCTTTAATCAATCTGAACTGGCGCTTCATCTGCTTTGCGAGGTCTTTATCCTTATTCTTACCCAAAAATTCCATTGCGAGGATAGTTCCTCATTTTCTCAGATGGGTGATCCTGTAGATCAGATCGATATTGATATCTATCTTGCAGTCTAGCCATAAGTATCCTTGGTGTGTGCATGACAGCAATGCACGCACGATAGTTGTTAGCTCTGGACTTCGCCTAAAGTGCGGAATTCTTAAAAGGTTCAGCAGTCCTGAAGACTATAATGGTGCAATCAATTCTTGTGCTTGTATAGTTGTCTACTTAGTGCCTTCATGAAAATTTCGGCACATGTATCTGTCTGGCTGAAATTGCGGATATTTCTTCGCATTCAGCAGATCGTAATCTACGAACTTAACATCTGGTATCTTTCCTAGCAAGTTGTCCTTCTCCCGAACATGGCTTGACATCGGCGGCATAGGGATGTCATACTATGGATTCCTCTTCAATACTACGACCAGTGCATCATATTTTCTCGGTGGAATGTACTCAAGTATCAATAGGATCTACCTCTCACGAGGTCGCTCTGCCGGTTGCTCTCTTGGTATTTATACAGCTTGAGGCTGTTGTGGTTCCTTAGCTTTATTTTTATCCTTCTGCTGGGATTTCGGTGCATGCCGAGGTGAGGTGCTAGAGGTCCCACCCTTCTCTTGAGATTTTTTCTTGACAAGTGTTTTCATGACTACTTCTAGACCAGACTATTGAAATTTATTTAATACTTCCTGGAATTCTTCTTTCTCAAACATGTACTGTCGAAATACTTTGTTCTTCACTGGTAAAAGCTCAAAATTTACTCACAGTAAAAATAATAATCATGGTAAAATAGGTAACTATGCGCTCCTTTACTATTTATAGCCATGACCCAAACTGAGACGCGCCCAAAAACAACTAAGTTAGCATTAAATGCTATTTTCGTTGCCCAAATCTAGCTTAGATCCTAGTCCTTTCCTTACATTAAATGTGTCTTCAATAGACAAGTTATGCCTTAAAGCGGAAAAATCCAATTTCCCGAAAGTACTATATAACACCTAGTTTCTGAACAAAACTGTAACGGCTAGTTTTCTCTAGCTTTGTCGAGGTTAGGTGAGTGGTGAATCATACTGCGCATTCCCCTTCTCTTGATGGAACTTTGCAACACTACCCCCTTCTTTACTTCTCAACTTGATTTTCTATGTGTGCTTCACAGCACATCTTGAATTCTGCGAACTTCACATTATGCCAAAACTATTGTGTGCAAACTCTGCTCTCTGTTTAGTGTCCAATTTCAACTACACTTGACACTTAAACGCTATTGCGTTGTCTAGAATCTGGTTGTAGGAGTAGGGCCATCCCTGTAAGGATTTAACCTACTCCCATTAACAAGTCCTTGTAAGTTATTTCCCAGTAATGTGGCTAACTGGACTGCGCCACCATTAGTAACATGTTTAACAGTGTATGTCCCTAACCAGTGCATTCTGAATTTTTCAGGAAATTTCAAAAAATTTCTATCATAGAGGAGAACGAGGTCTCCTACCTGGAAGAAATTATGTTTGATGTGTCTATCATGCAATACCTTTTCTCTATCTTTATACACTTGTTGGTGAAATTCTGCAATGAAGCGGTCTTCCTCCCATCCAATCATCTATTACAGTCTCTCATCCATTGTTTCAGCATCAGCCATTTCTGTGAATGCTGCAATTATCAAGCTTGGTACTATGTATTCCATGGGCATGACAGCTTCCTATCCATATCCTAACCTAAAAGGTGTATGGCCTGTCAAATTTTTACAAGTTGCTCTATATGTCCACAATATTGCTGGTATCCTTAGATCCCAATCATCCCTGTTTGTATTGCATACCTTGGTCAATGCATTCTCCAATACAATTTATTAAAGGCCTCCATGGTGCCATTATCTTGTGGATGATATGGTGTACTCTTATGATGATATATCTGAAATTATTCTATCGGGGATTCGATGGTTATGTTCAAGAAGTGAGTTCCCTTGTCACTCATCAGAATCTTTGGACATTCAAACCTTGTCAAGATGTTCTCAAAGATGAACTGTGCTGCTGTAGCTGCGTTACATTCCTTCATTGTTTTTGCTTCTGCCCATCTAGTTAGATAATCTGTAGTTGTAATAATGTATCTCGAGCCAATTCTCTTCCCTGGTGGGGTTATAGGTTCCACAAAGTCAATAGCCCATTTATCAAATGCTTGTAAAGTCAATTGTGGCATCAATGGCATCTCATCTCTACGAGATGGCTTTCCTGTTCTCTTCCATACATCGCAACTCTTGCAATGCTCCTTTGAATCATTATGTATAGTAGGCCACCACAGTCCTGCTCTCAAAATATTATGCGCGGTAGCTTTTCCTGCATAGTGTCCTCAAGATACTCTTGAATGTGATTCAGCAAGTATGATAGGTGTTATCCCTCCAGGAGTCTTCCTAGGTTGTACTCGGAAGAGCCTGGTAACTTAAACTTATCTTGAAGGATGGGGTAAATGTGGATCAAGTTGGATGACTGAGATCAAAACTCATATGCTCAAAACATAGAGGGATACATTCATATAACAAGGATTTAGCCATTGGTGTTCAGGAAGTTTGTAAAAGATAGAATAAGAACTCTTATCGTGCTAGCAAACTCACACATACAACATATATATATATATAAATGGCAAATCACGATAAGCAAAAGGGCACTGAATATCCAGTTCTCAATACAAAGATAGGTGTCACGTCCCCTCCCATCATACCAGTGCAATGGAGAGGATCGTGATGCTAAAACCGAGCATCTAGCCCCGTGATCTTTCAAATAAGCATTCACATAATATAAAAGAACATATGAAATGTATAATTATAATAAAAACACAGCGGAAATAATTTCGGTAACACATCCATTATACATTCACGATATTCATCAAATAAATAATTGCAAAGTTAACACAAGAGAATAATTATCTTATAACAAAGTAGTCCCAAGCAACTGGCTATGCAACTGCAATGTTCCACCCAACCATAGGCCAGTTGTGCTTATCAACCTCTTGATACAACTTCCACCCCCAAGCTGGGCATGATTTCTACAAGGAACCAGGGAACAGCAGACTCGCACATAGCCAAGCATACACCAAGACGAACCAAGCCAATCTACAATTGGGTTTATCAGGTTGCTAGGAAATGGAAAGGAAGAGTGGCTAAGCTAGTGAGCTCAAGCACAGAGCCAGGGGAATCCTTACAAGATCTATCTAGCTTGGCACCCACAATACCTACACACCCAGCACAAGGAAGTATTTTTTTCACTACTGTACAGTCCCTCAAGCCATACCTTTCCCATCTAGTGCTCTCAGGGTGTGCATAGAAGAGTAGCCAAAGCCCTCTTGATCTTCTTGAGAGGTTATCTCCCCCACTATGTTTATCAAGCCCTCTCTATCCACTACCACTCCAATCTCTTGCTCATAGGTTCAAAACAAAATAGGGATGCACATAACAGCAGAACCACACTTATTGGGTATGATAAAAACGTTTCTTCAGTGGGATGCCCAAAGAGGGGGTTTCTACCAATTCAGAAAAACGTGGGAAAGCCCAAAAATGAAATGGCAATTGGGGAACAACCTTGGGAAGCCAAATCCGTTTTCAGAAAAACGTCCATGGACATTCTGGGGCAAAAACGGCCTCCATAACAGTCCCAAATCGTGGTCCTTCTCTCCCAGTTGCTGTATAATGCAAAAACGAGCTCCCAGGCATGGAAAAATGCAGGAAAATTGGTAAAAACGTGATGAGGAAAGACCCAGTAGTTCAGACTGCGTGAGAGAGGAAAGACTGTGGGTTTTGAATCCCTTTGGGCACCATTTCCTGGGTGTTTTCTTGTCCAAGAAGCAAAAACATGAATTCCTAGGTTGATGGCTTGCCCATGCACGAAATTGGCTGCCATACCTCTTCATTCCCAAGGCATTAACTGCCTCAACCAATTTTTGGAAGAATTAAATGATTGAGACCATAACCCAAAATGGGTAGTTGGTGGTTTATGGGTTTTCTCATTGACACATGGATTAACACCATCGGCTCAAGGGTTTGAATAATTTCCCTTCCTATTCCTTGTAGAATCATGCCCCCATCTCTTTGTTGCATTGCATAGCTAGTTGTGGGTTTTTCATTAAAATTTGTATTTACATGATGTCTTAATTTACATTGTGCCTATCTAGCACAAGAACCATAGGCATCTATTTTTAATTGCCGATACATAAAACGCTAAATCAATGGTGGGGCCTTAGCCTTGAGCTCCTCACCATGATTAAATATCAATATTTACATCATTTACGATTTAATGCGAAGGGGGTCAAAATGGGGACGTGGCATTCCCCTCCCCTTACATTAGCATTGTCCTCAGTGCTCATCAAAATTGAACAAAAATGGATATGCCACTCTCGTGGAATCCTCCAACTCCCATGTAGCCTCATCGGGACCGTAGTGCTTCCATTGCACCTTTATCTGTCCGATGGCTCGATTCCGGAGCAATGTTACCTTCTTGTCTAGGATGCGCAATGGATCGGTTTGGAATTCTCCCTCGGGTTCCACCTGGATCACATCCCAATTAATCACATGGTTAGGATCATGTACATATTTCTTAAGCAAAGAGACATGAAAAACATTATGAGCTTTAGTGCTAGCAGGAAATGCAAGTCTATATGCAACTGGCCCTATTCTTTCAAGCACTTCAAATGGCCCACAATATCTAGGTGATAGCTTGGCACAACTCCCAAGCTTTAAGGAACTCTTCCTTGATCTCACTCTAAGATACACATGATCCCCAACACTGAATTCCCTATGGATCATATGATTATATGCATAGCTTTTGTGTCTATCCTGGGTTGCTTTTAAATTTTGCCGGATCTTGGCAACCTCTTGTTCCATTTCCTTAAGCAATTTTGGCCCAAGTACAATTATGTTCACTGGATTCTCCCAAGTCACTGGTGTCCTACACCTTTTGCCATACAAATCCTCATATGGACTCATTCCCAATGTTTCTTGCTGCCCATTATTATATGCAAACTCTACCAGGTGTAGATAATCCTCCCACTTGGATGGCTTGTCCATTACATACATGCGAAGCATGTCTTCAAGCACCTGATTTACTCTTTCTGTTTTCTCGTCTGTTTCAGGATGGTACGCGGTACTAAAGTGCAACTGTGTACCCAAATCTGCAAAGAGACCTTTCCAAAAATTGGAAGTGAACTTGGTATCCCTATTAGAAATTATTTCCTTAGGAAACCCATGTAATCTAAAAATTTCCTTCATGAAAATATTTGCAATGGCATCGGCTTTATGTGTGGACTTAACCGGTATGAAATGTGCTACCTTCGTTAACTTGTCCACCACAACCATGATGGAATCATGCTGTCTCATAGTCATTGGCAATCCTGTAATAAAATCCATGGAAATTATTTCCCATTTCCATTTTGGAATTGGCACTGGGTGCAATAAACCTGCGGGGTGTTGGTGTTCAACCTTCACCTACTGACATTTCATGCACTTAGAAATGTATCATGCGACATCCTTCTTCATCCCTGGCCAGAAATAATATTTTATTTCCGTAGCAATTGTTTTCTGATATCCTAGGTGACCAGAGTATGGAGCTTTATGGATTTCATCCATAACGATCCTCCTTAAATCTACCGCATTTGGAATATAAACTCTATTCTTATAAGTAAGAAGCCTGTCTCCTTCAAAATGATAGCCTTCATATTTCTTTTCAAGGTTTTACTACTGCAATTTTCCCTTTATCTGCTCATACACTTCATCCTCAACCATATGGTTAACAATCTGCTACCTCAAATCTAGTTGGCAAGTACTAAGTGCTGCCACATACATTTCATGTACCTTCCTGCTGAGTGCATCAGCCACCTTGTTTTCTTTCCCTTTTATGTGTTTGATTTCAAAATCAAATTCACACAAAAATTCCAACCATCTAGCCTGCCTAGCATTTAAAGTTGGTTGATCAAACAAGTATTTTAGACCACAATGGTCTGTCCTTAACTCAAATTTTCTTCCCATTAAGTAATGCCTCCACATCTTTAAAGCATGTACTATGGCTGCAAGTTCTATATCATGAGTAGCATAGTTCTTCTCATGTTCCTTCAACTTTCTTGACTCATAGCATATCGCGTGGTTGTCTTGCATAAGAACTCCTCCAAGTCCTTGATTGTATGCATCATTACACACCACAAAGTCTTTTTCTGGGTCTGCAATTTTCAAAATTGGTGCACTTGTAAGAAGATTCTTCAACCGTTGAAAACTTTCCTCACATCTTGGTGACCATTCAAACTTTATCCCATTCTTTTGCAAAGAAGTGATCGGATTTGCAACCTTAGAGAATCCTTCAATAAACCTCCTATAGTAACCAGCAAGGCCCATAAAAGATCTCACATCAGTCACATTCCTTGGAGTTGGCCAATTCATAATGGCTTCAATCTTCTAGTCTACAAATATTCCTTCGTCGGAGATGATGTGACCCAGATAATGAATTCTATCTTTATAAAATTCACATTTGCTCAACTTTGCATACAGCTTATGCTCCCTTAGTAATTGCATTGTCATTCTCAAATGTTCTTCATGCTCTTCTTCATTCTTAGAATAGATGAGGATGTCGTCTAGGAATACAAGAACAAACTTGTCCAAATACTTGCTAAAAACATTATTCATGAGACACATGAATGTAGTTGGTGCATTTGTGAGCCCAAATGGTACCACTACAAACTCATAGTGTCCATACCTCGTTCTAAAGGCTGTCTTATGAATATCTTCTTCTTTGATTCTTACCTGATGGTAACCAGACCTCAAGTCAATCTTTGAAAATACCTTTGCTCCTCTCATTTGGTCAAAAAGGTCATCAATTCGGGGCAATGGGTATTTGTTCTTCACAGTGACTTTGTTCAACTGCCTGTAGTCAATACATAACCTGAGTGTTCCATCTTTCTTTTTCACAAATAGAACAGGTGCTCCCCACGGGGACACACATGGCCTAATATATTTCTTTTCCATGAACTCTTGTAATTGCATTTTCAATTCTAGCAATTCCAGTGTACTCATCCTGTAGGGTGTCTTAAACACTGGTGCCGCTCCTGGCACAAGTTCAATTGTAAAGTCAATGTCTCTCTTTGGAGTGAGTCCTAGAATCTCGTCAGGAAAAACATCCTTGAATTCTTGCAATACATGATAGTCCTCCAATTTAAGAGTTTCATTCTCTGCTACCTCTAAAATGTGGGCTGCATACAATTGATATCCCTTTCTATAGAACTTCTTTAGCTGCATCGCTGAAACCTATCTAACAGAAGTCACCTTTGGAATGCCTTTTACAACCCTCGGGTTTCCTTCTTCGTCCATGCATTCAAATGTCTTATTGTAGCAGTCAAGTTTAACCCTGTGTGCCTCTAACCAATCCATCTCAATGAGAATATTATAGGAACCAAGTGGCAAAATATTCAGATCTGCATAAGTGAATAGCCCATCCATCTCTAATGGACATTTCTCTACTATTTCACTAACTTTTCTCTTGGTTCCAGTGGCTAGTTGAACTAACCATGATTTACTATGCTTTAATTTCTTGAAAGCACAAATCTCAACAATTCTAGGAGTGACATAATTGTGAGTAGATCCAGGATCAATCAAAATAGAAACAGATTGCTTGGCAATATTACCTTCAACTTCAACCACGGTTGACTGATGATCTGCTTGGCGGTCATCTAGTGCTGCATAGATTCTAGGGATTGTCCTTGCCACTTGACCCACAGTTTCAGCTCCTTGGATGTTGTGAACTTGATTTGGATTCCCATTCCGATGTGGATAGTTCTTAAGCATGTACTCCCCTCCACAACCCCAACATTGAAGTGGTTCTCTTGGTTCCTTTGGATCTCTTGGCTTGTCTCCCATCATCCTAGTTGGATTAGTCACAACCTGTGATGGTTGCCTTTGCTAATTCCGGAATTGAGGAGGCTTGAACCCCTTCTTCCTTTGATCAAACTTTTCATTTTTCCTATCCTTCCATGCCTTATGGAATTCTGGTTTGCTTCTATTTTGATCAAAGCAATACTTGGCCTCCTCTAGAGTTCGAGGTTCATTGAACTCAATTCTGTCTTTGTATGACTGGGGCAGTCCACTTAGGAAATGATGAATTTTCACCTTATCATCTCGAATGTACCTGACATATCTTAGCAGCTCCAAGAATTTGTTTGCATATTCTTCCATGGTCCATTGTCCCAATCTCAGCTCATGGAACTCTTTGATCTTATCATCATAGTACCTATCAAAGAGGTACTTCTGCTTAAAGTATTTCTTGAACTGCTTCCACACAATCTTCCTTTCATTGATCTTCTTCACTTGCCTGATGTGTTCCCACCATATAGATGCTCTTCCATTCAAGTTGAAGATGGCTACCCTTTCCTTCATATTTCCCAAGTAGTCTTGGACTTGGAAATACTTTCTCATCCCAAGAAGCTAAGCTTTAGCTTCTTGACCAGATTTTACCTCTCCATCAAATGTAGGAGGTTTTGCCTTCTTAAATTCCCCATGCGAATTATTCTTGTAGTGCTTCATCCTCTTACTTCTGCGAGATGAAGAGATTGAACCCTCAATGGATTCTTCAGAGTCAGATGATTCATTAGAAGATATTTCTGGAGTATAAGTTTGGTCTATAGAAACTCTTCTTGAGCTACTAGCCCTCTTACGGGAATTCCTTCTAGAACTACTCCCACCCCTTTCTAGATTTGATGTCTGATGCCCAGAGTTTATTTTCCTTTGGATGTCTGTCAAACTCTGTAGCATGGCTGCATTCAACTGATTTTGTTCTTCCTGAGCTTTAATCATCCTTTCATTATCTTCCCTACAACTTTGCAACTCCACCCTTAGGCTTCTCATGGTGGCTGCAATATCTGGAGGAGTCTCTTGATTTCTTCTCCCATTAGATTCTGTTTCAGCATTTTCAACATGTATGTTCTCCCCCATGGCATCTGCCTCAGGCTCATAGGGATCCTATGCATCATCCATGATGTTCATTTTCTTGGCTCAACCAAGATCCAAAACTTTCCAACTATACTATCTAGAGTGTTGTCTTGATGTAACTGTGATTCTGCAAAATGTGTTCATCCACACAATTGTTAGGTGCATTATATTCTCAGAAATTCATAAATTACTTTCATGCACGTGGAAAAATGTTATATTCACAATTTGTCCGATCATAGAATTTTCTCACAATCAACGACATATGAGGGGGACGACGGGGGTCAATGGGGCTTGCCCCCTTGTGGCCATTCCGAAATTCTTTCAACAGTTTTGGAAGACATTCTGAAATTTTTTCCGCAGTTTCGGAAGACATTCCGGAATTCTTTCCGCAGTTTCGGGGCGGTTCACGGAATCCTCCCGCAATTTGGGCCAACTTTCTGAACTCTTCCGTGTTGCGGAACGATTTGCAGAAGTCTTCCGCAATTGCGAGACAATTTGCCGAATGCTTCTGCAATTGCAGGGCGATTTGCCGAACTCTTCCGTGTTGCGAAACGATTCGCTGAACTCTTCCGCAATTGCAGAACGATTCGCTGAACTCTTCCGCAATTGCGGAATGATTTGTCGAACTCTTCCGCAATTGCGGAACGATTCGCCGAACTCTTCCGCAATTGCGGAGCGATTCGCCGAACTCTTCCACAATTACGGAACGATTCACCGAACTCTTATGCAATTGCGGAACGATTCGCCGAACTCTTCCACAAATATGGAACGATTCGTTGAACTCTTCCACACTTGCGGAACAATTCACGGAATCCTTCTACAGTTTCGGGCCAACTTGCCAAAACAGACTTAAACAAAAATTTTCCAAAAACTCTTAAAACAAATTCAGATTCTTCTTTCCTTCTTCCCGTGATGACTGTTGCTCAGCAGGAGCTAACCTTACCTCTGCAACTATCCAACTTAGCCAGTTTAGGCCCAATGCTGAGACCTGTGGTGATCAGGAAGGGATCTTCTCTTCTAACTGTAATTGGATTTGGCCCATAGAGGTCCAATGCTGCAACTAGCAGCTCTGATACCATTCTGTCACGTCCCCTCCCATCATACTAGTGCGATGGAGAGGATCATGATGCTAAAACCGAGCATCTAGCCCCATGAGCTTTCAAATAAGCATTCACATAATATAAAAGAACATATGAAATGTATAATTATAAGAAAAACACAGTGGAAATAATTTCGGTAACACATCCATCATACATTCACGATATTCATCAAATAAATAATTGCAAAGTTAACACAAGAGAATACTTATCTTATAACAAAGTAGTCCCAAGCAACTGGCTATGCAACTACAATGTTCCACCCAACCATAGGCCACTTGTGCTTATCAACCTCTTGATACAACTGCCACCCCGAGCTGGGCATGATTTCTACAAGGAACCAGGGAACAACAGACTCGCACATAGCCAAGCATACACCAAGACGAGCCAAGCCAATCTACAATTGGGTTTATCAAGCTACTAGGAAATGGAAAGGAAGAGTGGCTAAGCTAGTGAGCTCAAGCACAGAGCCAGGGGAATCCTTAAAAGATCTATCTAGCTTAGAACCCACAATACCTACACACCCAGCACAAGGAAGTATTCTTTTCACTGCTGTACAGTCCCTCAAGCCATACCTTCCCCATCTAGTGCTCTCAGGGTGTGCATAGAAGAGTAGCCAAAGCCCTCTTGATCTTCTTGAGAGGTTATCTCCCCCACTAGGTTTATCAAGCCCTCTCTGTCCACTACCACTCCAATCTCTTGCTCACAGGTTCAAAACAAAATAGGGATGCACATAACAGCAGAACCACACTTATTGGGTATGATAAAAACGTTTCTTCAATGGGATTCCCAAAGAGGGGGTTTCTACCAATTCAGAAAAACGTGGGAAAGCCCAAAAACGAAATGGCAATTGGGGAACAACCCTGGGAAGCCATATCCATTTTCAGAAAAAACATCCATGGACATTCTAGGGAAAAAACGGCCTCCATAATAGACCCAAATCATGGTCCTTCTCTCCCAGTTGCTGTATAATGCAAAAATGAGCTCTCAGGCATGGAAAAATGCAGGAAAATTGGTAAAAATGTGATGAGGAAAGACCCAGTAGTTCAGAATGCGTGAGAGAGGAAAGACTGTGGGTTTTGAATCCCTTTGGGCACCATTTCATGGGTGTTTTCTTGCCCAAGAAGCAAAAACATGAATTCCTAGGTTGATGGCTTGCCCATGCACGAAATTGGCTACCATACCTCTTCATTCCCAAGGCATTAACTTCCTCAACCAATTTCTGGAAGAATTAAATGATTGGGTCCATAACCCAAAATGGGTAGTTGGTGGTTTATAGGTTTTCTCATTGACACATGGATTAACACCATTGGCTCAAGGGTTTGAATAATTTCCCTCCCTATTCCTTGTAGAATCATGCCCGCATCTCTTTGTTGCATTGCATAGCTAGTTGTGGGTTTTTCATTAAAATTCGTATTTACATGATGTCTTAATTTACATTGTGCCTATCTAGCACAAGAACCATAGGCATCTATTTTTAATTGCCAATACATAAAATGCTAAATCAATGGTGGGGCCTTGGCCTTGAGCTCCTCACCATGATTAAATATCAATAGTTACATCATTTACAATTTACTGCGAAGGGGGTCAAAATGGGGACATGACAATAGGATTACAGCTATCTGGCATAGACAAATGAAAACTCAGGAAATAGACATTTCACTGCAAGTATAAAAGATATAAGAATGGAAACTGAACACACATATGGCAAAAGAAGCTTATATAAATGATATGTAACCAAAGGTCTGATAATACAAATTTAAGCAAAGTTTCTCCAAAATCGAACCCTCGTTCTACTTCAGTTCTGGGCTTTATAGCCTTTACAAAGTTTTTGAGATCCCAAAAAGATGGATCGAATCTACTAAAAATAACAACTAAGAACAGTTAATGAAATATGTGACAGCGTATTATGATCAAAATAATTGATCCTTGCTGATACACCTACGCTTGACAGCTGAAACGAGCCTCTGGGGGCTAGAGGATGAGTTTGAAGTTGTTGTCTGCAAAAACCTGTAGACGTCTTTTTCTAAAAATAGATAGGAATATACCATTGTTAATCTTGCTAGCGCCCTCAGTCTGGGACTAGAGGTGATCATGATGCACTTGAACGTTTATCAATCCCCTGGAAAATGCCCTGAAGATGCTCAGACCAACAAAAAAGGGGTTTGATGCCCAAAGACAGACCTCTGCGTTTTCTGTGTTTTCGGTAGCTAACAAAACTGGGCTCGAAGGTGATAAGCAACCGAAAGCCTTGTATTCGGTGGTTAATGAATTAGAGTAACGCTTCGCCTAAACCACCGAATCGCTTTAAGGCGCTGATAACCTTTCTCTCTTTTTGGTAATCGGGAGGGTTCTGCCTATATGTTGCAAACCGCCAAATCGAGATTCGGCAGCTAATGAACTACTCCTATGTTTTCCCAAGTTGCCGAAAACGGTGGATGATCCAGCCTGCAAAAGTTTACAAAACTATGTTTATGTCCCCTGCTACCTGGATTTCTCTTCCTCCTAGGCCAAAACCGGAGGGTTGGCAAAGTTGATTGCAGCTGCTGCTAAGGTGTCGAGGTCTAAATGTACCTTGGGGTGGGGACTCTGAGTTTTTTCCTTACCCCCCAAAGACTCGACCTTCCTCCTCAGCCTGATATTTTCTCTGATCAGCCTAATGTTTCTTCCTCTCATTTTGCCATGTTTCTTGGTCAACCCATGAAAAGAAACATACAGCTCATTATATCTTTCATTCAGCCTCTCATTTTTCTCCTTGATGACTCTCTGGAGTATCTCGCATTCATACGCCTGTTGGAGGAGTCGATTGATTTTTTGTGAGGCAGAACTCTTTACTTTATGGATTAATTCCTCGGCTACCTGCTGACCTTGTTCCTCCACAGGTGTAGGGGAGGGTAAGTTTGCACATTCGAATCCCTGCTCTTCCACAAGTGTAGGAGAAGGAAAATTAACATAGGTGGTCTCCTGTTCCATCATAGATGGGGCTGATTCTATGATCGGAATATTGTTGGTGAGTCTAGATGGCCATCACTCTCCCGCGGGTATAAAGTGGATTTTGCTTCGTTCATTTTTCTTTGGATTTGTTTTATAAGTAATTGCTTGTTGTTTTTTTCATAAGTATTGGATGAAGAGAGATCAATCACCTCTCTTCTTCCACGATCTCATGTTTTACTGCAGGCAAGTGCTAGGTTTTTGCAGGTCCTTGGAAGAAGAAGGTCAACGCATGCACGAGTGACTCTTGAAGATTTTTTCTCAAATTGCAAATGGATTGAGCACATAAAAAAATGAATATATTGATGTGCAACCCATAATAAGACCAATGTTCCATGAGTCAAGTTCCTTTGCTACATGAATTTCTACTAAAGAAGCCTCCCAAAAAGACCTTTTTCCCATCATGCTCATTCACCAACACCATGATTGCCCATACATTTCCTTCTTGCCTCCACCATTCCATCACTTCCATGACTTTCTACTCCATTTCATCACTCCCATACTATCCCCTCCATTCACACCTAACCCATGAATAATGTCTCTCAGCTCTCTTACATGCTGAGTCACCCCCTATCCTATTTCATTTTTACCAATAAAGCCTACTTGTTGGAGAAAATATTTCATCTCTAGTTCTTCACAATCATTTGTTTTGTACTCATATTGGATGATATGGAATTCATTAAGGTCCACCTTCCAATGGTCTTGTCCCATTGACCTCAACACACTATCTGGGCAACAAGACTTGAGTGATTCATAGTACCTTGGAATTTACATGCAACAATGGTAAATTTCCTCGCTAATGATCAAGGGAATACATCAATGTCTCTTGTTTGTTAGATCCTGTAGGTGATTCGACTTCAACACATAAATTTGTACCTGACAGGTTGTACTATTGTACCTTGATAGCTCATTGTCATCACTGGTGAGTTGTCTCGTGTTGGTTAACAACTTTCATTATTGATTGGTAATCCAACGAAGTTTCTCCATGTTCGAATTCAAGAATATTCATTCACATGGATTAACTTGTACATAAAGCACGGATATTGGATGAAGACTATATATTTTTATTGTTCCAGTAGTTCAGAAGTACTCTTTTCATTCAGTTGGAAGCATTTGTTTTCAGTCAGCTTGCACAGTTCCTCATCATGGATCAGATTCAACCTTCATCAGTTTCAGCTTCTAGCTACATCTCTCAGCAGCAGTTAACAACATACATCATCCCCAGCATACATCAGTACATTCATGTCAACCAAGGCTTCCATGGAGGTAAAACTTGAGGTAAAATAGCATGAGTTTTTTATTTATTAAAGATTTAGGAGAAAGTCATGAAAAGCCAGTAAGCATTATCTCCTCCTTTACCAATTGTCATTTTTTTTAAAAGATATAAAAAGATTTCAGTTTGGGGGGAAACACCATGCCATTTCATCTCTTATTCATCCATTACCATCTCCATCCATTTCTAAACCTCCACCTCATACACTTCCAAGACCCAAGTCAAGTCCTTCCCTACATCTCCCACATCCAAGTATGAAAAGATGCCCTGCTGCCACATAAAAACCAACAGTAAGAGGATATGAATCAGCTGATGCACATGGACAAGCCAAGGAAGGGATGGGCTGCTCCACAAGAACCTACAGCAGAAGAACCTGTTGTAGAATCCATTCCTTCATAAGAGTATGCTGCCATAAAAACAGGAAAGAAAATGCACTTTGAGACATACATGCTCACTGCATAAATGAATTTGATCCTTGTTCATTAAAAATCACAGTCATTTTAAGCTTGGATTATCCATTTATCAGTTCTGATTTTTATTGATGCAACCATGTTCAGCAAGTATGCAACTCTCTTGGTATTTGAAAAATGAAAAAGATCATTAATTAGATTCGCATTCATTATTGTATATGGATGTTCTTGTGACAAAAAGTTCCAGAAGTTGTCATAAGAAAGAGTGCATCCAAGAACATCATACATAGGAAATAACTATGTGCATCTTCAACATAGAATGGGTAGCATAGGATTCCGCCCAACATTTTGGCGGTACACATGCTAAGGAAATTGAAAAAAAATGACAAGTTGGTCACAAGAACCTACAGCAGAACAAGTTGTCCAACAATGAATACATTCAAAGAAAAGGTATTGTTGTGTAGCATTCTCCCACAATGATGAAAGATAAACCAGCCTTTGAGGTAACATGCTTATCTTTGAATAGCAACAACTCAATTTGTATTGAGATTTGAAATTCATGACTGTAGGGTTTTCCATCCACATAAGTTGAAGAGAAGGGACTATATCATGGTATGAAGATTGTCATTTTTTAAAGATCAATCATGTTGCTAATTTCTTATTAATGCATGACTGTACCACATGTATCCTTATGGTTGAATGCTGCTAGAAATCTGAGTACAGTCATTTCATAAGTTTTATAGGTAACATTGTGATCAGATTTGAGGCAAGAAACAACTCAATATGGAACATCAGCATCATCATTTTCCCTAGGGCCAATCTCTCATACAAAGTCCCTCCATGTTATGAAAACAAATTCATGTTGCTTACGAGATTTATTTTGCTCTGTTTGGTCTTCATACATATGGATCTTGAAATTATTCTCAAATCTCGATTTGGATCATTTGCACAAGTGGATGGAAACATGTAAGAATGGGGGTACATGGCAGGAATGATGAGCATGGGAACTAAATATTTTTTATCACATCCTTCACCCACAACTCTTATTTCAATTTTGTTATGTACAGTTCATGTTGGCAAAGAAAAAATTCATACTGGGTAGCTTGATTGCATCAACTGGGAAACATGATGCACATTAATATCATTGGCCAATTGAGAATTTATGGAGAAGTTGATAGGACTGTTGAATTGAGTTTGATTATTATGGAATGCTTGGCCTCATGTTTAAAAACTTCAACAAATAATATTCCTTTCAATTGGGGCTAGAGAAAACACATTCAATTTCCAAATTTTTTCTTGGGGGAAGCCACATCTTTGCTGGGTCATCTTAATTACATGGTAAACTTGGCATTCTGATACCATGAGCTGATTTGATGTTGTCACAAAATTTGTATGCATGATTTTGGTTGAGTAATGGGGAGCCATATAAATATGATATCTACATTCGTGTAGCAACATCCTAAACAAATATGCGATATGTTCTTTTCTATGGAGAAATGGGCCAGCTGTTAAAAATGAAAATGTTTGTGAAAATTTGAGAATCACTGAATGTTGCACATATTGGTTTATATCTTCCAAGGCATCAGAGAATGACAACATGTTAAGTATGGGGGAGATGGATACTTTCCAATTGATCTAACAACTCTTACTTTCCATGAGGACATGGAAATTATTCAGTTTGGGGGAGAAGGAGCTACTATGCTTGTTGGTTTGTCATTCACATTCATATTACTCAACCACATTATTTTCCATATAAAATGCAGAATTTGAGTTGAGCATATCCCACAAACCATGCATCGAATTCTCATGATTTTTGGACAGGAAGTGCATAATATCAAGATGAACAAACCTGGTAAGTTTCAACCCAATCTAGTGCACGGTTTTCAAGAAAATGGCCATCATCACCTATAGCCATTTTGCCTATATCTCAATATCCATGCATCAAATGAATTTGAGCTTTGGGGAGCAGAAGCATTATGTTAAGAAGAAGATACTCACCAATTTTCAGGTAAAAATACTTCATGGATTGCGGAAAAATGGCCATCATCACCTACAGCCAATTTGCATTTTTCTCGAAATCCGCGATGTGGGTATCTCTGATTTTTGGTGTGGAGATGCATTGGACTTGTAGAAACTTGCTTGCAATATTTCAGCCAAACCCAGATCGTATTTTTTGAGATATTAGCTCAAGAAGTTTGCTACAACACCAGCTGTGACTCCGCCAATTTTGTCCATTTCCCTATTCTGGCAGCTGTGACTCCACCAAATTCTCCGCTAAATGGCTGGGACTCCGCTAAATTCTTCACTAAACTTTCTGCCAAATTTTGCAGCTGTGACTCCTCCACTTTTGACCATTTTCGCCTTTTTCGCACAGCTGTGACTCCGCCACTTTTGGCCATTTCCGCCAATTTCCGCAACATGACTCCACTATTTTTCATCCATTTCGCATTTTTTGCACAGCTGTGACTCTGCCACTTTTGGCCATTTCTGCCAATTTTTGTAGCTGTGACTCCGCTATTTTTTGCCCATTCCGCCTTTTTCGCACAACTGTGACTCCACCACTTTTGGCCATTTCCGCCAATTCTCACAGCTGTGACTCTGCCATATTTGTCGTATCTACAGCTGTTACTCCGCCAGATTTTTCCATTTTCAACAGCTGTTACTCCATTGATTAAACTTGCCAATTTTTCGGCTGCAACTCTTCTGCCTATGGTCACTATGCATGGTAAAATGAAAGCAACAATTGAATGAGTCTTCTAGTTTGGATGCTACACAAGTTTTGGGTTGCATGAGGACATGCAACAAGTTCAGTTTGGGGGAGATGTTGGGTCATGGATTTGTTCATATTTTCATTACTTATTTCATCCATCTTCTTCCTATTATTACCCATTTATCATTCCATTTTCCATCCATTTGCTATAATTGCTCGAGAAATGCCAAATTAATCTTATTGGTGCTTTAGTGGTTAATCATGATTATTTTCCTTTATTTTTGATGAATTGAAGACTCTTATGCATAATTTTACTAATGATGGTTTATGGAGTGATTGTTCATATTAGCAGCTATGGTTCAAGCTCCAGCTCATGATCAAATGACCTCAACCAAAAACGCGTGTCAGATAAAAATACAGTGATTTGCGTCTCGATTTGCGGGCAACTGGAGACGAATCTCAAAAATCAGGGACATGGGTTTTGTGCGTAACAGCCCCAATTACTTGACTCTTGAAGAAATTGCCAAACAAAGCTATGGTTTAAGATATACAGCTAGTTCTCTAAGCGTGTATTTCCCAAATTTACTGTTGCGGCCGGTTTCAAAGTTATTAGCAGTTACAGCCATGTTCCATTTGTTACAGATCACAAGTTGGGGTTCGGTTTCTCATTCTCCTGAGATCATTTTATGTATAAATATGTAATCATTCTGATGTATAGGGGGGGGAGAGAGAAAGCAATGTTATGCTGTAGGATTTGATCTAAAACTCTGATGTAATGATTCCATTCTGATAATACATGCTGGCAATTTCATGATCTAGAGTTGTAGACTTTCATTGTGGAGTTCCAACTCTGTTCAGTGGAGGAAGGGCTCTCTTCCCTGAGCAGATGCTGGTAGTGTTGATTATTATTGTGTAGATTTGTCTCTTATTTAGTTCATGCTTTTATTCATTAGATGTAGTTCATGCTTTCATTTCATTAGATTTAACATAGTTGTTGCTTTCATTCATTAGAATTATCATAGTTGTTTTCATGTTAATTTCTTTTCATAGATCGTTGGCCAACATAACACTTCTTTTAGATTCATGCAATTAGATTTTGATTCATAAGATTTTATTTTGTTCTAGGTTAGATTTAGAGTTTGGTTTTATGAATTAGATTAGGGTTTGATTTACTTTCAAGAAAGTGTGATCTAATTTACATAGAGTTTTGATTTCATACCAATAGATAACAGTGTCAGATAGAAATTGTGCTTGCATAGATCTTGCACGATAGCTTTGAAATAAAAGACTTCCTCGGGTTGATAATTTATGTTTGGGAGTTTCAGCTGTTTAATTAATTACAATTAATCCGACCAACATCGATCACAGGTAACAGGAGAGGGTTGATAGGCCTTAGCTTCTATTTAAATGGAGTGGTGCCCTTTTCTAGTGGAATTCTATGTTGAATGGTGTCTTCATCATAAGTTTTCAGGTCACTGTATTCCCAAGCCAACACATCTGCAAAATCCTTTACCAGGCTGCAATAACCTGACCTCTGATCATCCATCAACTCAGTGGACAAATTTATGAATTTAGGGTGATCTTGGCTGCCTATATTATGTTCATGGACAACTGGGTCTTTTTCCTCATTCACAGGTTTAAAGGGGATGTCATTATGGTCAAACAGCCTTTCGAGAGGTACTAGGCCCCTAGGTATATTCGTCAACAACCTGGAGAAATATACTAAGCTCATCATCATTCTCAAAAACTTTCCAAAATTTCACATTATCGGGTAGGGATGGCCTGTACCTGACTTGGATACCATAATTCAACTTGGGAGGCATGGGAGGAATGAAAGTGCTAGCAGAGACAACAAGGGAATCGGCCACGTGGTTCATGGCTCGCGGGATATAAGAAATCTCAAAAAACATGAAGGAATCTCTGAGTTTCCATACCTCATCTCTATATGACTTCAGTCTGACGTTCTTTGCCTGATAATTTCCATTCACTTGCTATATGATGAGCTCCGCATCCCCAAATATTTTTAGGCACATGATTCCCATTTCTTTGGAAGGCTTGACTCCCAACAGCAAAGCCTCGTACTCTGCTATATTATTTGTAGTTTTGAACTCCAATTTATAAGACAAATGGGTAACATACTTCAGAGGAGAGATCAAGACTACAACTGCACCTGCTGAAGCCTGGGTACTGGCACCATCAAAAAACATGCTCCACACAGCAGTGGTTACTTCCTCAGGTTGCTGACAAGTAGGCTTTGTGAGTTGTAAAGGGGCTGGCTGATCGTCATCTATTTGCAAGATAAATGCTCCAAAATCTGTATCCACTGCGTAAATTGGGTGATTTACAGAATTCTTCTCATTGTTGATGTTATAAGCTAGCCGATTTTCCCTGTAGCGCCTTTTAGTTTCCCCTCCAAACATGGAAATGGTAGCATAAGTCAGATCCATCTATAGGGTACCCCCTAGACGTTTGCTCCATGATTGGGACAAGAGGAGGCCAAACTTCGGTGGGATGTCAGAGACCACTACATCCATTACCATGCTTTTTGATGGCAGCTGAGTCAGGTTTATGACCAGATCCTTTATAAGGCCCAGGCATCTAACCTTTTTGGAGTCAAAAGAGAATAGATCATGGTAGGGTTTTGTGATGCTAAGCCCAAGTTCGTCCATCATAGCTTTAGGCATGAGGTTGTGAGAGGCTCCTGAGTCAAGTAAGCAATTGTGAAGAATTTTTTCATGGATGTTAAAGGATATATAAAAAGGTGGACAAGACTCGTCCTGTTCTTCAACCATGGGACCTAGGGTTATTGTGGGCTTATCATCTTGTAAATTCACAAAGTCAGCATCTATGGGTGCTTTCGGTTGGAGGGATTTCAGTATAGATGACTTCAAGGAATCGTTTTTCATCAGCTCAATTAGTGGAAAATGGATTTTTATTTTCTGAATATCAATTTTGGTATTGAAGGAGTAGGGCAACTTGTCAGGGATTCTTGTCTCTTGAGATGGAGTAGTAAGTTGGACAGGATCTGGGATAGCTGGATGAGATGATCTTTACTACTGTTTTGCAAGAGAAATAACCTATTTTGCAGGAGCAGCAGGCTGCTATTTTGAAAGAGCGGCAGACTGTTTTGCAGGAGTAGCAGGTTGCTTCATGGGGGCAGGAGTCTTCTTCCTGGGAGTAAGGGATAAAGGTTTCTTAGCAACAGTCATGGACCTAAAATCATAGCTCCTTTGATCGTCAGCCTGATACAGTGATTCCTCGGTGATTTGTTCATTCATGAGGGCTTCCTCATAATCAGATTGTGTCAGGAAGGCGGGGTCTACCTTATCCTCCATGCAGTTGACATTGTCTTCTTCTTCTACTCCTCCCTGAATAAGTTCATGTTCTTCTTCTAATACCGCATGCTGGAAAGGGGCTCTGATCCTTTGTTCTTCATATGGATTCCTGCCTCTTTGGAGGATCTGAGCCTATGGGCCATTTCTTCTGTAAGGGTGAGCATTGGTGTTCCTGGGAACAAACTCATTCAGTCCTTTACTTCTTGCAGGTGGCTGGCCTTGCACTTTCAGCTTAGACATTTCAGAGGTCAGGCTATCCAGCATTTTAGCCATTTTTTCTAGGTTAGTTCCTGATGAGGAGGAGGAATCTGGGGTCTGCCTTTTCTTGTCAATTTTCCCTTTGAGGATCTTAGATGCAACCATATTTGAATCAACTTCGAGCACAACATCTTGCATGAGCAATAAAGAGGCAGATATTCTTTCTCAGAGATGAAGACAAAACTCAGGATCGAAAGCATTTGCATAGGTAATCCTGGCTGAGGTATCTATGGGTTTGATCTCCGTAGGGATTTTGCTAAACATTTTATTAAACCTCTTGATGAAAGCTGACACAGACTCACCACTTTCTCTCTTCAAATTATCAAATTATGTGAGGTAATAAAGGTGGTCTCTTCTTTCCCCCCACTGCTTCAAAAACAATTCATCTAGGGCTTCGATATCATATATTGACCTAGCAGGTAATTCTTTGAACCATTTTCTGGCCTGGACATCTAAACTTTGCACAAACACCCTAGTCCATACATCTTCGTGCTCGATATTTATGTTTTCAGCATAGCTATAGAATACCTCCAAGTGCTCTTCGGCTGTAAAATCCCCATCCCCGGTGAACTTTGGCATATATTTTTGGTAATCTCCGGTAGGCATACCAGCAAGGGGATTAGGCAAATTTAGAGGGGCATACCTAGCAATGAGGATCTTTTCCATTTTGGTCAGAGGGACAACCATAGTGGGTGTGGCTACTAAAAGGGTGGCAGAAGGTATTTTGGGTGTGGATAGTAGTTGAGGAGATATAGGCAACGATGAAGGTGAGGGTTTTAATTCAATGGAGTTTCCAAAAATAGGGGTGAAACAAATTGATGGTTGTTCTGGACAATCGGTTCTCTTACTGGACTGTGCAAGTAACGAGGACAACCTCTCTTCACGCTGGTCCAAAAGGTCCTGAAAAATATTTTCAATGGCAAGTAAGTTGGTATAAACAAAAGGGTACTTCTCTTCTGGTTCAGTCAGTAAGGGCTGCAGGTAGGAGGAACAACCTTCTTCTTTGATGGATTCTAGGATTTCTTTTCCTAGGTCAGCTCGGGTAGCAGATTCAGGACTAGGGACTTGGGCAGCAAAAACGGATGAGGATACTTGAGGCCATAAGTCTTATGATCTACTTATAGTTTCTTTTGAACCAGCTGCTTCAGGGAATGGAGATTCAAAAGGAGTTTCATTTGATGAGACAGAAGAAATACCTCTGGTAGTGCCTAAGGAAATTCCCCTTGTGGACCTGGAAATATGCCTCTACATAGTCCTTCCTCTCCTTATAATCTGTTCGAGATCTGAAACAGGTGTCACTGGTGGCCTTTGAGGATTTGATCTGGTACTTGGTCTTCTCAAAGCCACTTCGTTCCAATGGAGTCGCCAGATAGACGATTACAACCGAAATAATGTCCAGGCTTTGTCTATCATCAAAGCTGGAACTATGTCGTCTCCTAGGGAAGTTGCTGCTTCAATAATCTTTCCCTGGCAATGGCACCAAAATGTTATCCCTCCAGGAGTCTTCCTAGGTTGTACTCGAAAGATCCTGGTAACTTAAACTTATTTTGAAGGATGGGATAAATGTGGATCAAGTTGGATGACTGAGATCAAAACTCATATGCTCAAAACATACAGGGATACATTCAGATAACAAGGCTTTAGCCACTGGTGTTCAGGAAGTTTGTAAAAGGTAGAAGAAGAACTCTTATCGTGCTAGCAAACTCACACATACAACATATATATATATATATATGGAAAATCACGATAAGAAAAAGGGCACTGAATATCCAGTTCTCAATACGAAGATAGGATTACAGCTATCTGGCATAGACAAATGAAAACTCAGGAAATAGACATTTCACTGCAAGTATAAAAGATATAAGAATGGAAAATGAACACACATATGGAAAAAGAAGCTTATATAAATGATATGTAACCAAAGCTCTGATAATACAAATTTAAGCAAAGTTTCTCCAAAATCGAACCCTCGTTCTACTTCAGTTCTGGGCTTTATAGCCATTACAAAGTTTTTGAGATCCCAAAAAGATGGATCGAATCTACTAAAAATAACAACTAAGAACAGTTAATGAAAGATGTGACAGTGTATTATCATCAAAATAACTGATCTTTGCTGATACACCTACACTTGATAGCTGAAACGAGCCTCTGGGGGCTGGAGGACGAGTTTGAAACTGCTGTCTGCAAAAACCTGTAGACATCTTTTTCTAAAAATAGACAGGAATATTCCACTGTTAATCTTGCTGGCGCCCTCAGTCTGGGACCAGAGGTGATCATGATGTACTTGAACGTTTATCAATCCCCTGGAAAACGCCCTGAAGATGCTCGGACCAACAAAAAAGGGGTTCGATGCCCAAAGACAGACCTCTGCGTTTTCTGTGTTTTCGGTAGCTAACAAAACTGGGCTCGAAGGTGATAAGCAACCGAAAGCCTGGTATTCGGTGGTTAATGAATTAGAGTAATGCTTCGCCTAAACCACCGAATCGCTTTAAGGTGCTGGGAACCTTTCTCTCTTTTCGGTAACCGGGAGGGTTCTTCCTGTATTTCGCAAACCACCAAATCGGGATTCAGTAGCTAATGAACAACTCCTATGTTCACCCAAGCTGCCGAAAATGGTGGATGATCCAGCCTACAAAAGTTTACAAAACTATGTTTATGTCCCCTGCTACCTGTATTTCTCTTCCTCCTGGGCCAAAACTGGAGGGTTGGCAAAGTTGATTACAACTGCTGCTAAGGTGTCGAGGTTTCAATGTACCTTGCGTTGGGGACTCTGAGTTTTTTCCTTACCCCCCAAAGAATCGACCTTCCTCCTCAGCCTGATATTTCTCCTAATCATCCTAATGTTTCTTCCTCTCATTTTTCCATGTTTCTTGGTCAACCCATGAAAAGAAACATACAGCTCATTATATCTTTCAGTCAGCCTCTCATTTTTCTCCTTGATGACTCTCTGGAGTATCTCGCGTTCATACGCCTGCTAGAGAAGTCGATTGATTTTCTGTGAGGCAGAACTCTTTACTTTATGGATTAATTCCTCGACTACCTGCTGACCTTGTTCCTCCACAAGTGTAGGGGAGGGTAAGTTTGCACATTCGAATCCCTGCTCTTCCACAAGTGTAGGAGAAGGAAAATTAACATAAGTGGTCTCCTGTTCCATCACAGATGGGGCTGCTTCCTGGAGCTCTTGTTCCATCGCCACCTCCTCATTTCCTGCTCCGGCTTCTTGCAATTCATCCTCTTCAGAATCGGTGTAAGGGAGGTTTAAAAGGTTTGCATTCTTTGAAGGGGTCTTTTTTTGAAACAGCGCCCTCGTCCTTAGTCTTATCTTTGAATGCTAATTTCCTTTTTGCTTTCTTCACCTTTGGGGCTGAGGAAAGGGGGTCAGTTGTAATTAGGGGAATATCCCCCCTCTTTCTTTTCCCACTTCTAGGGGTGAAAGACTTATTTCCATCTTTCGGTTGCAATTTCGTTTCGAACCCACTCCAGAAAAGGAAGAAAGCCCAGTTCATGCTTTTCCTTTGTAACAACTCAGAGACCATGAACTTGATCAGACCGTGGTGGTACAACCTGCTTGCAATTTTGGTTGGATGGGCTTTGACCTAACGTGCCATTTTAGTCAGGCTCTTGTGGAGGAAAAAGGGGAGATTTAAGGGGCTCCTTCCAGTGAAGTGATCCAATAATCTAAAATGGTAAATCAGCACCCTGTTAGCCCTGCCCTCATAGGTTATGTAGACCAAGATCGACTTCAATAGGACCTGCCATTTATCCTCCAGATATGACATAGGAATGTCTTTCTTCCATCCCAGATTTTTGTGCTCAGGTTTCAAATAGGATTGAAATTTGAACTCTTTAGCAACAGTGGTCTTAAACCAGTTTTCTCCGGTCGTTGGAAGTTCTGTCACCTAGGCCATGAGGGCCTCGTCCACCTGGAATTCCTCCTTTCCTATCACATCCCTACTGCCGTCAAACATGAGGGCAAATGCTTCGACCACCTGTTGATGAGAACCCTGTAGTTTTTTGCAGAAATTATAGCAACCAACATTTTTGAAGAATTGACATACCTCAGGGTGCACCTCCAGGTAGCAGATGTCGTTCAACTCCTTCCTCGGGACTGCTCCTCCTCCTTTCTTCATTGGCAACCTACTCGTTGGCGCCTGCTGCTAAAATCGGGACTGAGGGAGAGACGGGAAACCAGAGAGAAAATGAGTTCAATCGACGTGGTGAGGGTGAAAGCGGAAAGGTGGTGAGGCTTTTCGGGAATTGACTCCGAGGGGTATGAAAAGGTGGATAATCATGAGGGCGTAATGATGGCTACTGCGGCATGATTATACTGAAGGAATGAAATTTTAGAAATGCTGGTATGCGGAGAGGAAATGAGGTCCGTCTGGCCAGAGGTATGGCAATGGCATCCGGCATCACCTTGGGGCAAATCTTGTTTTCACTGAAATGACCCTTTCAGCAGCTAAGCCATGATGAATTCCCTTTATTATGATCAAACCCCCGATTTGACGTGTCCACCGATCGATGCCAACTCATTTTCGGCAGCCGATAATCTGCTTTTAACCCCGTATGCCACCGGAAAACAATCTTCACCGATTCTTTTTGCTTTCGGTGGTTGTAGACAATCCATCCTTTGGATGGTAAGCTGCGAAAAAGTATCCACCCTTTCGGTGGCTAATGAACACCATTGTGTTCGCCCAAACCCCTGAAATGGCCCCATGGCTTACGAAAATGACTTTGCTTTCGGAAGCTATGGAAGGTTCCAAACTTGAACTGCGAACTGCGGAAAATATCTACCTTTCGGTGGCTAATGAACACCATAGTATTTTCCCAAGCCACCGAAAACTGCCCCACGACTCATGCTGTAATTTTGCCCTTTCGGTAGTTGAAGCGTTTCGTCTTTCACACAGTAAGCTGCCAAAAACAGGGTTTTTGGTAGCTAATGAACCATCGTCGTGCCCGCCTAAGCTACCGAAACATGAAATTTGCCTTTTGGAAGGAGAACCAGCTTTAAAATGTTATTTCAAACTTCATTACCTTCTTCAACTTATCAGACGGAAACTCAAACACATGTGAAAAACAAAAAATTAAAGACTTCCTATTACCTAGATACCATGACTAATCTATGTTTATTGAGGAAATAACAATAGGTCTCTCATGTTCTATTACAGATCTACGCAACACTTCATCTGGTCCCAATTTATATAATTGTCCTACAATCAAGGTAAAATCAGTTGATCTTACCACTAATTGTTTCTTCTGCTACATAGTGAATTCTATAGGTGCTAACCCTGTGGTTGGAAATTCTACAATGTCTCTGAAGTAGTTATCAGCTATGTGAATAGAAAACAACTGCGCATCTAGTAGATTATCCTCCAAATTACTAGGTTCCTCTCCTGAATCAATCCTTGAGAGATGGTCAGGTCCTGCATTCAATCTTCCTGGCTTCACTATGACCTCAAAATCATATTCCTGAAAAAGTAGAAGCCATATGCATATTCTTCCCCCTAACACTAGTTTATTGACCAAGTAATTTAAAGCTGAATGGTGAGTGAACATGCAAAAGTGTGAACCTAGCAAATAATGACTGAATTTCTACAATGCGTACACCATGGCTAAGCCTTCCCTCTCTTTTTTGGTGCAATTCTTTTCTGATAAAGAGATATTTCTACTAGAAAATGCAATTGGATGGTCGATGCCTCCATCACCAGGTTGTGCTAGTACAATACCAAATGCTATAGATGAAGCATCTACATGTACATGAAATGGCTTATTCCAATCAGGAAAGACTAGAATAGGTGTTGTGACCATTTTCTCTTTCAGTGTATCCAATCCTCTTTAGCAATCTTCAGTCCACTCATACTTCGCTTCTTTTTTTAATAATTTATCCATAGGCGCAGTTATCCTCGCATATACCTTAATGAATTTTATATAATAGCCTATGTGTCCCAATGTAATGCGTAGCTCCTTAAATGAATTAAGCACTGGGAGATTTAGTATGATAGCTATCTTCGCTGGATCAACCATCAATCCTTGTTTGCATACTATGTGTCCCAACAATATTCCATAAGGAAAACAAAAGACACTTCTTTAAGTTCAAGTAAATCTGATATTGTCTACACTTCGCTAACATCATCCTCAAGTTCACATGATGGTTCTTCAGAAGGCCGAATACTGTCTAGTCATCAAAGTAAACTTCCAGGAATTTATGAATATAATCCTTAAATGCAGCTACAAATACTCTTGAAAATATAGCAGGTGCATTCTTCAATCCAAAAGGAATAACAGTGTACTAAAATGATCCCCATTCAGTAGCAAACGTAGTCTTGTGTCTATCTTCCACAACAATTCTGATCTAATGGTAGCCCGAGAATTCATCTGTGAAAGAGTATTCCTCCTGTCCACCTACGTTATCTAGTACTTCATCTATGAATGGAGTAGGAAATGGGTCATGCACATATTCATCATTAAATTTTATGAGATCCACACAAATTTTGATTTCTCCTTTAGCTTTATTGTCTTGAATCACCATGGGACTTATCCATTCTGAATCTTCTACTGGTTCAATGATCCATGCCTCCAACATTTTATCAATTTTTGCTTTCACTCTTTATTTATATATGGGGTTTGATAACATCCTTTAAGGTAGGGATGTGTCTACACTTAATTAGCTATATTACTATGAAGTGGTGAGGTTCAACGTCAGAAATGAACAATTATCTAACATTTCCTAAGATCTTAAACCAATTATCTAGCATTTCCTAAGATCTTTAAACCATTATGAATTCAAACTAAACTTGAGAAGAAAAACTTAAACTCATGAATGGAAGGAAAATTGAATTATTTCATTTGATATCAAAGGAGAAAATAGACTTACTTACAACCTTGCTTGAGATGCCTCCATCCTCCCTTTCTTTGAGCTAACCTTCTCCATCCTTTCCTTTGATGAAGATGAGCTTTCCAATCCTCCAAATCTCCCCAGCATGCCTTTTCTCTTCTTTTTGCCTCCTCTTATCATGTCCCAAATGTCTTTGTTTTATACTATTGGGAAATGGGATCTAAAGTTTCATCTTTCAATGTGGGATAATCCCTTTCTTGATTTTTTATTTTTTTTACTCAAAAACCCACTTTCCATAGTATTTTCAGGATTTTGTCACAAATTCAAAATTCTCAAGTAGAATTAATGCAATCTTGTACATTTCTTCTCACTGTTGACTGGTGGAGCTTATATTTGAGCCTTCAATTGAGCAGTTCAATCACTAAACCTTGTCTCTTTGGGATACCTCTTTCTTCACTCAATCCTTATAATCATGGAAGTAGTGATTAGATAAAAGAGGATTGTTCTCTTATGAACTTGTCTTCTGACTTCATGTTGCGGGCGCATAGTAAAATATGCTTATGCCTTACACTTTGTTAAGGGTGTTGATTTGATTGTTAACAGATGCCCCCCAATGTATGAGGTCCAAAGCAGAGCTAAGGGACGAAATACATTGTAAAAAATGATATTCTTCATATATTCTTTATATTGATACTCTTTATTGATCAAAGCAAGGATGATAAAGGATTAGCTCATGGGCGCAAGATTCAGGAGAACACCTGCAAGTCAAACATAACAATTTCTCAAATATACAATATCTTCCTGAGGCGGGCATACCCATGCTCAGCAGTAAACAAGCATGGCCACGAATAATACACAATGGATCCATGTCAAAAGTAAATTTTTCATAAGTGTAAACATGCACTTCGATGAGTGTGAGAAAAAGGTCTTCATCGAACTTCTAACATGGTAGTCTAATATTGCACAACTCGGGCAATGCATCGATAAGTGATACAACTGTTTTTCCTAAGGTCTTCAATACAAACCAATGATAGTACGATTTTATATCATGAGAATAAATGAACTGATGTCGAGCATAATAAAACAACATCTGATTACCAGTCATTGATGTATACCGTTAATAGATGCGAAGAGACCCACCGATAATGATGATGGACTCTAAGGTACCGAGTACAAACTAGCAAGTGTGAAATAGATGATATGAAGTTGAACACTTGTAGAATCAAATGATCAGGGATCATTGATGTATACCCACTGTCATTTGCAAGGAAACCTGCCACTAATGACTACAAGATCCAAGATACTCCTAGGTTTCTAGATCCATTACCTAGATGATGATTTGGTGTCGATAGGAATAGATCCATCGAAAGGAGGGAATTAATGCATCCCACATCAATCGATATGAAACAAAGATCAATAGTCTGATATAATTTGATAGAACTGCGAGATCCAACATTGTATACTGACACAAGGAAGGCCTACATGATTGGTCAGGAATATTTGAGGAATGACCAACATAGTTTGAACTTCCCTTGAACACATAACACAATGCAGAATGGACACTTGGAAAGATAGGACTTGAGTAACTGACCTTAATGAAATCCTCCAATGCTAGATGCATTAACGAAAGCTCCATTGGTGATGGGAAGGATAACCCATCGGTGGAGATCTGTTCAAAATACTGGTACAGTTTCCTAAGGCAAATGAAGATGGTGTACTGACAGGGGATACCAAATTATGTGTCATGTTCAAGGATGACAAGGACTGACTATTTCCATTTTCTTTAAGGATATAATATGAAATGATTCAATTCTCCCTCTTTTTTGGATTTTTGTGTTTTCCAATTTTTAACCTTTTTCATTTATTAGCTTGAAAAAAGAATAAAGCATGCTATGATACATTAGAGGAAATGAGTGTCTCAAGGGCATGCGCCTATATTTCAAGGGCATGGGTCAGGACAAGGAAAATATCCATATTGCAAACAAGGGATGAGCTAGTTATGTACAATCTTGTGGACATTTTCTCCATGGGTATGGGTCAAATATACATAAGCAATGGTTTATAGGAATCATGTAACAAAAAGTGACTGCAAAGGAAAATACGCAACATAAGAAATAAGAAACGAAGCAGTTGGCATAGATGTTCAAGTGGATATTTTATCACATGCTTATGTAAAATGAAAAAAATTTGGGAGCCCATAAGGATATGGTCAGGAATGTATGAAAGAGAAATATGTGATCTCAAACTCCAAGTCATGATGGGACTAATAGGGCTCCTGGGCCTATGAGAATAACTCAGCATGGGCAACAAAATGGAAATGGGGTGTTGAATAGGGTGTCCTATGTTCGGTAGGTTCTTCTGTCAAAATGGTGGAAAATACAGATATGATGGGATAACCCACCAATTTCCAACAGGTTCGATCTTAAGGAAAATTTGGGTTTGAAAAGGTTCAAATGCATCTTTACAGAGGGATAATCTAAACCTATATGCAAGTTTCCAAATATACCTGATCAGATCAAGGAACATGCAAAGAATGCTCCTATGCTTGGGTAGATTTAAACCACGTATGCTCCCAATGGCTCCATAAAAGATGTCCTTAGGTTGGTGCAACCAAATTTTCATAACTTCAAGGATATCTTCATATGCTGATAAAATGTAATCCAAGAAATCATGTCAGTTGGGAGATCTCACAACCCAAATGGGACAAGTAACCGAATCATATTCCTCCATCAAGGGAATATTTTGATCTAAATCCGTCGAAGCTATTTGAGTAGCTTGGTGTGAAAATTCTATGGCAGATAGGGATGATCCAAATGCTTGCCAACATTTAAATGACATTACACAAGTTGAGGTCCCTTCATCTACTATGGTTAGACATATGTTCTTACCATGAGTCATTACTTTAATCTGAAAAGAAAATTCGTAAAGGATCCTACATATTGAATGGTATATGTCTGATGTGATCGAATTCACATTAGATGGATCAACAGTGCCAATTGTAGACAATAGTTCCTTTCTTTGCGCAGGATGACATTGAAATACCTCCAAGGCTAACATGGCGCATGGTACTTGAGTTAGGTCCTCAAGAACATTGTCGTTCTGAGCAGCTCGCATGTTAGGATTATGCATTGTTCTACGTAGAACACCTTTGGGGGGATGTGGTGCTATGTCTATGGTTGGTTTCTCGATGGAGAGAGAACCACTTGGTTGTGATACCGATTGATCCGATGTACTAGGAGAGACATCATAAGAATCAAGTCTTGTTTGAATGTTCACCTCCTGATCACACATGAAGACATTGGCATTAGGATCATTGCCCCCTTGCGGGGGGGGTTGGATGGTTTCCCCATGGCAGGGGTACCAGTGTCAAAATATTGGGTTGTTGTTTCCCACCACATTGAATCATGTTTGGTGCATACCTTTGTCCAGAGTTATCATTTTTCTTACTCTTGTATTTCTTCTTATTTTCCCTAAGGTCTTTGGATTGGACTATAAGGATTTCAGAATTCTGGGGAGGATTAGCACTTTGCTTACCCTTATACTTCTTCTTATTTCCTCTAAGTTCTATCGATGAGACTATGAAGATGTTAGAAGTGTTGGAAGGATTAGCAGGTTATTGCATTGCTTGGACAGTTGTGGGTTGTGAAGTCTGAATAAAAACTTGTCCCAAATGTTGGGTAATCTGCTCAAGCTCGTTGACGGAATCCATCATACCATTGGCATGAGGTCCATATGGTGGCCTAGTTGGATCAAACACAGGTTTTGCAGGTTGGTTCCAAAAATATTGGTTACTTCCTATAACCTGACCACTCCATTGCGAAATGGGGTTAATGGTTGGATTTCCCCCTTGTAGGGTTAGGCCCCAAAAAGATTGGTTACTTTCTAGAACTTGACCAATCCATTGATGTGGTCCTTGGGTGTGATAAGAATTCCAAGGTGGGTTGACCATTTGTGGAGACTGACCCCAAGAAGATTGGGTACTTCCTGGAACATGAACATTAGGTGGATTGCCTCCTTGTGGAGGTGGGGCCCAAGAAGATTGGTTACTTCTTACATCCCAACCACACCATGGCGGTTGAAATTGGGATTGAAAATCATTCCAAGGTTTATTGCCTCCTTGCGGAGATTGCATCCAAAAAGATTGGATACTTCCTGAATGTTGTCCATTCCATGGCGGAACGGGATGGATGGATGGATTTCCCCCTTGCGGAGGTAGGCCCCAAAAATATGGGTTACTTTTTGGAATCTGACTAAACCATTTATTGTTTCCTTAGTTTTGATAAGAGTTCCAAGGTTGATTTCCTCCTTAAGGAGGTGGGCCCCAAGAAGATTGGATACTCCCTGAAACTTTCCCACTCCATTGTGGAATGAAGTTGATAGGTGGATTTCCTCTAGGAATTGTGCTAGGATAAGTCGGAGGATAACCCCCCAGGGAATTTCCACTAATATGTGGAGCATAACCCCAATTGGCATAAATGTTCCATGGTTCATTGCTTCCACCGGGAATATTACCATTCCATGGTGAAGGGTTACCCCCAGAAGTAGAATTTGGACAAGTGGTAGGCATACCAAGAGGATTTTGGTTTAATCCTTGTGTGTTTTGACCTTGATTAGCCAAACCATATGGAAAACCAATGTTTGGTAAGGCACACCCATCAGTAGGGATTCCTGCAAACAAAGTGGATGTACTTCTGGAATTGGAACCCGAAACTGTACCAATTGGCACTGAAGTGTTGGTTGAACTTGTGATAATAACAGGTATACTAATTGTTGGGATTGATGTAGGGGCTAAATTGGAAGTATTGCTACCACCAGCAACTATTTGATGTTGCGACGATGTAGTCCCTTGTGCTCCTGATGAAGCCATAGTGTCCATTGTTGGATTTTTCCTGTTATTCAAAGTTTTTAAAAAGAGGTTTGATATCACCCAGTGATTCAAGGATAGTAAGTACAACTGGTTCTGAAAGACTCATCAAAGGTGGAATTACATGAGTATTTGTGTGAATTTTTTAATGTCTCAATTTCAACTAGAGTAATATCATCAACGATGTTTGTATTCAACTCGTGATGTGATGATGAATTCACAGGGTTTTTTTGATGTTGTTCCTCTCAAGTAATATTAATTGATTTTAAAATCAATTATGTTTCCAAGTCATTAGGATGTGGTTTTTGTATCTATCTATGCAATGTAGCAGGGCTTTAAATTTCTGGTGACTCGCCTCGCTGCTACCGTGACTGGCGGATCAGGAGAGTGGCCACTTCTAAGAATTTGATAAAAGGATGTGTTTAAAATGGTATTCTTAATAAAAAATAGAATCAAACAATGCTAAGGAAGTCTAGACTAAACAAAAAGTGTCCACACAGTAAAAAGTCCTATGGATCCAAGCAAGCAGTCTACTTTTCCAAAGAACTGAAGTTTAGTGAAAAGATGGATTAGAGGGCCTTCTGAAACTAGTAGATGCTGAGGGATATCAAGCCTCAAACAATTACTAATATAAAAGGTATGAGAAACAGTTACAATAAACTTTAATCGCCAGAGGTGCAAGTGTTGGTTCTCGACCAATCACCCTCCCAAGGAGTAAATGCTTGAAAGTTTGTCTCAGGTACAGCAAGTGTCCCCCACTCACAATAGCCTATGTGATATCCTAGCAATAAAAACTCAGGTTACCACTTCACAATCAACGGTCGAGCAAAACAGTTGTAATTCTAGGACAACTTTCATAACCAGGTATTCTAGAAAAGTGATGTCACCCCGAGGACTTGTCAATTTACATAGAATTTTGTGATGAGCTCATGTCCCAATAAACAAGAAAGAGGGGGGGAACCACCCTTACTTATCCAAATTGACCTCGTGCTTGACGCATGTGTTAGATGCGCATTCCCGACAAGCGTTTCATGCTACTAATGGATTTAAACTTTCAATAATCAATGCTAGTTTCAAAAGTTTTGTAGCCCAAGAGTGTTAACTCTCCAAACCTAATCCAAGGCACTAACCTAACCTTGTTGGTGATATGAAAAATCAAATCTTGGTTAGTTTTAGATTAAGCACCAATTTTAAGGGTATTTTGCTTAGTTTCAGGAGTGGATGTGAAATTGGTGGGGTGTTGACTCAAAAATGTGAACCAAACAATGCAATATGCTCACTACTCTACCTTTCAATTCGATGAATGTTTTAAACTAATGAAAAGTTATAGGTTCATGTGTGGCTTTCAAACATGCAAAATTTTTTGGTAGATTTCTGATATGTAGGAAAAGTTCTTCTGAAATATGGATAATCACTGATATTCAAAAATCAATGTAAAGCAAACAAATATCTCAATGAAAATGAATCTAATTCTATTACACGGGGGATCTTTGTTTCTCGTTTGCAGGGCCACCCAAAAGTGAAAGCAAAGAGGATACTTTGAGCCCTTTTGATTGATTATGAATTAAATTCTTACATTTGAGATCTAATTTCTCGTTTGCATGGCCACCCAAAAGTGCAAGCAAATAGGATACGGTAGCTCGAGAACTGTATCCGAAAATTGAAATCTACACTATTACACTTGAGGTATACTTTCTCATTTGCAGGGCCACCCGAAATTGCAAGCAAAGAGGATACGGTAGCTCAAACGCAACTTATCACAAGAAAATCGAGATCTAAAGCTACAACTTTCTCTAATTGTGCACAAGAATAATGAAAATATTATAGATCCAAAACAAAATTTGACTAATTAAAGTTTGTTTTCAGTTATGGAGGGAAATTGTTTTCAAAATATCTCAAAGTGTGATGTTCAATTTTTTTTTTTTAATGCAAATGTATTCAAGTGATCTTTTCATATGTCATAACTGATATTTGGTTCCAAGTTTCACATAAGCAAGTGTATAAGAGTCAAAAATCAAAGGGCCTTGAGGTTCTTTAAACAAATATTTATGTTTTTTTTTCAATTTTCACTATTTGCAAACCATGAAATGAATCAAAATTATTTAAGGATCAACCCTAATCTTATCCAATCAAGGATCTAACAGCAAAATATGACCTTAAGCAATTGGATCTACCACAAATTGTAAGAATTTTTTTTTAAAAATGCCAATTATGCCATTTTAAAGGTTTTTGGAGGGTAATTCCAAATCTAAAAATATCAAACCAAACCCTTCCAAATTTTTTCAAATTAGTGGAAAGCTGATCCTAACATGTCTTAAATCAATGTTTAGTTCCGCAAGTACAAAAATGAAGCCTAAATGTGGCCCTAAAATAGTGAAATCTCAAAGCCAGTTCTAGCAATTTTTGCACATTTGAATGAAGAAAGCTTTAAAGTTCTTTAAAAATATTTCAAATATTTATCTAAAGAGGATCCAAGTAAGGTCCAAAATCTAATCTAAGGGGTTCCTTAGCCAATCAAAGAAGAAAAAATCACAAAAACTGAGGCAAGGATGAAGAACCGAACTCCAAAAATTCAAAAACCCGACGACACACCTTCTGGAACAGAGCAAAGCATTGAAAGGGGATCAACGCACCTTGCACACATGCAGGGTGCATTGGTGACACTCCTTTACAGTGTACAAGGTGTGTCTTTTGACCAGCAACACTTTGTATGCACAGACAGAGTGCGTTGGTCCTCTAAATCAAGAAAAACTGAGATCTAAGCTTTATTTTCAACATTTTTGGGTGTTTTAGGAGGTGATTAAGGCCGGTTTTTCTAAACCTGGAACATAGGTTCTTTAAGAGTTATTAAGGAAAGCTTTAAGTAGATCTGCAAGATTGAAACACCAAAAACTTGAAGAAATTTTCAAATTAAATCCCCAGTATGGTCGCCAATCTGATAACAGCCTTTAAGGTAGGGATGTGTCTACACTTAATTAGCTATATTACTATGAAGTGGTGAGGTTCAACGTCAGAAATGAACAATTATCTAACATTTCCTAAGATCTTAAACCAATTATCTATCATTTCCTAAGATCTTTAAGCCATTGTGAATTCAAACTAAACTTGAGAAAAAAAACTTATACTCATAAATGGAAGGAAAATTGAATTATTTCATTTTATATCAAAGGAGAAAATAGACTTACTTACAACCTTGCTTGAGATTCCTCCATCCTCCCTTGATTTGAGCTATCCTTCTCCATCCTTGCCTTTGATGAAGATGAGCTTTCCAAACCTCCAAATCTCCCCAACATGCCTTTGCTATTCCTTTTGCCTCCTCTTAACATGTCCCAAATTCCTTTGTTTTATAGTATTGGGAAATGGGATCTCAAGTTTCATCTTTTAATGTGGGATAATCCCTTTCTTGGATTTTGATTCTTTTTACTCAAAAACCCACTTTCCATAGTATTTTAAGAATTTTGTCACAAATTCAGAATTCTCAAGCACAATTAATGCAATCTTGTGCATTTCTTCTCACTGTTGATTGGTGGAGCTTAGATTTAAGCCTTCAATTGAGCAGTTAAATCATTGAACCTTGTCTCTTTGGGCTACATCTTTTTTCACTCAATCCTTCTGATTATGGAAGTAGTGATTAGATAAGAGAGGACTATTTTCTTATGTACTTGTCTTCTGACTTCATGTTGTAGGTGCATAGTAAAATATGATTCTTCCTTACACTTTGTTAAGGGTGTTAATTTGATTTTTAACAGGGTTCAATATGTAAGGTCTTTGTTTGATAGGCTTCGTATCATGCTTGAGAGGTATTTTCATTATTCCAGGTCACCTAAAATTCCTTTCATTTCAGAAAACTTGGTAGGAAACATATCCTGATATTCACGTAGTAGGTTTGCGATTTGTCCCACTGTTTCTTCATCCCAGTAATCTCCAATAGAGGCGAACTTTGGTTCTTCATCCATGCTAATATTGATCTTTTTAGTCTTAATGGGTTACTCATATCTGGAATTTCCAAATCAGGTCCTTGTACATCACGTTTTCCTTCAGATTCTGGTATATTCACATCGTGAGGGTCTTCATTTTCATCTTCATCTAGTGTAAAATTATAACACTCAAGGGCATGTTCCAACTGTATTTCCCAATCTGTTTGACTATACACAGGCAACGAGACATCATCAAATATTTTCTTTTTAATGATATGCTGAGCCTCATTAATGCTCAAACAGTCATCCTCAAAACTGAAAGTTAGATAAAATTTCTTTATCATCATGTGCCAATCTTTTATACCATGTCGAAGTTCTGTGTCGATATACCAGCTCTTGGCTATTGGATCCAATGTATGCACAAACATATGGACCCACTATGTTTTTCGTATATGCCTCCATGCTTTCAAGCAAGATTCTATATGATCTCTAGGATCAGTCTGTCCATTGTACTTTGCTTATACATTCTCAGTTTGTTCAGCAAATCAGACTTCCATTAAGTGCTTACATTCTTCCCATGTGCTCAATTTGTTTTTATGTGTAGCCCACCACCTAGCAGGTGTAGCTTGCAATGCTATATCTAGAGTTGATAGCCTATGTTCATATGAAACTAATGCTAGATATTCATGAAAGAATGCGTATATGCTACTCAAACCATCATAAGTAGGAATCGGACTTACCTCTGTTCCAATCTAGCGAAGTGACTTTGTCATCCTTGTGCATCGTTTAGTTGATACTTCATGCATTCTACTCCGCCAGTTCTCTAGTTCTATGTCTGACTCTGATACGCAGGAATTGTCGCATCTCCAGCTCAACATTCCATATTTTGTAGGATTAATGTAAACTCCTTGATTAAATTTCATCTGGTAGATGTTATCTAATTCTTGAGCTCTGTATTCTTCTATTATTGGTTCAACATACCTCGTTCCTTGTGAAGGATCTAGGGGTGCAATAAACCTGATATTCCGTCCCTCAAATATTATTTGTTTTTTCTTCAAGTTGATAATTGTGAGGTTATCAATTGCCCAATCAATCCCTAATAGTGCAGTATAAGTATTACTGTCATCTATGATCTCAATCACTTCAAAATATGCTTTACTTTGCACTCTGTCAATGTCAACAAGAACACCTGATAGCCTCCCAAAAGGTATAACCTTCTGTTGGTTAGCTAATCTCAACTGTATAGGAGACCAAGATAGCTTTGGTTTCCCCATCTGCTCCCATGTTTGTTTTGTTAGAACGTTCACCTCTGAACCCAGATCTAGAATGAACTGGTACATTTCAAAATCTCCAATCTACGCGCTTAACCTCATTTCTCTTCCTATTATTTTATGGTTCTCAATGTGATGGACTACTCTATGTGCGTTGTTTACTGTACTTCGCTACTCATAGTATCCCATTATATTTTGTAGTTCCCCTAAGGCATTCTCATGCCTTAGCATATTCATGCAACTCTGTAGAAATTGTGTTACAGGACTCGTCTGTCCTGGCGAAGCTCATGACCCATCATACAAGGATGGCATACCTAGTATACGTGTCTTCTCACTTCGCAAAGGGATCCTTGTGGTTGAAGCTCCCAAGTCCTGAAATTATTTTCTTACTTCCATGAATACTTATTTTTCTCTGTTAGGGTCGAATACAAGTATCTTTCCAATTGCTTTCCTTACCCAAGGTTCATCAATAAGCTTTGGTTTATTTATGTGATTATCAGAAGTCGAAGCTTCGTTTGTTCTATCATTTCATGTCAAAACTCCACTTCGCATCACAACATGGATGTTGCGATCTTCGTTTCTTTCCTCAACTGCGATCATATGAATATTTTGGTTCTGTCCTTCTGGTCTTCTTCTTTTTTCATTTTTCCTAGAAAAATGGGACATGCTTCAATAATATGGTCATAAGATTTACAATACTTACAAGTAGTACAAGGGTTCTGACAATCTCTTGCTAAGTGTCCAAGTTGACCACATTTATAACAGACAATTTGAACTGTATCTCTTCCTTGGCCAGTATTACATCCTCTTCCTCTAAATCCACCATGTCCTCTGTATGTAACCTAGTCATATTGTGCATTCTCATTGTTGTTTTGTATTTCTCCTTAGACTCTGTAGACATCATGCTTTCTTTCTATCATGACGTCGTATGCCCTACAATTGGTGTCATCATGGCCAAATGACTTACAAAATGTGCAGTACAGGTTCTTTGGTGTCTATACATACTTATGAAGTAGGTAACAGTCCTCTGGTCGATGTCCTCCACATCGACAAATATGGCACCATGGTCCTTGAGGTTGATTTAATGGGTTTGGTGCCCCACTGGCGAGGTAATCTTTGAATACAGGACAATGTTCCTTGGAATGTCCTTCTCCTTTACATTTAGTACAACAAACCTATTCTCTTACTTCTTTTCCTTTTTGTATATCTTGTAGCTGTGTAATGTCAGGTTTGCTAGTTGTATCTATATTTGTACCATACCTGTGCTAGTTTCTCCTACAGGTGAAGCTTCTAGATTCATCGCGATTTCCAATGCTTCTGTTTGTGAAGCAACCTTATGTTGCATCAATGGTAATCTAATGTGGGGAAACCACGCAGCTATAAACCATTCTTGGTGTTGTTGTAGTGCAATTTCAAAGCTAACTTGATCTAGCAAGGCTTTGAACTTCTGATCAAATTCCCACACAATCTCATTAGGTTTCTGTTTTATTTCTTTCAACTTTGTGATGAATTGAGATTTTGATTTAGGCTTCTTAAATTCTCTAATCATATCGCATCTTTGATGTCAGCTAGTGTTTTGTTCTCTCCAACAAAATATTTCATGAACCAAGTTAAAGATCTATCTCTGAATGTGGTGACTAGTTGAGATTGCTTTATATCATCATCTTGTACTTGTTTAACATTCTAGAAAGCATCGTAGAGAAACCAATGTTGCTCTAGATCTTCTAGAATGGTTCCTTTAAAAACAGGTAGCTTTATATCGTCTGTCATCCTTCTTCTAGGAGGTGTAGGGTTCTGAAATACTACAGTACTACCTTCGGAGTGAAATGGTGGAGGTATACCACTAGTCGGTTGATTCTTTGTACTTGTTCCTGCAGTATTACTACTACTAGTGTTCCGCGAACTAGTAATATTTCTTTCAACAACTATAGGTTTCTGCAGAGTGATAGGCTGATAGCTAATATATCTAGGTTCTGTCTCACTATCAGACTCAACTTGAGACGAGTTTCTATCACTCTCTAACTCAGTTTCTAGGAATGTGCGAGGTTCAACTTCGCGAGACCTCTTTCTAGTGCTATGTTTATATCTTTTTCCACTACGCAAAATGCCAATGTCTTCATTTGTGTCACTATCTGTGCTTTTTAACATTACAAACTCAAACCTTAGGAATCTGACTGCATTCTTAACACACCTTTTTCAGCTAATGGCATTTTAATGCATAAACTTAGGTTTTTCAAGTAATTACCTCTAGATCTCTTGAAAAAGTATCTTCCAGCTATGTTGTAGGACTTCAAAGAGTCCATAACAAACTTTGTAATATAGCCTTCCAACAAGCTATCCATCCAAAAGTCTTCTACTCTTGAAATCTGGTTATTAATCCCTTTAAGTCTCTGAATTAACTCTGGATTCCAAACTGTAGGTTCTCCACCTTGGAAACAATTTTTTATTTCTGCTACCCTGGATATCCACTCAAATAACTCATCAGCAAAGGATGTGAAGAAGACTTCATGCAACTCAGTAAATATGTATCTCTATAGCCACTGTTATGTAGTAAGCCGAGGATGTTTGTTTTCTTTCTTCGCAAACTTGCATTCTGTTTGACTCACCCAATTATGTATTTCACTCTTCTCTAGATTCCACATAAACATAACACATCACCGATATATCAGTCCAAATTCGGCAACGGAAACATTTTTTGGCTTGATTAGGAAGACCCAGGTTCGGCGAAGTTTTAGCGCAGCAACAACAAAAACCCCTTTCACTGGCCCTTTCGGCATCAACCTGTAAACAAGCTGAAGTCTCACCCGAAGCAAATACGGGGGGTTACAGAATCAAGTTTCTGTAACCGTGGTGATGTGTAGATGTGGTTAAAAACCTCGCTATAGCCTCATTTAACGTCAACTAACTGAATGGAAGGGTAACCGTTCTAGTTGGCGCACTCAACTGTAGACTCTTCTCTACAATCAGATCTCTATGCACTCAGCTGAAGAGTCTGTTCTCTCTCCTTGGCACGATTCTTCTATTACAATCGACCAGTGTTGAACATCTAACTATGACCAACCAAATACCCAACAACCCTTCCTTATAGAAAACTACCCTTATATATAGATGTGCCCAAAGGTCACATATTACAATAACTATGGGTCAACCCCCATAGTACCCAAAACCCCAAAACCCCTGTGGTTCTCCTGTAGACCACGCTAAGCTTTAAATTCGTCATCCCTTCAACGCCGCTTCCTCTGACTCTAATTCTTTCTCTGTCAGCGTACCTCTGACTTCTGTAGTGGTGTGTCCTTTACACCACTCCGCTTCTTAACTTCCTGATCCTGTAGCAGCCAGGTCATCCCTCAATTGTTAACTGCGCCAACCACCTCTGGCCGTCCTTAGTACTTTGTCTTTACTAAGGGAACATGTCCTTTATTCTCAACTGAACTTCGGTCCATACCCTTTTCCTAGGATTTGCGGAGTTGCTTTTCTCCCAAAATTGGTCAATGTTAGGCCTCACCTAACTATACTTTGCCTTCATAACTTCCTCTTCTTGGTATGCGCCCAATAATGTTGTGAGCTGGTTATTTAACAACATGGTTACTTTTGTGTTCTAAAAGTCTTACTTTACTCATGTGTGAGGATATGATTATGTTGTGTCATCTGTATTGAATTATTGTAAACTAGTGTGATTCTTAGATGTTGAGATTTATATTTGTTATCTTGCATACTTGGATGAGAGTGAGAACTAAGGAACTATGCATTAGAAGAATGATTGTTTTTAATGAGTGCATGCACAGATTTGTATACAATAGATACGTATACCTACATTGTACATGTACACTAGTATGATTAATTGATGTATTACATATTGAATGAATGGTTATTAATTGCAGGGATTATATGAAGTACATATAAATATCTAATATCATTAAACACCCTTCTTGAATTTCATTAATTGTTAATATGATGAATTAAATAGGTATGGTGGGGTGTCATAAATTTTGGGGGAAAATGTCAAATTCATTTATAAGCTAGCATGAAAAGCAAGACTTTTTATTTATATTTATTGTTATTTAATTCATTTTTTAGATATTTTTCCTAAAATCTAGAAGGGGTGGTTGATGGCCCATAAATGAGAGTGTTTGAAGAGATTTGGGGAGATGTGCATGAGAAATTGATAAATAGAGAGAGTGCAGATGAGTTGGGGGGTGCTTTTTATTTTGGGAGTTGTTGAGAGGTGGAAAAATTCATAGAGGAGTTCTTTGAAGAAATATTATCATGGAACAAGTTCTTAGAGATATTGTGCATTATTGTTCTTAGAGTCACGAGCACAGAGGGATAAGAAATCGAAAGGTTTCTTGGAGTTAGGAAGCCGGATAGCCTCCTAATTGGCATGGATGTTAATCTGTTCTGGGCATCAAAGGAAGGGAAGGCTCGTTGTTTTGGGAAAACTACTACATTCTTGGAAAAACAATTCAACATTTAAAGAGGTACTTTTTATTATATTAATGTTTAAATTCATGTTATACTTCGATTATTTGTTGTTTGCATGGTTATAAGCATGCTTGTCATATTAGTTAGTGTATTACGATATTGAATTAAGGAAGAAAGGCCAAGAGGCCTTACATTGACTTGTAGAACAATGTTGAGTTTGGCAACTCTTTCCCTAAAGTTTTAACCCCCAAAATAGTCATTTAATGCTAGAAACAAACTCCAAATGTTTCAAGATCTCAAATTACCATAATAGAATATGCCCCTAAGATAGGCTCACCGACAAGGCCATGGCTTTGATTGTTCACTCATAATGTACCAAAATGGATGAAAAAATGTATAGTGATCCATTTACGATAACTCCACTTCCTTATTCTATGTTGAGATGAATATATCCTCCCTTACTCACACCTTACCTAACTTGCATATAGAAAAAAACCAACCCTTTATCATTGGTCAAGTAATTCACTTAGTTCCATACAAGGATGACTTCAACGCCTGTAACAAGTGGACCGAGGAAGAATATTTGGAGCTCCTTCATTGTAGAGTCCACTTTGATTCAAGAGGAGGTGCTTGGCTACTCTTTTGTCCACACTACCACTTCCTTACCCATCTAGTCCATGTTTGTTGTTGAGTTTATCCCAACTCCATTAGATCTTATTTGACCCATTTATGGGTAACCGACTTCCAAATTTGATTATTTGCCATATTGCTACTCATTAAGAACATAATAGACATAATTGACAAGTGCATCCATTATTCCCCAATTAATCACATTATTATCCAACTCACTCATGCTCAAATCAAACATGACCCTTCCTCATTTAGTTATGTTAGGGTACACATAAAAACCTTGCATCCAACCTTGGTGTCCAACTTTGTATCTAACTAATCACATTACTATCCAACTCACTCATGCTCTATAGTAAACATGACCTTTCCTCATTTAGTTATGTTAATGCACACATAAAAAACCTTACATCCAACCTTAGCATCCAACTTTGTATCTAAATTACTAAGACAACACTGAGCTTGAAGTTGATTTGTGATTTTTTCCAATTCTAAGATTCAAGAAAAGGACATCTAATATAGGCATCAATGCAATTAATACATATTGGGTCACTTGCATCTCCCCCTTGAGAAGATAGGGCATTTATCCACCCTTCATAGCCTTATACCCTTTTTGGGTTTGGTCTCTATCAAACTATGTAAGAGATTGATTAAGTCAAATTTAAACCATTTATATATAGACTTCTTTAGAGACTCCTTTAGGTTTGGATTTGAGTTTAGCTTTACATTAGGTTAAAGACTAAGATTTTGTGATCAATGCAATTAATACATATTGGATTACTTGCATCACTAATACAATTAATACATATTGGGTCACTTGCATCACTAATACAATTAATACATATTGCATATCCCCCTTGAGAAGATAGGGCATTTATCCACCCTTTATAGCCTTATACCTTTTTGGGTTTGGTCTCTACCAAACTATGTAAGAGATTGATTAGGTCAAATTTAAACCATTTATATATATAGACTTCTTTGGAGACTCCTCTAGGTTTGGATTCGAGTTTAGCTTTACATTAGGTTAAAGACTAAGATTTTGTGATAGCAAAACAACATTAGCCAACCGCTACATGGTGCTCAAAAGTAGCAATTCATCGTAGGTTGTGCCGAGAACACAACCTTTGGAGAGCACTCAACAATTTATCAAGTATAGTTTAGAGTGTGAAAAAATGCATTTGTGTGGGCCTCGTTAGTTAGTTTTAAGCATTACCATTAGGTCAATGATAGTAATTGCATCCACATAGATGTGAAATAAAATCTTGACGAAACAATCATGATTGAGGGGATCAATTCCACCAAAGTCTCCTTGAGTTGAATCTGGCCCTCACCATATGAAAGAACTTTTCATGAAAACAAATCAACCAATGAAGAACAAACATGTTGCAAGTGAAAATTTCATTAAAAATAAATCTGTCACAAAGTCAAAATTGAACTTAAATCGAAAAGATAACAGCACACCACATTTTGATTAGAAACAAAAAAACAGAAGGCATTTGACTATTTCACTAAAGGCTTTGGACATCAATAATTTATTCATGTGTGATACCATGACGTGTGACTCACGCCTCTTCAAGCCATTCAGATCAATGAGTATTTTTGTTGTATATACTTAGTCAAAGTGCTTGGTTATATTTGTGTGTGAGAGAAAGAAAGTGACTGTGAACTGAAAAGCAATGGACGATTCTGGTAAAAACGTGAGTGGCCTGGCAATGTCAACTGTAGGCTTTTCCACTTGCAAAATAGGAAGAGGCTGTATTTTATAAGTATTATTATTATTGAGGTTGAAAAGTGTTCCAACAGTGTGTAGACAGACAATGAGAATAAGATGTCTTCTTCTTTGAGTAGTGGTAAAGTCAGCGCCGTCCCTTCGTCTTCTGAAACTCTAAAGCATCCCTTCCTTCCCCCTTCCTTCTTTCTTGGACGGACGGACGCACAGATCGATTGCGTAGGAGGTATTGATTGTTTTTTCTTTCTTGAATCGCCATAGCTGCAAGATATCTATTATTCTCTTCTTGATCTTGATCTTCTTCTCAGATGGAAATGGGGTGAGAGGTAAGTAAACTAGCCACCTATGATCTTTGTTAATCTCAAGAATCGCGATCCTCCGCCTCCATTTCCCGCCTGTTCTTGATCTGCAACCAAAGAGGGGAGGGGGGCGCACTTGGGTAGCGCTGACATTCGCCAAGTGTCGAAAGCCGCTTAAGCTTTCACGTTCTCTCGGCGTTTTTTAATCCGATTCGAATTCAGCCGGGTAGATTAGTGGTTGACCATGGAGAAAGATCATGATGAGGGCGATCTGGCAGCCGTTGTGAGGGCCAGTGGAGTCTCAGCAGCTTACAAATGGCAAACGCATCATTCATTGATCAGTGGGGAAAGGGCGAGTAGGACTCTAATAACTGATTTGCATACGGGCGCGGGCGCTCCTTCTGATACTCCTCCAACCCTTATTGCCCACAGCAAATCCACCGAGCCACATGTAGTTTTGCCGAATCTTTCAAGAAATAATAAATCTGCATGCATGGCTACGCCTGTTGAAATGCAAGCAGCTGAAATAGTTAACCCTTACTACAATGGAAGTCTGCTCAGTCGATATGACTCTGTCTCTGCTTCTCTCAGCTCCTCACTGTTTGAAATCCCCGAAAAGTATAGTGCATCATCTCTTCGATTCCTGTCAACGGCCGCCGCTACCCCCATGTCTTGTGATGCAGAGATAACAAATCCCATAAAAATTGAAGGGATGAATCATTCCAGCAAAATCCAAGGGATGAATCATGGTTTGGCCTGTGGTGCTGCATCATCTGAAATTTCAAGAATCCCAAAGGTAGCTGAAATATCCAAGAAGGACGAGACTAATTCTGTTACTAGTCCCTCCATGGCCCTCGATATCTCCAGAAAGGTAGCACAAGGATCATCCAGTTCCCTTGCGCGCAAGATTGCAAGCAATAATTCCAAATGCGAAGTCGCAGCTAAAAGACGGTGGGTGCGACTTCATTATTGTTATAGAAATAGAAATAGCTGAAATTTGTATCTGCAAGCAGGTCTTTGACAAGTTTGTGTAAAGAAATCTATTTTGTTGACAGGAAAACACAGCAAAAAAGGATTGTCTGCGTTCCAGCAGCCATAGGAAGTAACAAACCTAACGGGGAAGATGTCCCCTCGGATCATTGGGCATGGCGAAAATATGGCCAGAAACCCATCAAAGGATCTCCATACCCACGGTAAATTACGTGCAATAATAGTCTCCATTTTCAAAAGGTCAAATTTAACAAAGTTTGTCTTATAATTTTCACAAAGTTACGTTATCCAACGAATGATTATCTTGCAGCGCTGAAAGGGCTGAATGAACGATTTAAGAATTGAAGGTCTCTGTACACGTTGTATTTATTTAATAACTTATTGATGCAATGATTTGCTTGTTTCTTTTGCAAAGAAAATAATCAATCATGCCCGGGATTCCCTACATCCAGTAGTTATTTTTATTCAGTTCAATCACCAATGTAGATTTCGGATATGCATGGTGAAAATAGAAATTTACTAATGAAATCCATTAATATAAGTCAACCAGGAACCCTGGCATGTCGAAATAGAAATATATCTTGACACATGCTGGTTGGTATTTTCTATTCAATTTCTTGCACAAATAGGGTGATTGATGCCCACTATGGTCTGTAATATGTGGATGGAACCATGGAACATAGATAATATGGTAAATTTCTCGTCTCGTTTGTTTGTTCACAGGGGTTACTACAGGTGCAGTAGTTCTAAAGGCTGTTTAGCAAGGAAGCAAGTTGAGCGCGATCGTACAGACCCGAGTATGGTGATAATGACTTACACATCGGATCATAATCATCCTTGGCCTACTCACAGAAGCTCCCTGGCAGGCTCTATTAGACAAACGAGGTCTATCAAGTCGGAGGCCGAGGATCAGTGCCCAAATCAAGAAGTTGTTGGTTCGAAGCCTGATGACAACATTGAAATGCACAAGATTCGTCAGGCAGACTCGGTACTGAATGGTTTCACCTCTATTATGGAGCCTCAGCCATCAAAAGCTGCAACAGAAGATGCTGGCCCTCCTTTCAATGAGGAAAGGCTTTTCAATATTCATGATGAGGACATATCAGGCCTGCATATATCCATTTCTGCTTTGATCCATAATGATGATTTCTTTAATGGCAATCTGCCAGAGCCTATGAACATGTTTGCAAGGCAATCTGTGGATGATCAATCTTATGATGATGATCCGGACAGCACTGTGGTAGACCCTTTTAATCTCTTTAACAGCTGGTCCACCACCACTACCACTTTTGGAGAGGACAAAACTACCATGTGAGAACCCAGGTTCATATCCTTTCCTGCACACACTCTTTTTCTTTCGTCGTATTGAGTCCGTGCATTCCTCTTGCATACAATTCGTTGACAAGGCAAAAGCATTGCTGTACATACTTTACTTTCCACATGGAGACTCCCAGTTGAACGGTGCACTGTGATGCAATAAAAGCTAGCTATACATGCATGCAGTAACACCATGCTTTGGTCCAAAGAAAGATCCTTCCGCAGACATTGCAGTGCTACTGTGTCTGTGTCTGTCACTGTTAAATGCTGATATACGGAACTCTGGAGAATTAATTTTTTGCAGACTGCCTGTATGATGTGTATGTTTAAGTTGCGTGGGGTCTACTATTGTTTTACTCAGCTGCTCTGTGTACACATCCAATGGCAGCAGCACTCTCTTAAACAGGCTTGTGGGGACTCTGACCACTGGTAAATTTGTATCACAACTTTTGCAGTAAATGTTATGTTACAATTCTGACATGTTAAGAATGAGAATATTAAAGATTGAGATACCAGGTAAGTAGTACTCCAGAAAACGGAATACTGAACCCTACCTGCTCTGGACTCTGCAATTGCATGCAATAGTACTCCAATAGCGCCTCCAGAACCTGGAAATGGAATGTCCTTGACCCACCTGGCATGCCATGGCATTTGTATAAATGGGATAGGACTAAGGAGATGTGATGGGACGTATCATCTTCTCACCTTCGACGTTGTAATCAATTCACAGCACACATCACGAAAATAAGACGAGGAGTAGGGTAAATCTTCTAAATACAATCAATAAACCCTAAAGTCTAAAATCATCATACACCCTTTGGTATGAAGGGCTGGTATCTGGTTTGAATGGCTGCTAAATGCATTGGGATGTATGCGTTTTAAAAGTAGTATCTATCCAATTTTGGCATGTACAGTTTTATTCAGATTATAACATTTTACAATCATTAAAGTAATATTCTTAAAGTTCATAGATCAGCTTTAATCTCAATAGGGGCTAACAATCGATTCATCATCATTAACAAAATGAATTGAAGTTCTATATTCAAAACTAATATATATATATATATATCAAAATATACAACAATTTCTATAAATCTAATGCAGATTGCATAATATTTGAAGTATCTGGAAACTAAATTTATAACAAATATGCATTGCAGATGTTAGTTTTAAGCCCATGATCTGTTATAAGCATTAATGTGGCAGAAACAGGTGCTTGCCAGAATGAACGTTGCTGCCATTACTATATATTCAAATACAGTACCAGCACATAGAGTGCTCACTTTATTCATTAATAAGCCTTTCTATCTTCTTCAAGCCCAGATTATTTGATTTCTTAAACTTATTTTAAGTTAAATTTGTCAACATGGATCATAGTTGGAGGTTATGATATTGAATATAGATTTACAATCAAGCTCTCTGCTGTACTGCGTTGTCAAGATGACTATATATTAAAGTGCGAGGCAAGATTCTTCTAAAATATATATAATCACACATGGAAAATCTCAGCGTTGTAGTAACTAAGACGTGCAAAATTTCGAACTGAAATGTTTACAGGAGAAATAACACTAGTTTCTCAGTCAAGCATACACTACAGCAGCCAAGTTCCAATGGAAAACATAAAATAGGAGTTTCTGTAGATTCCAAAGCCAAAGATTTTGAATAATGGTCGTAAATAAATGAAGTTCAACGCAGATAAAGACGCTACCTGGCTTCAAAGGGATTCCTGAAGAAGCCACACTCAACATGATGATCACTATTTCTTGCTTTTCAAACCCTAGAAATCTATGTAAGTATAGAACCCTAGAGTATTCGCTGTCTTTTGGCAAAACAAAATTCACTGGTTTCACTCCATGAAATGAGACCTTGGGGGTTAACGAGAATCTGAGTAGAGGTAAATAAGCAAGTGATCAGTGGCCCCAATAAGAAGCACATCGGCGACCCCAATAAGAAGCACATGGGCGAGTAGAGGTAATAAGCAAATGCATAGTGGCCCCAAGAAGCACATGGGCGATTCCGAGGGATTCGCGGAAGAAAGCTGATAGAGCTATGAAGCCTATGACGCTCTAGCAAAGTACACAGCACCAAGGTGTAATCATGGCTGGCGAAGGATTTCATGTGTTTGTGGGATCCTCGAGAGCATTGTCACAAAGTTTATGGAAGCGATAGCCCTCTCACATCAGAGGCTTCTAGTGTGTCGAGAGGATTTTCAAGTTGAACCAGGACAGAATGGTACTAATGGTGTTGTAATACCTCGTGATGGAAAAAGGAAGTAGAGAGAAAGTACATGTTTTGAGGATGGTCTAGCGCATGATTTGATGATAGTCTACTTCATGGTTTAAAGTGAGGAGGTTCTTGGTTTAAGACATCAATAGTAGAATTTTTGGTCTTTTTCAAATGAAAAAAAAAGTAACTTGATATTCCAAAGGTAGAATTAAAGTTACAACAAAATATGTTTACATCATTTTATCAACTATCCACAAGGACCAAAAACACTATCTCTCTAAGCACCTATTACAAACAGACATATCTTCACAAAAATCCAACAAAAAACTATCTAAGTGCTACAAATAGGACAACTATGGACCAAGATAGCAAGATCTGCTTACTTTCAAAATACATAGACACTCAAGAAATTATCTATTAATCAACATATCAACAAATTCCTCAAAAAACAGGTTCCCATCCATTTCCCAATAGCTTTCTTTGACAAAGCATCTGCAAATCCATTTAATTCCCAGTAGAATTTTTGGTCTAAGATGGTGAAGGACATCATCTATTATAAAATATAGGGAAATTACTAAATAGAACTCTGTAAATCATCTACAATTTCATTGAAGTTATTAAGGGTTGTGGATTATGGAGAATTGTAAATAAAATTTAGGGTGGAAGTATAGGGTCTTTCATGCCATGTTTATGAGATAAGTAAAATGACTTATGGTTTATTATGGGTTAGATCTTAAGATTGATGTAAATATTTTACATAAAAATAAGTTTGTCATTTCATACAATGTTGTAGAGTATCTAAAAATTCATATATGAGATGGTTTATGATACTTGCCTAAATTCCTTTCACTTGACACTTATCATTCTTAAACATTTAAGCCACTTACCCCATATTAAAATCCTATTTTTCAACTATTTATGCCACCTTAATTAAAAAATACAACATTTTTACAATGATAATTACAAAAATGTACAATGTTGTTATTGGGACTTGGTTAGATGGTAATGCGGCATATTTAATACTTCCTACCCATGTTTAAATTTCCTTACCTAGCTTAATTATAGCTTTCACTTCCACTTATCCTTATTAAACATTAAAGCCCATATTAAAATCTTATATTTCAATTATCTATGCCATCTTCATTCAAAATACAAAGCTTTTACTAACATAATTACAAAAATGTTCAAAGTTGTTATTGAGGGCTTGGTTAGATGGTAAAGTGGAGGTATTTAATATTTATTTAAATTTTCTAGAGATGTGCTTTGCTCCTTAGCAACTATTTCAAGTAGATGGGGTTAGGATCAAGTCTTAAGTAATTTTTGATGGAATAGATACACCCACAAATGGATTCTTAGCCAAATAGATCTTTCTAGAGTGTTATAAACCAAATAAATTGCATTTCCATATTCTAAGATTGGTGAATGACACACGTGTTACACAATGCTAATCAAAATAATCTTGTCTCAAAAAATGTAGAAGAGCACACATTTTATGTTATTGTTCATCTCCAAATCCTAGGACTTCATTGATGTTTCATAAAACTTCCATATACTCTATTTAAATAAGAATTTTACTAAATCAATGTAGGCAACCGCCCTGCCATATCCTTTCATTATAGGAAAGATTCCAACAACTCAACCATTATTTTTCAACTATATATGCCATCTTTGTTCAAAATGCAAAGATTTTACAAATATGATTACAAAAATGTACAAGGTTGTGATTGAGGGCTTGGTTAGATGACAAAGTGGAGATGTTTAATACTTGGCACCAAGGTTTAATTTTTCTAGAGATGTGCTTTGCTCCTTAGCAACTGTCTCAAGTAGATGGGGTTAGGATAAAGTCTTACATAACTTTAGAATAGATACACCCACTCATGGATTCTTAGTCAAATAGATCTTTCTAGAGTCAAATAAATTGCATTTCCATATTTTAAGATTGGGGAAGGCACACTTGTTGCACAATGCTAATAAAAAGAATATTGTCTAAAAAATGTAGAAGACCACACATTTTATATTATTGTTCATCTTTAAATCCTAGGACTTCATAAGTGTTTCATAAAACTTCCTTATATTCCTTTTTTAGGAAGAATTCTACTAAATCAATATTAAGGCAAGCAACTTGCCATATCCTTTCATTATAGGAAATATTTTAACAACTCTTGACCATTATTTTTCAACTATCTTCGCCATCTTAATTCAAAATACAAATATTTTACAAAGATGATTACAAAAATGTACAAGGTTGTTATTGAGGACTTGGTTAGTGAAATTCACATAGATCTAATTGAAATTAAACTAACAATGATTTAAAGAAGTGTTGTTGGGAAATTGTTTAGTGGTTATATAGAGGTTCATTGCTATTTTTGCGTGGAAATGGTGGTTGGACAACATTAATTGTCCAACTCCTTTCTCGACTCTTTTTTATTTTTTGTTGACATAGACAAACCCTCGACTGAGGTATTTTTACAAAACCTCAATCGAGGTTATTTCCTCGATCAAGGTTTACGTAAAACCCTCGATCAAGGTCTCTTCAAGCCCTTGATCAAGGTATTTTAAAAACCTCAACCGAGGGCCTTAAAAACAAACCCACAACCCTTTTCTCTATAGAAAGAAATTTTTTTGTGCCTTTCATGTGCTTAAACTATGTCATTTAATGCACATTAATGAGTGGACTTGATATTGTTGGATTCATCAACGAATCCTCTTCCACGGACATATAATTGACAATTGTTTATCTTCATATGTCATTCTTTTTTAAATTTCTGCTAAAGCTTACCTCAAAAAACCCTGTCAACAACTTTAAATGAGCTCAAAGATTAATCAACAACATTCAAAATACACATCCAAAAGATTTGAAAAAATATACAAGTGCTGCATCTGTGCGTCCTCTTCAAAAGGGTATGTTTAGTTTTGCAATTTATGCAAACAATCAAAAGATTTGGCGCACACATGCACATGTGTGCAAAATGTGACTAAAATATTTATTGGCTAGTTTCAAAAAATAATAATAAATATAATTTTTCGAGAAAAATTAAAAGAAAAATATGTACGCACTAGTGCATTCTGTCTAGATCATGTTCACATATTTCAAATTTTCAAGTTATTAATTTAACATTAAATTATTTTGCACACGCACAAGCCACTTGTTAATTGCTCTTCAAAAATTTAAGCACACGTTTCATTAAATGAAAATTTGACACAATAAATGACATTGGTATATTTTAAAAAATATATCATTGGAAAGCCAACATAATTCTCTACATTTCGTTTTTTAACCACATGTAGAAATTCATATGGAAAATACGAGTTTGGAGGGATTCAATTTAATACATGGGTAAAATTTCCATTTTTCATCGCCATATTTGGCCAAAAAGAGTTACCCATCTTCATGGAATCACCAAGAATCTTGACTCAAAAATGTAGAAGACTACACATTTTATATTATTGTTCATCTCCAAATCCGAAAACTTCATTGGTGTTTCATAAAACTTCCATATCCTCTATCTTTTAAGGAAGAATTTTACTAAATCAATGTAGGCAACTAGCTTTCCATATACTTTCATTATAGGAAAGATTTTAACAACTCAACCTAAGCAATTTGATTACTATCTCTTTTCATTGAGTGTAAGATTGGATTCATTTTAATAAGTGATCCACTTGCTAGAGATTTATTTGAGTTACTAACACTATAGTTTTTATTGGTTTTAAACAATCACAAGGTAAATTTCAATTTAATTATCAAGTATTTTTCATCAAATTGTTTTATGAAAAATTGTTATTCTAAAATAAATTTGAAAACATTCTCAACAAATGTTCAAATTTAGAAAGGTGTCTTGTTCCTTCAATTCCAACAATTGTTAAAAAAATTCTAAATGAAATTTAATGATTACTATATTTATATTTCTATTAAAGTGTAATGCATCTCCTCCATTCTCCATGTCAAGTATTTCAAGAACTAAGTTTGAAAATAAACAAGTTTGTGAATTCAGAGCATATATTCTAAGTATATATGGATTTGCACTTATGTTAATGCTATAAATTAAGTTCTAATGTTATAAATTAAGTTCTAAAATTAGTGGTTCATAGATGGTTTGCACAAAATCTCAAAATTATTTGGATATCTTATAGTGCCACTTCATATTGTGTGTTCCATTTTTTCTTAATAAATTTTAGGTTTTATTTTTCTAAAATTTGTTATTTTATTGTCTTTTCTCTAAAAAACTTTGTGATTCTATTACCTATTTTCAATATGTGTTGCCTAAGAGATGGTTTGAAAGGTTGTTAAAAATAATAACATGTATGAGAATGAATAATGTATTGGTCTTGATGGAATAATTGACAAAAAGGTATGTTCTATCACATATTTGAGCAACCCTCAAGTATGTAACCCTGCAATTAATATGTTGTTGAGACAAATAGGGTTTAATAAAGTCAAACTTGATCCTTGTAATTTTGTTATATGGATATAGAGAGGCTTAAGAACATGTTTGATGCCTCAAGTCTCATAGACATACTTTTGGAGCTTTTCATTGTGATGTGCATGCAATCTACATGTTTAAGGGGATCTCCAAGTGAGCTATATTTTATAAATAAGTTGTGTGATACATAGGACATCGGAGATTGTTGCGGGAATCTAAGCACTATAAATTGGGGTGTATGTCAAATTATATTTTGAGAGGCAATGTTGTACCACAATGTTTATAAATTGAGTTGGAACTATTTCCTTTATTAATATAGAAATAAAAATTTAACAAAATAAGAGATTGGAGATGTTTTTTTTTTTACATTAATAGATTGATCTACAATACATTTCTTCAAAATTTGAGTATGGTGTCATAGGATTCAAAAACATTATACAAGAATGATTGTCTACTTTTGTTCATTTCCTAACAATCTTATATGTCAAATATTTACAATGTTAAAATGTTGCCAGTAAACATTATGATCCACAAATTAAGTATATACCCTAACAAAACATATTATTATAGTGTAAAATTTAATTGTATAGCACGTGCCATTAAAAGAAAAAAATCAAAGTTTAAATTATAAGTTTTAGATAAATATTTTATTAATTTTTTTTCATATATATATATATATTAAAAATATCAAAAATTGTAAATGGAAAATTTCATAGAATTAACAAATAAATTCTCTTATAAGAAAGCACTTGGATATAATCATTCACATCACCATGTTAACCAACCTAGCCAAGCCCACATGTTCACTATAGTGTAAACCTCCACAAGTTTAAGTATATGAAATGAAAATCAATGTTAATTCACAATTAAAAATTGAATATAGGTTAAATAATAAGCATATTTGCAAGAAAAACTAAGTAATGTATGATTAGGTTCCTAAATTAATATGGTACAATGAATTAGTTAGCAAATGTATCAATATAACAAAATTTAAAAACAATACACTAGTGTATCAATATAATAAAATTTAAAAACAATACACTAGGCACTTGCATGTCACCTCATTATAGTTTAAACCTCCATAAATCTAAATATATAAAATCAATGTTAAACCATAATTAAAATTGATAATAGCTCAAATACTATTTGCAAAAAAAAATTGGTAATGTATTATTAAGTTTAAAAATTAATATGGCACAATGATTTGGTTGGCAAGTGTATCGATACAATAATTTTTATAATAAATAACAACAATATTGTAAGATCTCATATTAGTAAAAATGGTTTATTTTTTCTATAGACAAGAATGTTTGCAATTATATATATATATATGAAATTCACAAAACTTTAAATAATAATAATAATAATAATAATGGGAAAACTCTCTTTTACCACTTGTTTATAAATATTCCCTTCAATGATTTCTTCTCTCACTTCAACTAATGTATTTTTCTCAATGTAATATTCATCATAAATAGGAATAACTACATGAAAAATAAATTTGGAAATCATGCTTGGCTCTTATAAATCCTCTTGATATAGGGATTCATCATAGAGAAGTATATTTGACAAAGTGTAGTCAAAATAAGTTGTCTTCAAATGACTCAAAGTTGTATGGATACCATTCATCACAAGCCTTTTCAAAATTTAACTATGCATCTATTTATTTGATGTATTATAGGGATTGAAATTACAAAGTTATTAGATAAATTCACCATTTTTCCCATTATATCCTAGCCAATTTAAATATGCCATATCTTTATTTAAACTTTGATCACAAATTAGTTCATCACAAACTCAAATCAAGCATATAATATATCAATGGAAACCTAAGAAGATGAGATGAATTGAACAATGGGTAAACCAAACCCAATGCACTTTTCATGCAACTAGTTTAGATACCCTGTTTTTAGCCATAACCATAGTATACATATCCTAAAAATAATAGATTTCAATTTTAATATCTTTTGCATTTAGCCTTCAATGTAAGAGATTTTTTCAAATCACATTTTTTAAAATATTTTGGAAAAGTTATTGAAAAGATTCTAAATGTCGTAACTCTAAGTTATCTAGTAAAAACTCATCCAAAATGGCATATTTTGAAAAGATGATATCTTATTTGTATGGCCTTTATTTTGGATATTCTTTTTTTAATTGCATATATTTTCAAGTAGAATCTAAATCTACAATTAATTTTTTTCTTGTTTTCCATTTTTTATTTTGGCAATGCACAACAAAGGCAATATCTACCTCTCTAGTACCACCATGAAATATCCATGTAACCAAAATGGACTTCACTATACCAAGACTGGATAGTAATGATTGTAAAATAAATAAGAATAAAGGTTGAGGCCATGTGCAAGGGATTGAATGCATATGTAATTCCTAAAAACAAACTCAAAAGGAGAGTAATGATATTGTATTGATTTATAATAGAATTGATTGTTACAAGTGAGGGGAAACCATTTTTATAACAAAATTGTTCCAAAATCCTAACGAAAACCTAACTTATGTCGTGAGTTACCTTTTATATATAATTAGGCTATTATTTGACTAATTAATCCTAAAACCACTATAATTAAGGTCTTTTTTAACATAATAGACTTCTACACATATCAAAGGACTACATAAAAATTATAAACTTATATACAAAAGAGTTTATAATTATATTTATATATTTATTGGTATATATAGAAATGTTATTTTTATTTACACAACAATAAATTTAAACTATGTTAATGTGCTACGGTCATATTCAATACTTTGTTTTTAGAAAATTAGATTATTAGAAGTTAGATTAACTCTCAATTGAATTTTTTTTTATAGAAAACTTTGATTTTAAAAGTGAAGAAATCGTGAAGTGAGATTTCATTATATTTATGATCTAATATCTCAATTAATTTTTTTATAAAGAACTCGTGAAGAAATAAGCTTTCATTATATTCATGATCTAATAGCAAAATTTCAAAAGAACATGTCGTCTTATGTGTACTTAATAATTTTATCGAAATGTGTTTGGTAAATGTATAAAAAATGTTGGGATTTAAGTGACTTTAACATTAAAAATCCTATTGTAAAGAAACCCATGAAATTGTAAAGAATTATTGCTATGAACCATGTGTTTTTTTATATAATTTTTCCCTTTAATACAAAATTGAAAGAGATAATTTAGTATTGTAAAGAAACCCATGAAATTGTAAAGCATTATTGCTATGAACCATGTGTTTTTTAATACATTATTTTTCCTTTAATATAAAATTGAAAAAGATAGTTTATTAGGTTTTGAACATTATGTTTTTTAATACTTTATTTTTCCCTTTAGTACAAAATTGAAAGAGATAGTTTCGTAGGTTAAGTTAATCAAGAGACTATTTTCAAAGTAGTATATCAATATCAAATTCAATGAAATCTTTATAAATTAAGAATACATATTGCTCTAATGACCTTTATTCTAAATCTCATTTAAAATATAAAAAAATGATTAGAATGTTTTCTTAAAGACATTTTTCATGGGAAAAAAATATTAAAAAATTACTTTTATTAAATTTATTTAATATATTATAATTTAATAGAATCTTCCAAATAATATAGAGAAAAAGTATTTACACGTTTAAGTTTTATGGAATTTTATAAAAACAAAGTAACTTGAGATTAGATAGATTCAAATAGCATATATTTCATGTTAAAGTAATACGTATTTTTTATTTGCATAGCTTTATTTTATAAGTTTTCAAATATGCATGATAGCTAGTTTGGAGACATCATCGACCTTATATTTCAAGTTATAGTTATAGTTATATGCTTTCTGGTTAATAAGGATTTATTTTATTTTATAAGTTTTCGTATTTTGAATTTAGACACGTTAATGTACCTTATTGTTAATGTTATGGTTCAATATATTTTATTGAGTGAACTACTTTTATTATATCCAATTTAATCTAAGTATGTATGGCAGCGATATAGACTTGATAGCATTAGTTTCTTATGTCTATAGTGTTTATATGTCAAAGTGGAATAAATTGTTGTGTATAGGTTAAGTGTTTATATGTCAAAGTGGAATAAATTGTTGTGTATAGGTTAAGGTGAATTTCAATTTGGATTTAATGGGTTATTTATTTTATTTTATATTATAATATATATATATATATATATATTTTGTAGAGTTTTTTTTCTTGAAAATATTTAGATGAAGGATAGTTTTATTATTCACTATAACAATAATTAGTAATAGTGAGCGATTCAATTTAATTTGAATTTGTCATTTATGGCTTTTCCATCAACTACATGCATTGGGTGGATGGTTTTATCGATTGAGCTAATCCTATATTCATGTATATGTATGCATATATTCCCTATAATCCCCTACAAAAGGGGTATTAATAAATACATGCACTATATTATCATTTAAAATATCTACACATGATATGTAATTTGCATCATTGATAATGTGTTACGGGACAAATACCCAAATAATCATTAAAACGACCCAATTCAATAATTCCACACCTAAATCAAGTAAGAGAGTGAATGAAAATGAAGCCTCTTCAAGGAATCAACATGCCATTACAATATTACAAATGCACAAGATAAGATCCTTCAAATGAGTCTCCTTGATGTATATAAAGGAGACATAGAGGGGCACAAATAAATAATAATAATCCAACATAATAATAGTTAATGTTACAATGATAATGAATGAGGGTTATGGTTTAGGGCTTAACATGCCCCTCACTTTGTAACAAGTGTTGTTGTCAATATTGATCAACTATCGATACTTCTCTATGAAGAACTAATCTTCCCAAGTTGCATTGTTGGCAAGTTCTTCCACTTGGTGGTGTACTCAATAATTGCTTAGGTCCATGTCTGAGTATGGATTTTCCCTTTTCATAAAGATTTGTAAAAATAGTTTGCATTTGAATCTTATCACTAGTTATATTTTTTAAACGAGAAATATGGAAGATGAGATGTACATGTGAAGAAAGAGGAAACCCCAATCTATAATCCATATGCACTCCTCCACAAAATTTTGAACATTGAATTTCAGACTCTACTAGGAAAATTCCTTCTTGATCTTGTGAACAGTTTTCATAAATCCTTTGAGTCCACCTATAGAAGAAGTGTGTAGTTCAAAAAGGACTTTTGTTTGAGTTATGCCATAGTAAATCATTCATCCACATAAATTTATATAATTCACTAGGGTCATGTTGTAGTTGTTGATTGAGTTTCCATGTAGCATGGTCCTACTACTATTCTATCTTTGCTTCTTTTAAGGATAGAAGAGCTCAAAGTGAGGCCTCCATGTCATCTTCATTCTTGAAAAGTGCATCAACCACCACATTCTGTTTTTCGTTTTTTGTAGGTAATTTCATAGTCATAACCCATCATCTTTGTGATCCACTTTTGTTACTCTTCTAAGATAGTCATTGTCCTAAGAAGTATTATAGAGTATCATGATATGTTTTTACCTTAAAGTTCTTTTCTATTAGGTAAGGTCACCATTTCTTAACTAGATGTAGTATGACCAACATTCCCTTTTCATAAATAGGTTTGAGTAAGTTTGTTCCTTTAAGTTGCCATATTTCAAAGGCAATGACCCTTCCTTATTACATAAAAACTGCACCAATGCCATTCCCCAAGGCATCACACTCCACAATAAGGATCTTTGTGAATTTAGGCATGGTTAAGATATAAGTGCTACACATAGCCATCTTTAGTTCCTCAACGGCTTGGGTTGCTTCTTGAGTCCAATAACACCCATCTTTGTTTTTTAATAATTTTGTTAGAAGACCAATTACTATTCAACCATATTTATTGACAAAGTTGTGCTAATAGCTAGTTGATCTTAAGAATCCCTAAGATCCTTAATTTTTTTTAGAATTGGTCATTCCATGATAACTTTACTTATGTTATGGGGCACCTTAATGCCCTCATGAGATATAATATACCCCAAACATTGCACTTCTTGAACCCCAAGGCACACTTGGAAGGTTTTGCATATAGTTGTTTCTCCTCCAATATATTAGAGGCCCTATCAACATGTTGTATATGATCCTCCAAGATTTGTTGTAAATTAGTATATCATAAAAAAACCAACACACATTAGAGCAATTTTGAGATCTAAAATGGATCTCGTGAGGGAAATAATCAAATAATAGTTAAATAATAAAATAAGAAGTATACTTTTAAGGAAAGGAAAAAACTGTTTCTATTGTATTTTCAACTTATCTCATTGTATATTTTGAGTGTGAGCATTGTTGGATTCATAATTAAATTTCACATCTAATGAGTACCCATTCGACATAATTATGAAAAAACTTGAAATACAAAAATAATGAAATATGTTTTTTTAATGTATTTCAAGTATTTTCCTACCAGGGGTCTATCAAAAATATGTCGAGTGAGTGCTAGTTGGATGCATAATTTAATTCCACATCCAACAAGTTCTCACTCTCGAAATTTGAGTAAACCTACAAGAATATAGGTTGAAAATACGATAGAAAAAAGTAGTTTTCCCTTTACCTCCAAAACTATTTACCATTATGGTTGACATCATCATCTTGAATCCTATTGGTTGTTATAAATTTGATTTTAATAGTATATTTTTTGTTTTGGGGCTCATTTTTTACCTCAAAATTCCTCTAAATTTTTCGAGGAAGGTATTGAAAATAGAATTCATCAAGATTTGAAATTTTGAAGGTTCATTAGTAAACCCAAAAGGAATCACTAAAAACTCATATTCCCCTTCATGTGTTCTAAAGGATGCTTTGGGGATGTATTTTTCCCTCATTCTCATCGGATGATATCCTAAACAAAGATCCAGCTTAGTAAAAAAACCTACTCCCTAGAATTCATCTAAAAATTCATCAATGGTAGGAATGGGAAATTATCTTTAATGATGACCTGATAAAGTTCTCTATAATTTGGACATATATGGCATGGAGAATATTTTTTGTAAACCATCACCATTGGTGCAGAGAAAACCTTTTTCTAGGTCAAGTGATGTTGTCCTCTAACATTTCTTAAACCATACTCTCAATCTCACTGTTTTAGGAATATGTATATTTGAAAGGTCAGATGTTAGGAAGAAGGCTTATCTAGATCAATTGAATAGTGTGACCATGATTTTGAGTGGGAGGACGAACCTTGGGAATATCGAGATATACCATGGAATGATTGTCAATAACTCTTTGGATATCCAAGAGCACAATGAGATTAGGTGTTTGAACATATAATGTGCATAATTGTACAATTGCTTCACGTGTCCCTTTTTAATAGGTTTTTCATGTTGTTGAAGCTTATCACTTTATTTGGTTTCCCTTACACATATATAAGTTCAATGTCCTTTCCTTTGAAGAAAAATCTCATGAAAAGTTCTTATAAATCCATAGCTATTACTCACAATGGTTTTAACCATCGAACCCCTAAGACCACATCAACACCACCCATTTGGATTGAAATCAGTGGGATATCCAAGAAGTAACCACCCATAGTGATATTAATACTATATAGAGCTTCCCTAAACAATACATGGTACCTTCATATGTAATCATTACTTGAAATTTTGGTGCTAGATATATAAAGTAATAAAGAAGCATGTTTAATGTGTGGTTAGTTAGATTATGAGTACTACTATAATCAATTAATGTTGTTACCTTTATTTTTGATATATCCTTCCATATTGATAGCTTGGGGAATGCTGATGCCAACCAAAGCATGATAAGATATGGTTAAAGTAGTCTCTTATCGTCTTAGCTCTTTTTTTCCCAAAGAAAAAAAATGTTTATATTTGATATTTCTCATAAATAAATTAAAATATACATTGTTCTATCCTTTGGACTCCATACATAACAAATATTTCTATGCTAGTTTTCTTTTTGTTGGCAAAGTGGTGGAACATCCTTGACTAACAAGTTTTCCTTTGGTTAAGTTACCACCATCAAAGCCATCAAAGCCATCAAAATCACCCGGGGGATCGCACCTGACCTGGACCACACCAACCCTTAACATGGTTGGATTTTTTGGTATCCACGAGATTAGAACCGACGGCCTTTCCGCTTAGGGGGTGTCTTAACCATACCCCGCCACCAACTGTTCTACATCTCACGGATAAATATTTCTATGCTAGTTACTACTCTAGACAAAAACACTCTTTTGTTGGTTTCCCCTAAGAAAAAAACTTATTTTCATTACAATCTTCCTATAGTTTCCCAAACTATCATATCCATACAACAATTCCAAATTACATAACTGGGGAAAAACCTTGCAAACCTTGGAAATCTCTATCAATGGAGGGGAGGTGAAAATGAGTATTCATTGTCTTTTGCAAAAATAAACTCCCTGGTTTGAATCCATGAAATGAGACCTTGAGGCTTAACGAGAATGTGAGTAGAGGTAAATAATCAAGTGATCAGGGCCCCAAGAAGAAGCACATGGGTGAATAGAGGTAATAAGCAAATGAATAATGCCCCCAAGAAGCACATGGGCGATTATGAGTGATTCATAGGAGGAAGATGATAGAGCTATGAATCCTATGATGCTCTAGCAAAGTACAAAGAACCAAGGTGTAAGCATGGATGATGAAGGATCTCATGTGTTGGTGTTATCCTTGAGAGCATTGTTACAAATATTATGGACGCGATAGCCCCACACATTAGAGGCTTCTAATGTTGAGAGGATTTTCAAGTTGAGCCAAGAGGACATGACACTAATGTTGTTGTAATACCTCGTCATGCAAAAATGAAATAGAGAGGAAGTAAATGATTTTAGGATGGTCTAGTTCATGGTTTCGTGCTTTTATGATGGTCTATTGCATGGGTTAGAGTGAGAGAGTTCTTGGTTTAGAATATCAATAATCTATATATGCTTAGTTGTGCATGGGTTAAAGAAATAAATCCTTAGCCTAATATGGTGACAGACATCATCTCTATTATATATCATGGGAAAATCACTACACAAAAATCTAAGAAAATCACCACATAAAACTCTAGTACAATATCATTGAAGTTATCATGGATTTTGAATCATGGAAAGTTGTACAAAAACTTTAGGGTAGAATTCACATATTCATCTACCAAAGACATGATGGATAGGGTGTGCCATGCCATGTTTATATAAATAAACATGATGTATAGGGTGTGTCATGCCATGCTTATATAAATAAGTAAGATGCTTTATGGGTTAGATCTCGATATTGGTGTAAATATTTTGCATAAAAATAAGTATATGATGTGAAATATAAAATATATGGTTATTTCATACAATGTAGTAGAGTATCTTAAATTTCATACATGGCATATAAAATATGGTTAAAAACATAATCATTTCATACAATGTGGGAGAGCATTTTAAATTTCATATATGCATATATGATTGGTTTATGATACTTACCTAAATTGAGATTTATTCTTCTTAAACATTAAAGCCACTTTCCTGTATTAAAATCGTATTTTTCAACTATCTATATCACCTTAATTAAACAATATAAAGTTTTTTACAAAGACAATTACAAAATTGTACAAAGTTGTTATTAGGATTCGGTTGGATGGTAAAGTTAGGTATTTAATACTTCCCAACAAGGTTTAAATTTCGTTATCTAACTTAATTACTTTCACTTGACACATCTCCTTATTAAACATTAAAGCCACTTTCCCCATATTAAAACCTTATTTTCAGCCATCTGTGCCATCTTAATTGAAAATACAAAGATTCTAAAAAGATGATTAGATGATTACAAGAATGTACAAGGTTGTTATTGAGGGATTGGTTGGATGGCAAAGTGGAGGTATTTAATACTTGCCTCCAAGCTTTAAATTCCCTAGAGATTTGCTTTGCTCCTTAGCAACTATGTTAAGTAAATGGGGTTAGGATCAAGTTTTACGTAACTTTTGATAGAATAGATACACCCACCACACACTCACTCATGGATTCTTATCCAAATGGATCTTTCTAGGTTATAGACTAAATGAATTGCATTTCCATATTCTAAGATTCTGGAAGGGCACACTTGTTGCACAATGCTAATCAAAAGAATCTTATCTACAAAAATGTAGAAGACCACACATTTTATATCACAAAACTTCATCTCTAAATTATAGGACTTCATTAGTTTTTCATAAAACTTCCATATCCTTTATTTTTTAAGGAATTTTTTTACTAAATCAATGTAGGCAACCAACTTTCCATATCCTTTCATTATAGGTAAAATTTGAACAACTCACCCTAAGCAATTTTATTACTCTCTCCTTTCATTGAGTGTAAAATTGGATTGATTTTAATAGGTGAAGCATTCCACCTAACTTACTTGGAAGAGATTTATTTGAGTTACTAAAAATATGGTCTTTATTAGCTTTAAAAAAACACAAGGATAAACTTCAATATAATTATTCTCTTCAATATAATATATATTGAAGAAGTGTATGCATCTTCTTCATGAAAAATAATTTCAAGAACTAAGTTTGAAAACAAATAGGTAACCTAGGTTGCCTAAGAGATTGTTAGAAGGGTTTCTAAAAATAACATGTGTGGCAATAAATAGTGCGTGTGGTTTTGAGGAACAACTAACAAAAAAACGTATGTTGTATCACACATTCACAAAAAAACTTACCACGTCATCACTTTGGGAGTTGAAAAAATGTTGCTAACGTGGATTCTTCTATGGTAGAAATAATGTTTTGTACTTTTAGATATGTTCTTAAAGTCAAAGTTCAAATCCAAATAACTAGGTGCAAGTCATATCACCTTCAACTATGTAACCTTGTAATTAATATGTTGTTGATAAAACTAGAGTTTAATAAAGTCAAACTTGATCGTTGTAATTTTGTTATATGTATATATGTTTTGTATGGGAAGGTTTAGAGAGGCTTATGAACATTCTTGATGTTTGAGAGAGACTTTTGGAGCCTTTCATTGTGATGTATATGAAACCAATATGTTTAAGGGGATATTCAAGTGAGCCATGAATTACCAATATGTTTAAGGGGATATTCAAGTGAGCCATGAATTATAAATGATTCTTATAATAGGACATGGGAGATTGGAGATTGTTGTGGGAATTTAAGCACTATAAATTGGAGTGTATGTTAAATTATTTTGTATGAAGTAATGTTGTGTTATTATGTTTGTATATTAAGTTGGAATTAAGTTGGAATTCTTTCTTTTATTAATATAGAAATACAAAATAAGAGATTTGAGATGTTTTTTTGGATTAATTAATTGATCTACTATATATTTTTTTTAAATTTAAGTATGTTGTTGTAAGATTCAAAAGCATTTTACATGGATGGTTATCTAGTTTTGTTCATTTCCTAAAAAAATTGATATAACAAATATTTACGGTGTCCATCTTGGAAAAATGTTGTCAGTAAACATTATGCTCCAGAAATTAAAAATGTACTCTAATAGGACATATTATTACAGTGTAAAATTTAACCATGTAACACATGCCATTATAAGAAAACAATCATAAGTTTTTGTAAGTTTTAGATAAATATGTTATTAATTAAATTTTTTCTAATATATATATGTGTAAGTGTGCACATACACAAAAAAACATGTATCTTTGTATATATTACTGATCTCTCTCTCTCCACATTTTCATAAGTTAAAAATGTCAAAAAAGTACATTGTAAATTTCATAAAATTAACAAATAGATTTTCTTATAAGAGAGCACTTAGGTATAATCGTTCACATTACCATGTTAACTAAGCTTGCTTTATCATAGCGAAGTCTAAATATTCACTCTAGTGTAAACCTCCACAAGTCTAAATATATGAAATCAATGTTAAACCACAATTAAAATTGACTAGAGGTTAGATACTAAGTCTATTTATGATAAAAATTAGGTAATATATTATTAAGTTTAAAAAATAATATGGTCCAATGAATTGGTTGACAAGCGTATTGATATAATAAATTTTAAGAACAATATACTAGGCACTTGCATGTCACCTCACTATAATTTAAACATTCACAAGTCTAAGTAGATGAAATCAATATTAAACCATAGTTAAAATTGAGCATCGATTAAATACTAAGCTTATTTGCAAGAAAAACTAGCTAATGTATTATTAGGTTTAGAAATTAATATGGTACAATGGTTTGGTTAGCAACTATGTTAATACAAAAAATTTTAAAAACAATTTACTAGGCACTTCAAGTCATCTTAGAATCATTAATAATAATCTAATGACCATGCCCATTAATTCTCCATTTTACCTACCATATGTATATAATGTACTTCCCAACCGAAATGCCAAAAGGATGTTAGTAACCACATCATAAAATCATTAAAAACTTTAATTGATATCCAACTTTATTAGAATAATCTAGATACAAAAAAAACATTAACACAACACACATAAACAGTTAACAATATCAATTCAATTGATGTATTTCACAAAGAAACTCATACCTACATACAAAGTATTTCGATGGTATTATATAGTGTGATATTGTGTTGAGTACATTATCGACATAATTCTTGATAGTCTTAAATTGATCCATAGCTTAGTTCATTGATATACCAATTAATATGATGATAAAAAGCTTAAAATTGATGCATATATTAAGTTACTATATAATTTCTCTCTCTCACACACAATGAGAACCTATCCTTCTATGAATAGTAAGCTCAAAAAGAATTTAAACCCACTCTCACACACTAAAGTGAAGAATAGTGTTCTTGTACATTGTAAGCACCATAAAATAATCTACTTTAAGGCTTCAGAAGTATTGATCAATATTATCAATATTCACATCCAACAAACCTCATGTATGAAAGGAGCATGCCCACTAAGATATAAACCTCGATGATTATCACACCAATCACTCTAAGTTGTCACAAAACCACAATTCAATAAACCTAATATTACAATATATACATATATTGGAAAGGCATAAAAAAGTTGCAATCATTATAAACACAAATAAATTCAAATACTTATGATAATTGTGCATAATCGAAAATAAAAGATATTTATTGAAGATTATAATAACTTGTAATATTTGAGTTTTGCAATTATTGGAACATAGAAGGAAGATCACAAACGCGAATGTTAGTAATTCACAAACATCAATGTTGCATAAGCATGGAAATTTTAGAGCATCAACAAAAGCACCCAAATGTTTGCAAACATCAAAACTTTGAATGGAGGTATCAACACAACACATGTTAAATAAATCACATACATAAGACATTGATTTAGTTTTAAATTAACAAAACCAAATGTGGGATTTGAAATAATGACATCTCATCATTTGTAACACTTAGAAAATGGATACCATATAGAGAGAAAAGTACACCTATGCACTATGGTTATAGAAAGAAGTTAAAACATAAAATACATTATTCAAAATTCAATATTGTAAATATAAAATATATGATAATATAAATTATATTGATTGATAGGTGATAACATTTATTATGTGAATATAAATGTTGATATAGATAAATGACATTAATTAATATTATTAAAAAAATAAAAAATGATTTATATAATAAACATCATATAAGATCTTATATCAATAAAAAAAATCTATTTTTTCCATATATATATACACACAAAAAATCTTAAATGATGATGATGATGATGACAACAACAACAATGATGATGGTGATGACGATGAGAATGAGGATGATATCTCTATAACCAAAATGAATACTATTACACTATACTAAGAGTTGATAATAACTTTGTAAAGTAATAAGAATAAACGCTAGAATAAAAATACACATACAATTCCTAAAATAGGAAGGAACACATCTCCATGAAATTGTACACACAGTAGAGTAATAATACTTTATTGATTTATAACATAATGGATTCTTACATGTAATTAAATACCCCTTTTATAACAACAATGTTAAAAAATCCCTAACAAAACCTGAACGTATGAAACCTTAACTTATGACCAAAGTTACCTTTATGAAGTAATTAGGCTCTTATTTGACTAATTAATCATAAAACATTTGAAGCTTTATTTTATATAAATGGCCTTATACAAATATTAAAAGACTACAACAAAACTATAAACTTACATACAAATAGCTCATAAATATATATACTACTTTTATACATAAAAATGTTGCGTTTATGTAGAAAATGCCCTCTCCCATGAGAAGCTTTGTCACAGAGTTTGAGGACCGAAAGTATTCCAACAAAATCTCTTATTCTTTTGATGCGTTTTTAACGTTTGCCTCAATTTTATTAAATGCATGCACTTAAGTATATAGAACCTTTGAGAATAGTCTTTTTAATGAACTCATTGACAATACTTTATTTTAAATGCTCAAAAGGGTCGTGCATGTCCATATACAATGGGTCATGCATGTCCATATACAATACTTTAGATACTAAGAAGCATTGAATTATAACTATTTTTTTACATAGATGTAAAAAAAAATTTAAAGTAAAAAAAAAATCACATGGAAAACCCCCTTTCACCACTTGCTCATAAATATTCCCTTTAATGATTTCTTCTCCCACTTTAACTAATATATTTTTTTTTCACTGTAATATTTATCATAAATAGGAATAACATCATGAAAGATAAGTTTGGAAATTATCTTTTGCTTTTCTAAATCATCTTGATATAGGGTTTAATCATAGAGGAGTAAATTTGATAAAGAGTAGTCGAAAAAAGTTACAGAGGAGTAAATTTGATAAAGAGTAGTCGAAAAAAGTTACAGAGGAGTAAATTTGATAAAGAGTAGTCAAAAAAAGTTACTTGAAGTTGTATGCATATTCTTCATCACAAGCCTCTTCTAAATCCAACCATGCATCTATTTATTTGATATATTATCATGTTATATGGATTGAAATTACAAAACTATTATATAAATCCATCATTTTTCATATCGCATCTACATTAACTAATTTAAATATGCCATGTCTTTATTTAAACTTTGATGATAAATTAGTTCATTGCAAATTCAAATCAAGCATATACTGCATCAATAAAAACTTAAGAACATGATTTCACTAATGGGTAAACCAAACCCAAGCCACTCTTCTGATAAATAGTTAAGAAACCCAAGTTTTAGTTATAACCATAGTTCAAATACCCTAATAAGAATAGATTTTCATTCTTTAATATCGTCTCTATTTGACCTTCAATTTATGTGATTTTTGTTAAAAAATCGTGTGTGTGTGTGTGTTTTAATTCGTTTAGAAAAAAATTATAGAAAACATTCTAAATGTCACAACCTTATTTTCATAGTAAAAACAAATCCAAAATAGCATATTTTCAAATTTTGATATTTTAGTTATCTGACCTTCATTTGAGAATTTATTCTAATCAAACTTAGTCTCTAAAAATGATATGCATGTCATGCCCTAATTTTTTCATGTTTTCAATTTTTTATCTTGACAATGCACAACAAATGTGAGATCTACCTCTTTGATACCACTGTGAAATATCCATGTAACCAAAATGGACACTCCATTATACCAAGACTTGATAGTAATGACTATAAAATAATAAGAATAAAGGTTGAGGGCATGTGTACATGTAGAGTTTGAATGCATATACAATTCTTAAATAGGGAAGAAGACATCACTCACTTATCTCATTCATTCACTCACTTGTGATTGGCGCATAGGAGAGAGAGAGGTCTGCATAGGAGGAGAAGGAGCTCTTGTTTGGGTACTACATCTTGTATTGGTTCATTATCTATATTGAGGAAAGCTTTGCTGGGTTTTCTACCCCATGAGGGTTTCCCAGGGTAAATCTTTGTCTATCTTGTGATTATGTTTCTTTCAGTGATCTTGCTTGTTAAATTAGGCTAAACTTAACATGGTATCAGAGCTAGCCTGAATAGGACATCTTTCACAAGGTGAAAATACCTCTCTCTCCTCCTTCGGTAAAAATTAGGGTTTCTGCAAAAGTTGGAATTTTTGGATTTTGATTACATGGCTGGATAACCCTCCTCAAAATCGAAGTTTTGAGCACTGGATCGAGATTTTTGGTTGGGTAGAACTCCAAGAAAGTCAAACCCTAGTTTGACCAAAAGTGCAGAAAACCAGAAAACTAGAGAACCAGAAAAGCTGTGCACCTATGCACCAGTGAACCATAAAAGCTGTGCACTTATGCACCAGTAAACCAGAAAAGCTACGAACTTGTGCACCAGAAAACCAGAAAAGAGAAGAATAGAAAACCAGAAATTCTGTTGCAGATCCGGAAGGTGAAAAGTTGAAGTTTCTAGAAGCAGAACATACCAGAACTTTCAACTCAATCAAGCACATCTCCTGGTAAGTGTTATTCTATCTCTTGAGAAACTTCAATCTCTTTGACCCCTGGATAAGATGGCTCCAAGCACTAAGCTTGAAGACAAGCTAGAGGGTATAGAAAATTTTCGGGCATGGAAATATAGAATTGGTCTCATTTTTGAAGAGAATGATCTTGCCCAATATATCAAGGATGAGGTTGCAGAACCTGAAGAAGATGAAGCCAAAGAGAAGCATAGGAAGGATTTGATTAGGGAAAAGAGAATCATTGCTGATTCTATTAAAGACCACTTGATTCCCCAAGTGGCATCCAAGAAGACTCCAAAGGAAATGTATGATGTCCTTTCCAGATTGTATGAGGGAAAGAACATCAATAGGAAGATGAATATGAGAGCTCAATTGAAGAGCACCAAGATGAATAAAGGAGAATCTATTCAAGACTATTTCTCAAGGGTTTCCTAGTTCAAGGACCAACTAGATGCCATTGGAGATACCCTTGATGAAGATGAACTAGTCATGACTGCTCTAAATGGTCTCACTAGACCTTGGGAGTCATTCATCCAAACTATGTGTGCCAGGAAAGAAAGTATGAAGTTTGATGTGGTATGGGAGGATTACATTCAAGAAGAAGCTAGGGTAGCCAATAGAGAAGCCCTTCTCAAAGAAGATGACCAAGATTTGGCTACTCACAGCAAAAGAAGAAGATGGAGTCACTTCAAATCCAAGAAGAATGGTCACAAGGAGTCTCAAACTCCACACAGATTTCAAAAGAAAAGAAGACCAAGTTCAGGAGGAGACCTCTCATCAATCCAGTTCTTTTGTTGTGACAAATTGAGACACTTTGCTAGGAATTGTCCTTTAAAGAAAAAGAAGAAGAACACTCATTACAAAAGACATCAAGCACATATAACATAAGATGATAGTGAAGAAGAAGATGAGAGGCCTCAAAAGAAAATATCTAAAATAGAGAAAGAAGATGCAGAATAATATGTGTTATTCTCCGCTCTCTCTGGGTCTATGACACCTGAAGAAGATACATGACTCATTGATAGTGGTGCTTCAAAGCACATGACAGGACAAAAGAAAACTCTCTCAAGTCTTGAGGAGAAGACCTCTCCACAGAAGGTATCGTTAGGAGATGACTATCAATATCCCATCAAGGGAATTGGTGAAGCAAGCTACAAGCTTTATTCTAGAACGCCATTGAAGATGAAAGAAATATTATATGTACCAGGTTTGAAGAAGAACCTACTTTCTATCTCAACACTAGATAAGAAAGGCTATAGGGTTGCATTCATAGATGTCCAAGTACTCATGTGGCCCAAGGGAAAATCAATTGAGGATGCAATTGTTATTAGTGAAGAGGAAGGAGGTCTATACAAGCTCAAGGGCCATCCAGAAGCTGCCCTTGTCCATGAAGCTATGGCATAGAAGGCTTGCTCACATTAACTACAAAGCACTACCTCATGTGAGCAAAGTTGTCATAGGACTACCAGACTTAAAGATTGATCATGATGGCACTTGCAAAGGTTGTGCAAAAGGAAAGAATATCAAGAACCCATTTCCAAAGAGTGAAACAAAGACTAAGAGTACATTAGAATTGATTCATTCCAATGTATGTGGCCCAATGCCATCCACATCCCTGAGTGGATATGAATACTACCTTACATTTATTGATGACTACTCAAGGAATACTTGGATATATTTTTCTGAAGGGAAAAGATGAAGTCTTTGGAAAATTCAAGGAATTCAAAGCCTTGATAGAAAACCATTCCGAAAAGAAGATTAAGATACTGAGGACAGATAATGGTGGAGAATACACTTCAAAAGAATTTGAAGTATTTTGTAAAGAAGCTGGGATCAAAAGGGATCTAACCACTCCCTACAATCCTCAACAAAATGGCGTTGTGGAAAGAAAGAATAGAACCATCATGGAAGCTGTAAAGACAATGATACATGATCAAGACCTACCTATGTATTTATGGGATGAAGTAGCCAGGACAACAGTCTATGTGTAGAATAGACTATCTCATAATGCTCTTGACTTCAAGACCCCAGAAGAAGTGTTCACAGGGAAGAAGCCTAAGGTAAGTCACCTCAAGATATTTGGATGCCCAGTATACATTCACATCCCAAAAGAAAAGAGGACCAAGCTAGATCCCTCTGGGAAGAAAGGAATATTTGTTGGATATTGTGAAGCATCCAAAGCATTCAGAATATACATCCCAGGATTCCATCATATGGAAATAAGTAGGGATGTGACATTTGATGAAGAGGCAGCTCTCAAGAGATCTAGGAAGTGCTAGTATGAAGAAGTATATGAGGAAGATGCACCTTCCAGAATTACAGAAGCTGCACCCATCCCTAAAGAGACAACACCTGAAGACCATGACATGATGGAACCACAAGAACCCACTGTCACGGAAATATCAAGGAAGAGAAAACCAGCATGGGCAAGAGACATTATTCTAAAAGCAGAAAAGTATAGAGCTCCTGAAGGCTCCACTAGGGTGAGCAAGAAACCAAAGACATTCTCCAACTATGTGGCCCTGATGTGTTACCTTGTAGATCAAGTACCCACTAGTTATGAAGAAGCATCTCATAAGAAAGAGTGGGTGGAGGCAATGACGGAGGAATACCAGTTAATAATAAAGAAAGATGTTTGGGATATAGTCCCCAAACCAAAGGACAAAAGTGTGGTATCCTCAAAATGGATATACAAGATAAAGCATGTTGCGGATGGCAGTATTGAAAAATATAAGGCAAGGTTTGTGGCCAGAGGATTCTCTCAGAAAGAGGGAATTGACTATGAAGAAACATTTGCACCAGTGGCAAGGTACACTTCCATTAGGACCATCATGGCACTTGCATCCATGATGAAGTGGGAGTTACACCAGATGGATGTAAAGACAACCTTCCCGAATGGTGTGATTGAGGAGGAAGTGTACATAGAACAACCACAAGGATTCGAGGTGGAAGATGGAAGAACCCATGTGTGCAAACTAAAGAAGGCCTTGTATGGGCTGAAGCAAGCTCCCAGAGCTTGGTATGGCAGAATTGACAGTTTCTTGACTAGCTTGGGCTTTACCAAGAGTAAAGCTGATCCTAACCTCTATCTCAAAGTTATGGATGATGAACCTGTCATATTATTGTTATATGTAGATGATCTATTCCTTACTGGAAATGAGAAACAGATTATCGAGTGCAAGAAGAAGCTCTCTTCAGAATTTGAGATGAAAGATCTCGGATTGATGCACTAGGTCTAGAAGTGTGGCAAGGTTCAAAAGTATGCGGTGGAAATCTTGAAACGATTTGACATGTTGGAATGTAAATCCATGGCCACTCCCATGGATTCCAACTTAAAGCTGCTAGCTAATGACTCATCAGAGTTAGTGGATATGACTCTGTACAGACAGATAATTGGGTCATTAATGTATTTGACAAATACCAAACCAGATATATGCTTTGCTATGAATACCCTGAGTTAGTATCTAGTGGAACCTAGACGAGTTCACCTGATAGCCGCAAAGCATGTGATGAGGTACCTAAAGGGTGCAATAGATTTTGGTCTATATTATCTTAGAGATCATGACTTCAGACTGCATGGCTACAAAGATGCTGGTTGGGTAGGAAGTGTATCAGACAGGAAGAGTACATCGAGAGGATGCTATTGTCTAGGATCTACCATGATATCATGGTTTAGTAGGAAGCAGTCTAGTGTGGCTCTCATCACAGCTGAAGCGGAATACATAGTTGCTTGCTCTGCTAGTTGTGAAGCAATTTGGCTTCGGAAGCTGTTGTCAAGAATATTTGACTTAGAGATGGACCCCACTGTGATCCTGTGTGACAACCAGAGCTGTATCAAGATGACAGAGAATCTAGTGTTCCATGAAAAGTCAAAGCACATAGAGATCCGATATTTCTATATACGGGATATGGTGCAGAAAGGAGCTATCAAGATCGAGTATGTAAGCACTGACGAACAAGTTGCTGATATATTGACCAAACCTCTGTATCAAGTAAAGTTTGAGTATTTCCGAGACAAGCTTGGTGTAGTTCAGAAGAACCCTCCTCGAAATGGGGAGTGATGTGGTCACTGATGATGAGATTGCCCACATTGACAGCGAGGTCGATAATGTGGATACCTGTATTAGTGATACCAATGATGAGGTCGATGAATGGTTCTTAGACTGGGTCTAAGTTGACAAGAGGGATTGCATCATCCCTGGACTTCAGTCCCCTAAATTGATCCGTAGACAGATGTCTCCGAGAATGTAGGGATTACATCATCCCTGGACTTCGGTCCCCTGAATTGATCCGTAGATAGATGTCTCCGAGAATGTAGGGATTGCATCATCCCTGGACTTCGGTCCCCTGAATTGATCCGTAGAAAGATGTCTCCGAGAAGTGGCCCCTAGTGGACGAGAGGGATTGCATCATCCCTGGACTTCGGTCCCCTGAATTGATCCATAGACAGATGTCTCCGAGAAGTGGTCCCTAGTGGACAAGAGGGATTGCATCATCCCTGGACTTCGGTCCCCTGAATTGATCCGTAGACAGATGTCTCCGAGAAGTGGTCCCTAGTGGACGAGAGGGATTGCATCATCCCTGGACTTCGGTCCCCTGAATTGATCCATAGACATTTGTCTCCGAAAATTGATGATAGGACTGCATCGTCCCTAAACATTTGGTTCAAAATGATGTGTTTGGATTGCATTGTCCATAGACATGGGACTTGTCTTAAATTGATAAGGATTGATCATCTTGGGAATGTGATTTGGATTGTATCGTCCATGGACCTATGTCCTAAAGTGAGAGGGATTGATCATCCTGTAATAGGATCTTGTGTATTGCAGAGTATGCTGCTATAACGATGATGTAGATCGAGATGATTCAGATGTTGTTGATCGTGATGATCTAGATGACGATGCTGATGATTGTGTGATGATGATGCTGATGATTGTGTGATGACGATGCTGATGATCGTATGATGACTATGTTGATGATCGTGTGATGACGATGCCGATGATCTTGTGATGACGATGCTGATGATCATATGATGACGATGCTGATGATCGTGTGATGACGATGATCATGTGACGATGATACTGTTGATCATGAGGATCCAGATGATGATGATGTTGTAGCTGATCAAGTGCTGCAGAAGATGAAGACTCAATACTGATGATGTTGACATTCCAGTATTGATTATGTTCCAGTAACTATCTGAGTTATTGATGATGATGATGTATTAAGAAAGCTTCCAATGATTTATAGATGTATCATGTATCATGTAGTGGATGACTCCTTGCTCCTGCAGATGTTGTTATAATATCCTTCTTGCTAAGGGGGAGTGTTGAAATATTGTAACTTCCAAGAATATTATATTTGTATTTTATTATTTCGGAGATGGTACATTCCTCCGTGGTGACCCTATTGTATATCCGGAGATGTTTATTCCTCCGAGAGAGTGTGGTAACTAGGGTTATTAGATCTCCCATGTGAGGTTGACCCCGAGTTTACTATTTGGGGGTTATTAGACTCTCCTGGGAGAGGTCGGCTCCATTAGGGTAAAAATTCAGTTGGGAGATGAGTATAAGTAGAGGAGGTATGTTCCTCACTTATCTCATTCATTCACTCACTTGTGATTGGCGCATAGGAGAGAGAGAGGTCTGCATAGGAGGAGAAGGAGGTCTTGTTTGGGTACTACATCTTGTATTGGTTCATTATCTATATTGAGGAAATATTTGCTGGGTTTTCTACCCCATGAGGGTTTCCCAGGGTAAATCTTTGTCTATCTTGTGATTGTGTTTCTTTCAGTGATCTTGCTTGTTAAATTAGGCTAAACTTAACATTTTTTAAATTAAATTATTAAAAGTTATATTAAATCTCAATTATATGATTTTATGGAAGACTTTGAGTTTTAAAAGTGAAAATTTTATGAAGAAGTTAGCTTTCATTATATTTGTGATGTAAGTGCATTTTAATAGAACATTTGGTTTTTTTATGTAATTAATATTTTTATCAAAATTTGTTTGTTAAATGTATAAAAACAGTTGGGATTTAATTGGATAACAATAAAACATATAGTTAATTGGGATTGCAAACAAACCTATGAAATTGTAAATCATTAGTATTATGAACAATGTGTTTATTAGTAAATTAGTTTCCAATTTGATACAACATTGAAAGAGATAGTCTAGTAAGTAGCCACGAGGTTCACTGGGTAGGCAATATTATAGCATGTGAGTTCATATTGAGTGATTTAATATTCTAAGAAATGGAAGCAACATATTTCCTACTATATAAGGGGTCAAGGGGTACTTTTCATATATTAAAAACATATAGATATTAGGAGGGTTATAATTACGTATCTAGGGGGCTTGAATATGGTATTCGGGAGTTTGAATTGGTACTCTATGTCTAAAGTTGGTGTGAATCTAACTATGTGTGAAGTTAGATTAATAGTGTTTGAATAAGTATAGTCTATGTGTGAAGGTGGTGTGAATCCAATTGCATTTGGAGTTATAATGATGTTTGAACATGCATGATTTGTGAGTGAATGTGGTGCGAAGTTGATTGGAGCAACTATGTATGAAGTTGACATATGTTCAGGGGTTGTTCCCCATCTTGAAATTTTTGCTTTTGCTAAGATTTCATATTTCACCCTACCAACATTTCTAGGGGTTATAAGAGTTTTTCCATATCACCATACTATGGGTAAAAATAAAAATAGATATTGAAAATTTAATTGAAAAAATGGTACCTAATATATCTAGTGAAAATAGGTGTTTTTTAAATTGGAAAGTTGTATTGGGAAGGGAGTTCAACAAAATGATTTTTGAAGGCATTCCTTAATATCTAGTGAAGTTAGAGGCATTCTTTAAAATCCTACGATTGCATGTGTAAGTTCATATAGTGAACCTCCAAGTGGGTAGCTCAATTAGTTTGAATAAACCATTTTCAAGGTAATAAATCACCAAAAAAAATTAGATTCAAGTTAAATAGAGTTTCTTTAAAATAAAAATACATATTGCTATGATAAGATTTATCTTAAATATCATTCCCAAAATGGTTGGAATGTTTTCCTAAAAAAAAACATTAAAAAATATCTTATATAAATATATATATATATTTTTTGTAAGTAAGATGCAAAACCTTCTATTAATAATAAAAAAGAAAATAGTGTACAACAACAGTTGGTAATCCCATAGTGGGTCCACCGAAATAAGACTTTCCTTGACAACTTCTTAGATAAACTAACTTAAAACTCTGTGACACTCCCTTCCAAGAGGGTGCTATCCTTGCAATGACAATTTGGGATCTTTTTTTGTTTTTGTCTGACTTCAATCCATCTTGATGATTGATCAAGAGTCGATGGGATGGGGGTTATGATCAGCTCATGCTGGAAGCATTCAGGAATGCCCCAAGAGTGAGCTAATTCTGCTTCTTTGTCACTATCAGAGCTATCAGATTCATGTGGACGCTTCTAGCCACCTGTGGAGGAGATTCCAGCTAGGGCCATATCCATTGCCTCCCCACGAGAAGGAGGTTCTCTGTGGTCCCCCTGAGGCAAATTCGGATCACTGACTTGCTGATGAGCAGCCTGTGGCGAGTTTGGCACCTGAGCCACGGAGGGTGGAGCTCTTAGCGAACCCTCTTTTGTATCAGAGGTGGGTTGTTTCCTTTGATTCTTACCTTCATGCCAACCATGTTGCCGCCTTATCGAGGAGTGAATTGGAGAAGAGGGGCGGGCTTGTTGCAGGTGCCTAGGTTGCTGAGAGGATCTGCATCTGAAGGTTGTGTTCTCGTAATCAAGGGGCTGAATGTGGACAAAATCCTCACACCAAACAATGTTAATTTTGTCTGGGATTCCCTTGCTCAGATCCAGCTCCACACAGATGCATGCAAAGGTGGCTAACCCCTTCGATGTTCTATCCGTGTCTTCTTTGATAAACTTCCCTAGGGAGTCACCAATGGTTGCAAAGGATTCTAGATACCAAAAATGCAAGGGGAGGTTTGGAAGTCTTACCCAAATCGGAGTAGTCACTACTGTAGTTGTTAAGGGATTAAAATCAGGGTACCATTTCCTCATAGACAATCCAGAGTTCCCCCATAACCAAGGTCTTCCATCCCAGATTTGGTTGCGGTGAATCTCTGTTTCAAAACGGACAATGAAATAATATTTGGAGCACAGGAGGAGCTCCAGATTTGTTCCCCACATTTTCTTGAGCCAATCTCTCAAAATTACGGATCAAGGCCACAATCCATTGAACCTACAGATGATGGCCGTATTAACTAACTCCCCACACCTTAGCACCGAGGTTAAGCTCAGCGAGGCTAAAGGAGTTTCCTCTTGATGTTCCACTATGAAAGCCCTGCCTGAGAAAACCCTTGGGTTTTGTTTAAGGGTTCCAGAATCCTTAGCTTTCACTGCCTCTGTGAATGTTTGTCTCTTTGAGGAGGAGGGTTCAGCTGCTCCTGGTGATTTCCCATCTCCTCCCTGTAGCCTTGACCCAATGTGGACCGATGCATCCTTGTTGATGCCACACTCCTCGATATTGGCATCCAACGGCATGAGGCATCCCTTGAAGCAGAGATGGTGGGTGTTCCTATTAATACCTTCCAATGCACTCAACTTGTCCATGATGAGGGCCACCTGGTTCGAAGGGTTCAGGAGAAGGCATCTCGAAGAGTCGGACAGAATCTTGACAAAAATCAGGAAGCAATGGCCCTTTGCATTGCTGTCCTTTGACGTCTTGGTCATCCGAAGGTTTCCACAGGGCGGACCTTCATTCGATTCAGTCGCAGCTACCATGAGAGCTCGATGCGAAGTGAAATCGGGAGAATCCACCTTCAGGGTCTCTGGCGACGACATTTTTGTTAAGTTTAGCCTAATTTCACAAGAAAGATCATTGAAAGAAACACAATCACAAGATAGACAAAGATTTACCCTGGGAAACCCTCATGGGGTAGAAAACCCAGCAAAGATTTCCTCAATATAGATAATCAACCCAATACAAGATGTCGCCCTCAACAAGAGCTCCTTCTACTCCTATGCATACCTCTCTCTCTCCTATGCGCCAATCATAAGTGAGTGAATGAATGAGATAAATGAGGAACACACCTCCTCTATTTATACTCATGTTCTAACTGACTTTTCACCCTAATGGGGCCGACCTCTCCTAGGAGAGTCTAATAACCCCTAAACAGTAAACTCAGGGCCAACCTCACATGGGAGATCTAATAACCCTAGTTACCACACTCTCTCAGAGGAATAAACATCTCCGGATATACAATAGGGTCACCACGGAGGAATGTACCATCTCTGGAATAATAAAATACAAATATAATATTCTTAGAAGTTACAATATTTTAACAATTTTAGCTTTGAAAGGCTGCTTCCTTCTCCTCTGGAGCTCTCAGGTCTCTGCATTCAGTCGGGGCGTGAGAGCGTCAAGCTTGAGAACTCGCCTCTCAATCTCCAGAAAACCGCTGCAATCCCTAGTGTGCAGCGAAACACGTCTGGGAGAAGGGGCCAGGAAGGGCTCCTCAGGAAGAGACGGCTTCCCTGATGCAGATGGTCGGCCATGAGACCCTGCGGCAGCTCAGAATAGCGATAGGATTTGCTTGGATTTCCTCATAGTTTTCCATCACCGAATCATCTTATATAAATATTTAATATATTATATAGTATATTATACTTTAATAGAATCTTCTAAATATAATATAGACAAAAAGAATTTAAACGTTTAAGTTTTATGTTTTTTTTAATAGAAACAAAGTAACTTGAGATTAGCCAGATTCGAATAGCGTATATTTCATGTTAAAGTAATACGTATTTTTCTATTTGCATAGCTTTATTTTATAACTTTTCAAATATGCATGATAGCTACTTTGGAGACATCCTCTATCTTATATTTCTTAAGTTACAATAATATGCTTTATGGTTAATGTACCCTATGGTTCAAGTTATGGTCCAATGTTTTTTTTGTGTGAACTTCTTCTACTATATATTAGTATGGATAGGAGCGAAAATTATCATTGATTTCTTGTATATATAGGGTTTATATGTCGAAGTAGATTGAATTGTTGTTTATATCTTAACATAAGGTTAAGGTGAATTTAGACTTCGACGTAATGGGTTATTCAGATTGGATAACATTATATATATATGATAACATTATATATATATGGAATTTTTTTTTATAGAATATTTAAATGGAGGACAACTTTATCATTGTCTATAACAACAACTAGTAATTATGAGTGATTCAATTAAATTTGAATTGTAACTTATAGCTTTTTTATCAACATGTCTTGAGTGGATGGTTTAGGTAAACCTCTATTCATATATATGTATGCATGTATGTATATATTCCCTATAATTTCCTATAGAAAAGAATATTAATAAGTATAGGCCCTATATTAACACTTAAAAGTTCCACACTTGATATGTAATTTGTATCACAAAAGCATGCCAATTCAATAATTCCACACCTAAATTAAGTGAGAAAGTGAATGAAAAAAATCCTCTTCAAAGGATCAACCTACTATTACAATATTACAAATGCACAAGATAAGATCCTTCAAATGAGTCTCCTTGATGTATACAAAGGAGACAAAGAGGGATACAAATAAATAATAATAGGCCAACATAATAATAGTTAATGTTGCAATGATAATGAATGCAGGTTATGATTAGGGGTTTAACATGCCCCTTCCCCTCCCCTTGTAACAAGTGTTGTCACCAATATTGATCAATTATCAATTATAATTCTATATGAAGAATTAATCTTCCCGGGTTGCTTTTGGCTAGTTCTTCCTGAGGTTCTTCCACTTGATGAGGTACTTAATAATTGCTTAGGTCCATGCTTGATCTGTGTTTCAATGATTGTTTCAAGTTCTAGTATGATTTTTTCCTTTTCATCAAGATTTGGAAAAATAGTCTGAACTTGAATCTTATCACCAGTTATATTTTTTAAACAAGAAGCTTGGAAAAATAGATGTACTTGTGAAGAAAGAGGAACTCCACTCTACAAGCCATATACACTCCACAAACTTTTGAACATTGATTTTCATAATCTCCCAAAAAAATCCTTCTTGATCTTGTGATAAGTTTTCAAAAATTGTAAGTATCTAGCTATAACAGAAGTGTGTAGTTGTTAGATAAAGTACTTATGTCTGAGTTGTGATTTCTTACATAAATATAAGAAATCCTTATACCATAGTGAATTGTTCTTCCACATAAGTTTATTTAATTCACTAGGGTTATGTTGTAGTTGTCGAATGAGTTTCCATGTAGTATGTACCTACTACTATTCTATCCTTGCTTCTTTCAATGATAGAATAACACAAAGTAAGGCCTCGATGTCATCTTCTTTCCTTGAAAGTGAATTCACCACCACATTCTCTTTCCCTTGTTTAGATAATTTCAAAGGCATAACCTAGCATCTTTGTGATCCATTGATCCAAAAATTACCCAAGGATCCAAGAGACATAAGTGTTAAATGTGAAATGTGAAGATGTCACAAATTGCAATAATTATCGTTATGCTAAAATTGTCATAAAATTCATTAAAATAATGCTTTCATAATGCATTTAAAGCATAAATGAATTTAACATGATGGCATTACAATAATTAACTAAATTGCAATTGGAATCTTAAACACAACATTTAAAAAGATGACAAACCAGAACTTAATAACGAAGTTTGTCTGATGTGGACTACGTCTCTGGGTCCCTTTCCAATAGAGGAACCGATCTTATTAATTTGAAGTCAAATGCTACAACACCATAATACGATATTCAATAGGTACAAAATGCCTTCGAAGTTGCTTCAAAGAGACTTAGGCTTCCCAAAAAGAATCCTCTCACTCTCAAAATCTCACAAGAGTGGCTAAAAAGTCTCTTTACAACATGAACAAATTTACAAGCCTTTACAAAGGCATATTGGCATCATACCAATTCTTTTCCACCAAAAAATTGTCTTCATATCGAAAAATAGGCTTGGTTATATACCAAAGGGTTTATAACTCCCAATCCAAATTCAACGGGATTTAGAATATTTGATCCAATTTAAATGGAGATAAAATATATGGTTAGATCAACCATATAATACATTTTTAGGAATAAATATGCGATAAAAAAATATATGGTAATCAAAACCATATAATATATATAATGAATTGTATTTAAACCCCTTGGATAGGGCATGGCCATGTTGGGGATTATATCTGGATCAAATCAAGTTAAAAATATTATATTTGGTATCCCTTAACAACAGGTGATTGTGGCCTGTTGGTGGAGATATGGAAACAATTGGAAGGAGGTTGTGGGGTCAAACCTGTAGACCTCTCCTCCTTTTGTGGTCAGTTGAATATTAAATAAAACAAAATATGTTGTATGATTCCTTGCATGTATTATGCGGATTTGGATGTCAATTCCACATATATATTCCCACAAACTATGGTATTAGCTCCACATTACAACATTAATAACATTAAATCTAGGGTCCGTGCTTAGCCCCGATCCTTTTTATCGCCAGCAAAACCCAAATTCAAAGTTCAGGAGCCAGGTCAGAAGTTCGATCTATTGGGCATGCCATTTATTTTGGTAGAATGAACCTATCAAAGGGCCAACTAGACTACCACGTGGAAGCCTCTGGTTGGTCCACCAGTCAACCAACTATATCGTCCAATGACACATGTCAAAATATGTTTAAACCAAACAAGCACCACATCACCACTCCAACCTACCAACTCAACAAGCTATCTACCATGTAGGACCTTAGGGTATTGCCACATCAACACTATACAGACCACATGGCACACTATGCGTGTTCCATGTGGCACCCTTTTTGCCCTTTTTTCCCTGTTTGGAAGAAACTTTAGAACGCGATATCTCGGGAATACGATGTTCGTTTGAGACGAAAAACACATCGTCAAAAATATCTTGACGAGCTCTATGTGATGGTATACTTCTCTTTAGAATTTAAAGACTTCATTTTGGTTATATAAAAAAGATCATCTTGGATCCTCCATTTATGTTTCTCTTCTAAATATAATCATTTTCCTAAAAGTACTATGGACTATCATGATTTGTTTTTACCTTGAAGTATTTTTGTATTAGGTAAGGACACCAATTCTTAACTAGATGTAGTATGACAAACATTTCCTTTTCATAAATGGGCTTGAGTAAGTTTTTTCCTTTAAGTTTCCATCTTTCAAAGATAATGAGCCTTCCTTATTACAATTAAACTGCACCAACGCCATGACCGAAGGAATCACAATACATAGTAAATATTTTTGTGAATTCAGGCGTGGATAAACATAAGTGCTACACATAGGCATCTTAAGTTTCTCAAAGGCTTTGGTTGCTTCTTTAGTCCAAAAATACCCATCCTTTTTCCAATAATTTTGTTAGAGGATCAACTATTATTCAACCACATTTCTTGACAAACTTGTGCTAATAGCCTGTTGATATTAAGAATCCCTAAGACCCTTAAGTTTTTTTAGAATTGGCCATTCCATCATAGGTTTCCGTTTTTAGGGTGAATCTTGATTCCCTTGTGAGATACAATATGCCCCAAACATTGCAATTCCTTAACCCGAAAGGAACACATGGAAGGTTTTTCATATAGTTGTTTCTCCTCCAATATATTAGAGTCCTTGTCAACATGTTGTATATGCTCTTCCAAATATTTGTTGTAGAGTAGCATGTCCTAAAAAATACCAACACAAATTTTGTGGGGAAGGGCTTGAAAATAGAATTAATCAAGATTTGAAATTTTGAAGGTGCATTAGTAAACCAAAAAGGCATCACTAGAAACTCATATTTCCCTTCATGTGTTCTAAAGCATTTTTGGGGGATGTCTTCTTCCCTGATTCTAATATGATGATATCCTAAACAAATATCTAACTTAGTAAGCAAAAGTACCCCTTGCAATTCATCTAAAAATCCATCAATGGAAGGAATAGGAAACTATCTTTAATGATTATCTAGTAAAGTTCTCTATAATTTGGATACATATGCCATGAAGAATACTTTTTGTAAATCATCACCATAAATGAAGAGAAAAAAATTATATAGGTGGAATGATGTCATCCTCTAACGTTTCTTAAACCATTGTTTCAATCTCACTCTTCTAGGAATATGGATATTTGTAAGTTTGAATGTTAGGAAGAAGGTTTCTCATGATTAGTTGAATAGTGTGATCATGCTCTTGAGTTGGAGGATGAACCTTGGGAATATCAATAGATACCATGGAATGATGGTCAAAAACTCTTTAGATATCCAAGAGAAAAATGGGATTACAAGTTTGAACACATAATGGGAATAATTGTACAATTACTTAAAGTGTCACTTTTAACAATTTTGTCATGTTGTTGAAGTTTAACACTTTACTTTGTTTCCCTTGAATATCTCTAAGTTCAATTTCTTATCCTTTAGATAAAAATACCATGAAAAGTTACTAGAAATCCATATCCGTTATTCACAATGGTTTTAACCATTGGACCCTTGAGATCACATCAATGCCACCCATTTGGATTGAAATCATTTGGATATCCAAGAAGTAATCACCATAGCGATATTAATACTATGTAACTTCCCTGAATAATATATGGTACCTCCATAGGTAATCATTACTTGAAAATTTGGTGCTAGATATATAAAGCAACATAGAAGCGTGTTTAATTTATGGTCAATGAAATGATGAGTACTACTACATCCAATTTACATTGGTACCCTTTTTTATTGATATATTCTTCCATATTGAGATTTTGGGGAATTCCAACCAAATCATGACAAGATATGGTCAAAGTAGCCTCTTCTAGGCCTTGATATTTTTTTATTGCAAAGAAAAAAAGCTTTATATTTCGATATTTCTAAGAAATAAATCAAAATATACATTATTCCATCCTTTATACTCGATACATATTAAATCTTTCTATGCTAGTTGCTCTAGACAAAGCATTCTTTTGTTGGTTTCCTCTAAGGAAAAACTTATTGCCATTACAATCTTCTTGTAGTTTCCCAAAACTACTTTATCCAAACAACAATTCCAAATTACATAAGAGGGGAAAACCCTCAAACATTCATGATTTCAAAAACATCTATGTATAAAACAACCAATAACAGATCATCATAATTCCTACTTATTATAAGTATCTAATAATGGCTAGATGGAAAATTCCCTCCTTGAATTCTTGTTTAAATAAGGTACCCTTTGCAATACTAAAGCATGTTTAGATACCTTTATAGCATGAGAATTAAGTTCATGATATATATGAGCGAAAGTAATGTTTTCAAAGGAATATTTTACCTCATGTATCTAATTCATAACATTGAGAATATCCAAGTTAATAATGACACATTAATGGTTTTCCCATTATATCAATAATTTTGAGTCTCCAAAGGCCTGGAGATTTTTTATTCCTCCTTCTTCTACCCCTTTCAATAGATACCAAATCACATAAAAGTATGCATGATTATTTGAGACTTACCTTGTTGCATACATCAATAAGACATAGTGGGAAGAATTTAGAAAGATGGCTTCCTTTACTCCAAAAATTCTAGGGATTCCTTGGTTAGCCCCATCGAAGTAACCCCAAGGAGTTTCATGATTTATACGCGGCCTAAGTAAGACTCTTGAAGACCCATATTTTAGAATTATTTTGTGATCATATGAGGCCAATCTTAGTCTATGTGATATTTTTGCTCATGTGAGTGACTTTCCTTAAAAAAACATTTTGTTCCTAGCCCACCAATTCCATAGACAAAAAGGAAAGGAAGAGCCTTATATGCCAAGATTATCTTATTTAATATCCAATCAAAGATAGATTCAACCAATTTCCTCTTTTATCAATTTGAATTCCAAGCTATGGCTTGAGAAACTACCCTCCAAACAACTTTGGAATATGAGCAAGACAAAAACATATGATCCACCTTCTACTCACTATTTTTGCATAGAATGCATCTACGTGGACCTATCCAATTCCTCTTTTGACCACTATATCATGTTAAATTTTTATTTGATAGTGCAAACCATAATATAATTTGTTTTTAAAGGGACAATATACTTTTCATAATGATCTCCACCACCATACTCTCTCTTCACTGCATTTTTCTTCTATCTTTGTATCATATCCTAGTTTGACTAAGTAATATCCTATGATTTTGTTTTAGACCACTTAAGATTCTCTTCTTCATCTTTTAATTTGATAGCGTTATGTTTAAGTAAATTTACATATAACTCCCATTCCACTGCTAGATCTTGTTGACGCTTGGATTTGTACCACATGTCAACGCAAAGGAGATAGCCCAGTCAAAGGCATCAAATAACCCTACACAAGAATTAATCTATCCTTAAGGTGTTTGGTGTAGCTAACTCCAACGGGTTTTATGGCTCTGTTAGCTGTCAAGTGGAATTGTTCCTCAAAGAGGAGGCTTTCAATTAGATCTACAACTAATTCATAAATGCAAATTTAATGAAATCTAACTTCTAATCTAAGATGAATATTAAATCCTATTGAGATCTAAGTTAATTATAATCAACCTACACCATTCTTCCAATCTATGATAAATGACAATAATACACATTCATATAATATCGACAAAATGAAAGCAAAAATGCTCTTTTATAAATTGATCATTAAAGAGAAATTGTAACAATTAGTATTCTGGAAAATATCCCATAATATGCAATTTATTATCAAACTGATAAATTAGATAAACATCAATCAACAAGTTAGACAAACTAGAAATTATGCAATAAACAGTGATTAAGAAGACATCGAGATCCTGCTTATCATAAGTTAAACACAATTAATAATGCAATTAATTATGGATTTTGAAGTCTAAACATAGCCAACAAAATATGAATATAAGATGACAATCAATACATTTTGAAGATAAATTGCAGAATTGAATAAGAAAATGAGAATTACGAAATGAAAAACAAACTCAATTTATTGATGAAGTTGATGTCAACAATACAAAAGATATCATATTCTGATCAACTAGCTCTAAAAGACATTACAGGGTGTCATCTACAGATTCGAATAGTAAACCATCAACATAAAAATGCTTGACAGATTTATATTGCAGAGAAGAAACAACATTTTCTCTGGATATCCCCCCTCTACTCTTTGTGTATCATGTAGGTATTTATACAAAATGAATGATTCATAAGATATGATGATTTCCCCCAATTACTGAGCCAATTGGTTGAGTTTTTCCATTTAGCAAATCCATGCATGAGAAAAATCTAGGAAATTCCGTTTTGGAAAACCAGTCGGATCTCCCAATTAACACATTTTCTGGGAATTATATCCACGATCCAGCTAATTGGGGTCATTTTGCACACAAACCATGTCTTATATTTTCCAGATTCATCTTCATCACTCCATAAATCACGTTCGAAAATCACCACTCCTTCAACATGACGTTGCTTTAATTCCTCATAATCCGAGATGTTAATTGGTTTCTTCAAATCCAAAATCCACACCTGTACAATTAAAAAGATGAGATTAGAATCAATAAACAACATTCTAAAGCTAATGAAATAAATCCAAACCAATAAAAATCTATTTGCAAATCAAATCATAATCAAAACAAATAAATCTCAGTCAAATCCGAAATTGATTTTTCAAGCATATTTTTGGGTTGGTTAAACTATCCATTTGGAAAACAAGATACTCCCAAATCATTCCTCATCCTCTCATCTTTACAACGAGCTATAACGGGCGTGATTTCAACTTCTAGAACTCAAGATATAGCTCTTGGAAGTTGAGACTCAACAACCAGTCATTTTATTATTGGGTGAAATGTGACCATTGATTTGAAGGCTAATTCCATTATCCCACATGCATTAGGAAAAAGAAGTTTCAAGTGTTTATAATGATTTTTCCACACATTGTATTTTGTAGAAAAAGATAGGGAAGACATAGACCATAGGGCCTGTTACAAAGAAAACTAGCAAGCTAGTTCCCCCAATAAACAAATATAAGAATAGTGACCCAATGTCACCTTGATCACGATTCTAACTTCTTCGGAGCATCAGAAACTCCAAGGAGAAGTACCCTTAAAAACCCTATAGAACACTAGTGCAACCAAACATACTATATTCTCTATGCAAATTGTAGTTAGAACAATGCCTTATGGAGTCAATATATATTCAATATGATTGTAGATGTAATGCATTAATACCATGATGGGCGTGATTAGCAACATGGACAATCAATAGTGGTTTAGCCTATGAAAGATCATTCATTGCAACCATAGATCATCCAACGTTTACGATGCAAGGACTAGTATAAGTAGTAAATATAGCAACGAGTGTAACAAGTCTTCAAAGATAATCAACTAGGCATAAAGGATTTTAAGCAACATAGGAAACTCATATAATCCCAATTACTTTTATGGAAATGCAATATCATTCACATCAGACTTGTATGAAAGGATAATAGTGGTAAAAACGTTATCATCAATCAGCCTCACTTTCCTTCTCACATATATCAAAGTTATAGTAGCAAAGATATTTAACTCACAAAGGTATCTAGAACAAGGCCAAATGTCAATTCATGCACCAAAATATAATTATTAGTAGATTAGTGTAACCATGATAGCAGAAATAATCACCACATATGTTCCACATTTAACACTTTCGTTATAACAAACTCATTGAATTCTAGATCGGAGAGGAATCAGGGTTGTTTTTAATATTGCTTCAAGTAACGTATCAAATAAATGTAACAAGAAAAAATAGAATTACTTTGTATGCAAATGTATGGGTACAGTATAGCTGCAGTATGGCTTTTATGTTAAAGAGAACACTTGCATTTAACATCAGTTTTACCTCCAATTTCCTTGCACCAAGTTGTAAGAAATCAAGTAGTCACAACAATATTAGTATATCAAATATGCTAATGATAAATATCTCAGATTTCAATTACATAGAAAACTAACACAATATAATGTATTTGAATGATTTTTAGACCTTTTCCTAAGCATGAACCAGCATAATAATTGTACAAAAAATTATCAACATATGTCCCTTTAAAATTGTATTAAATTTTTGGATTGATTTAATGTGTGTGTGTGCAAATGTTAGGAGGGAGCTAGGGAAAACACACAGGGTATGCAATAAATTGCAGACCTGTTTTTTAGTGGGAGAAGAGGGTTCGGTGGGAGAAAAGAGATGGAATCGAAGGATGGTGGATAATGAGGGAGGAAAAAGGAAGAAGGTGGGAGGAGAAGTGGAGAGGAAAGAGGTGGAAGATAAAAGGGAAGGTGAAGGGAAAGGAGGAGGAGCCAGCGAAGGAAAACAAGTCCGAGGGTTTGAAAGGAGGCAGTGAGGGGATAAAGGTGGGTACCGAGTACTGGAAGAAGTATACCAAAGGTGGAGGGAAGGATAGGAAGGCTAGGCGAGGTAGGAGAAAAGGAGGGTGATGAAGGAAGAGGAAGGAACAAGGAGGCCTCAAGAGCAAGGATTTTGCTGTAGCTAGGGTTTGGCAGGAATTTAAGTTCTTTTTTAGGGTTTTCAAATTTAGTTTTATGTAAAAAAAAGAAACTAAATTACAAAGAATAAAAAGTAAAATTAAACTAACATAATATTTACAACATAAACATAACTCAAAAATTAGGTTTAAAAAATAGAAGAACAACCTAGGGTTTGAAGAGAAAATCCCCCTAACCTTAGGCATCAAGGAGGATAACCTCCCCTTGAAATGGAACTTGCCAAGTTTGGAAAACTAGGGCTTCCTCAACAACTACAAGAGTTGGTTGATGATGCCCTATCTAAGACAAACTTTGGAGACCTAAAGCTCAAGTTGACAATGCTAGGGTAACTGAAGGATGAAAATGACTTATGCTAGGGAAAAATGAAACACTAATGACTACCATTCAACCTTAGACAAGAATACATACAACATTTAACAAAGAAATATCAAGAAAAGAGACTAGGATACCTCCTTGTGCATGTTTTAATCAAACAACTCCTAGAATCACCTTAGCAAAGTGGAAGAGAAAAGAGTTCTTCAAAGAAATGTCCCCAAACTAGCAAGCATATCCATCCTCAAGAGGTGTGCAGCACTCCATGAGCCCAATAAGGGTGAAAATAAGAAAATTTAATTTTATCCCATAAGTTGATGTTTTAAAATGAAGTGAGGAAAATTTTATTTATACCTTTTCACACTCACTTTACAAAAATAAAATAAAATCCAGGCCGACATGCCTTTTCAAATGTCAATTTGAAATTATAAATGTCAAATTAAAATTAAAACAAAAATAATATAAAATAATCAAATCTGTGGGTAATTTGGGGCATTTTCCCTAGAATTTACCCACACATGGTTAAAATGGCTAAAAATGACTATATCGGTTCGTTCTGAAGGCCATCATGTAGAGGCGAGGGGGGGGGGGGTGGTCGTCATGCCCCAACTAACCCCCAAAAAAGTGAAAATCCCTCAATGCCCCCCCCCTAATCAAGAATCACAACCTGGCTCCAAGGATGACGCCATCATCAGAAGGAGGCCCCAGAGAGAGGGCACCATTGAACTGGAGGGCGAGGAGGGTGCTGGAGGTGACCTGGAGGAGAAATAAATGCCCCGGTGCTTAAAGAACCGTCACCAGAATGCTAAATCATGGTTGGGGTCATGTGACCTAGTGATCCACCCCTGGAAGCCCCAAACACCAACCTCAGAGCTTCAAGCCCTTTCACGAGGCAGTCAACAATGCCACTAAGCCATAGTACTTCCAAGGGAGAAACCAGAGGGTTTGGCCATAACTCCTACCTAGAAAAAACTGGATAAACACCTCTCCTGGTGAGAAAAATGTCCCCCTCTCCTTGGGGCACCTTTGCAGGTGCGCTGGTACTGGTACCATTGTAACAGGGCCCACTCTAATTATTCTGCCAAAAGAATAAAACCAAAATTAATAAAGAAAAAAAAAATATTCCCTAAAATGTAAACTTAGGATATGGAAACTTAGTATATAAATGTAAACTTCTGAATAAAAATCAAAAGTCAAAACCTAAGTAAAATATCGGGAAAGAAACTAAAATAATTTCATCCATGATCAAATGCTTTTATGTTTCACATACGTAAATACTAAACTTTAATATCAACAATTCCAAAATTCATGGAATTTCAAAATCATATTAAAATTAGAAATATTGAAATTTAAATGAGCGAAAATATATGCATTTTTGTTTAAAAATGTTGGTTTCATAAAATTAAATTGTGTGTAAGTTTAATGCGTAGATTTGATAAAATATTTTTCCCAAATACACAAATTAAATTAATCAAAACCAAAATACGATCATGAATAGTAAGAATGATTTCAATAAGCTTAATTAAACATACAAAATATTTATCTAATCTAAAATTGCAAACTTAGAAAGAATAAAAGTATTTATAAAATATCATGATTCTAGACATGCAAAAGCAAAGATAAAACTCCATCAAGCTTAAATATCATACTAATGCAATATCCAGACTCATGAAAAGAGAAATCAAATGATGAATCAAAATCCTAAAAACAAATGTAATAACCAACCATCATCCTGGATAATCGGCTTATGCAATGAAGACCAAATCTAGGTGAGGGATGTGAAGAACAACATGGTATCCCACCAAGAGTAGGGAACCATCTCAATCAAATCCAAAAAGTAAATACAAGCTAGAGATCAACAAAGAATGGAAATAATCCATATGATTCCAAAGATGTGGAAGAAGGATCAACTAATCGATCATCGAAACATCATGTATATGGGTGAAATATCTATAATAATCATGTCTCGATATATCATACCAGAGAGTCAAGAAATACTAAGATAGATCATGTTAAGTCAATATGAAAAACACGAATCCTAAATATCAATCAGGAAAGTATAAAAAGTTTTCAAATTTGCAACATCAGCTATGCCAAAGTTGGGATCGACAAGAATTTGAAAAAGTTGAGAGTCAAGAGTTGGGAGTAGATTAATACAACAATAGATAACGCCCCAGCTTCTGATATCTGAAATTAGTGCGAGTAGGAAAAGTCGAGATTCAGGAGTTGAGATAACATTTGAATCATAAATATATGAGATGCCAACATCCGAGGTTGCAAAAAATATCAGGAGTGGGATGTCGGGAGATAGGTTGTCAAGTGAATGTAGCTCATCGACTTCCAAAGTCCAAAGTTTATAGATTTTAAAATATCGAGAAAGAAATCTAAACAAGCAAAATTTCTCGTAATGCTCATCCCGAAGTTGTGGGTTTGAGGCAAGACGTAACCAAGCAATATAAATATCAGGTATGATCTGGATCTTAAGGTATGAATAAAATAAATCTTCAACCCAATATAAGAATTGAAGAACAATCAAGATAAAACCATGATCCTAACATGGTGGAATCAAAGTAGTGGATTAAAGAATGAACTGATCATATGAATATCGACTATCAAGTAAATCATGGCAGAGATGAAATTAAAAATATGTCATATGATGATAAAATAGAAATAGAATCCAAGAGACATTGACCCAGGATCTATCAATCTAGAGAAGGGTAATTATCAATTTTTGAAAATTTAAGTGGGGGACTGTTATATCCTTATTTTCCATCCTTAGAGCTTAGAGGGGACACATCTTATTTACCATAGCCAAACATTACCTTTCTAACCTTTGAAATTGATTTTCCTAGTAAAATTGAGCCATATCACTCCTTACACCACTACAGAAAGGGATAAAGTCACTTATTATTCCATTATGGGGAATGATAGCCTCTAAAAGCCTCACTTTTTCCTTATTTGTTGAGGAAATTTGAGAAATGAGTTAGATCCACAATGCACATGTATTAATCTAGCCTCCTAAGTCCTCTCACATTTAGATAGGATTAAGAGAGGACCTAGGAGACTAGATTAACACATGTGGATCCAACTCATTTCTCATATTTCCTCAATAAATAAGGAAAAAATGAGCCTTCTAGAGGCTATCATTCCCCATAATGGAATAATAAGTGACTTTATCCCTCTCTATAGTGGTGTAAGGAGTGATATGGCTCATTTTTACTAAGAAAATAAATTTAAAGGGTTAGAAAGGTAGTGTTTGGCCATGATAAATAAGATATGTCCCCTCTTTTCATGTCCCCTCATTGATGTTTAGTTGAAGGAGTTCCGAGCCCAACCAATCCCTTGGGTTGAGGAGGAAATTTCATGCACTTGGGGTTAATTATGAAGTTAAGGCATTAATCAGTTAGGAAGTTTGATTTTATTTTTATCCTAAGTTTGAAATGCACTTGGTAGAAGTAAATTTTATTAATTAGATATTTTTATTTTGGAATAAAGTGGATAATGTTCCACAAGTGTGCCTTAGAGGATAAGGTTGACTAAGAGGTAACTTGCAAGACAATAAAAGATAAGGAAATCAAAGCAAGGAAAGTAAGAAAAGGAGAAGAAAGTAGAATACATTATAAAAGTTTAGGAAAAACATAATAAAGTAGAAAAGCAGGACAAAAGCAAAAAAGCATGATAAATCAGAAAAGCAAGAAAAAGCACGACAAAGAAGAAAAGCAAGGTAAGACAGAAAAGTAGGGAAAAAGAAGGACAAAGCAGAAAAACAAGAAAAAACAAGATATAAAATAAAAATAAGGATAAAGCAAAAGAAAAATCAAAAGCAAAAGCAAAAGCCAAATCAAAAGTAGAAAGCAAAGCAAAGTAGAAAGCAAGGCAAAAGATAAAGCAGGAAGCAAGGAAAAAGCTAAAGCATGAAGCAAAGAAACCTTATCCACTCCATGAGGGCACCTTATCCTAGCTTACTTGCTCAACAAGTCACCTCAATCTATAAAAGAAGGATTACAACTCCATTTCACATCTTTTGATCATTTGTGATTTGAATTGAGTGCAATTTTGCCTCATTGACCTAGGAGATGTGCCCCTAGTCCTAGTTGGGAGATGTTCCCCATGATTATATTGAAAGGATGAGGAAATACAGTCTTCATCATTGATTCTATTGTAGTTCTTGAAGTCTGATCCATTGGTTGGTGTTCTTGTTGTGCGGTTCAACTCATTCATTCAGTAAGAACAATGTTGGAGGGCCGAAATGGAGGTTCTGGTTTCAACCTTTCTGAGAATTTATGGATTTTGAGACCTATTCCATCTCATCCGTAGAATCATTCCCAGCAAGAAATACTTTTTTCCTCCTCAAAAAAGGTGTTCGAATGAGCAAGTTATGGTCATTTTACTAGATTCAGGGGTTCTAGCTGTGAAGAACGCCCCCTTGCTTTTATTTATGGTTTGGTGAATGCGCCCATGAGTAGCTCCTGAGTCTTGGTACACCTCCCATGAGAAAACAAAAACTTATGGTAATCCTACATATCATATCGAATGATTAAATTATCCTTCTTACTCTTCTTTGTAGCATTCTCTTTCAATCAATGTAATTATCCAAGATTGATGGATTTTTGTGTAGTATGAGCCATGCTACCTCTCTATAATGATTAATAAACTCTGATTATTATTTATTTTACCTATTTAATTCATTCTCGAGTCCTATTAAATATAAGAAGAATATTCCAAGAGCCTTAGAGGCTGTTTGAGTCCATAATTCTCAAGACTAGCTCTTTGTGCAATTTTACTTGACTAGTTTTCAGGAAATGGAAATACCAGGAGCTCTGTGAAGCTACTTATATTTATGTAAGTTGATGTAGGTTTTCAATTTCCTTTATAATCCATCCAAATTCAAAAATCATATATTCATGACCTTCTCTTGTTGTTTACCTTCATATTTATCAAGATTACCTCACTGGGCACCTTAATTTGACTAGTTTTGTAGTATGTTTAATTAAAAGTAACATGAATGCCTATTTTTTGTTATATCAGTCATTTGAGGTTCCTTATAAACCAATTAATCCCATACAAGTCTCTTTCTGATAATTCATATCCCTCTCAGCCTATTTGGAAGAGTCTGGAAATAAACTAGCTGAGTAGTCCCTCCTAGCTCTCTTTCTCCCCTTGAATCCAAACACTGCCAGAACCTCCAAAAACCTCTGTGAAAATTGTACAACAATATATTAGGGGGTTATTACTTGTTATACACCTCTTTTTGATGTCAAGTGTAAGTGAAAGAGTTTAGTAGGCATATGCTGGTGTGCCCATGAAGCCTTGGAGTAGACTTCATCCTGGCTGATGTTTGAAACATAAATGGCCCCAGTGCATTGTGATTAGAACTCAGAATATGGACTTGATGCTGCACACTCCCCAACACATTTTTCAGATACAAAAGTGTCCATCACTCAAGCTTTGGGTGGGTTAATCAGTGACCTAGTCTAGTTTCTTCTTCACTAGTTTGGAGAACTAGTTACTGCTTGCAAAATTTCTGATTTTAAGGTTTGAATTTGAGTTGATATCCTTTGAGATTAGATCAAGTATATTACAGTGTTATCAGATCTCTTTCCTCTATCCTGTGGAAAGAAGACTTTCAATTCGATGAATTTGAATCCATGTCCATGTGAACAGTCAAGAAGATTCTTACTTTGATGATGATTTTTATGAGCAATATGATGATGACTACGATGAGAAATATGAAGAGTATTGCAGACAATATGAGGAATAAAATTTCCTAGAGGTACCTTCTACAAGTATCTTCCATTAGATCATATCTGGAAGGAGAAATTATGGTTATTCTTATAGCCATATGTATTGAAAAGTTACATGTTCCACATTCAAAGATCAACCTACTTGTGAAAAGAGCATAAAAATATCTGAAGCTTCGTTGGATGCATGTGATTCATACTTGATGAGAATTTGTGGATTGTTATACCGCAATATTACACATTATGTATTAGTGTCGCATCCTTGCACTAGAAACCTAAATGACAGTTTCCCTTAAAGATGATCTGAACATCCAGAGTGAAAACCATTGACTGATCACTGAAAGCAAACACTTTTTCTGCCATCTGCCAAGACAACTTAGCCCTGTTTGTGAGCACTACCACTCCCTGCACATCTACAGGGGCGCGGTAGTCAGCACTACCACGCTTTGCTCCTTCTCTGGGGTGCGGTACTATCGCGTTATGCTCAGTTATAGGGGCGCGGTAGTCTGAAATTAGCCTTTTTGCCTTGGATTTTGGGATTCGACCTTCGAGGAGATTTTGTTGGGATTACCACCTTTGGTTCGATCCTAACTCCTTATTTATTTAGCTGGCTTGATCCACTAAACCCTCCATAGATCCACACTTCTCTCTTATTGGTTAACCTTCCCATGTGCTATAAGAGAGAGGCCTTCCATGAGCCAAAGGGAGGACTTTTGGGGCATCAAACCTATGATCTTCAGACTTTTGCAGAGATAGCTAGAGGAAGCACTTGGAGCTGGAGGATTGGCTTGGATATCAAGCAACCTTTGTAAGCACTCTTCAAGTTTGTAATAAAAGATAACTTGTCTTGTTTTTCCCATTTCATGTGTATTGTATAAATCTTTGATATGAAATGTATCTAGTTTATATTTGAACTTAATCTTTGCTTCAAGGTATTTGGAAGCTTGCATGGTTGTCCTTTGTTTGATTTCAACAGGTTCTACATTGGAGCTTCAGGATCAAGAGCTAGAAGCGGGACAAATGTCGAATGGAAGGTGAGTTACATCTTTCATCTCTTCTGAATGCATTTAATCTTGTTGTGAATTTTAGTTCAAGAACTCAAGGTAGCATTTGTTTCATTTTTGTCTTAGCATAGAGCCAGTGCATCCCGCTTTATTCTAAGAGAGTTTATACCTATCCGTAGGGAGAAATATTTGCAACATGGATCTACTTCAAAAAGAGTCTGCAAAGATCTTGATCCCAAGGAAACTAAATAGAAAAAAAAAAGTACAAATCAACCATCTGAAGAAGACGAATGTACAATCCTTACTGAGGAGGTTTGTAAGCATGAAGAAACCACAACTGATTCTACTAAGGATAATCTATTTATTGATCAGAAAGTCACTGCTGAAGGGTTCCAAGAAGAGGCATCTATTGTTGGTTGTTTAGGTTCTAAAAAAGAATCTACTAATGGATGCTATGAAGAGGTACCTATTGATGGGTGCCTAAGTTTTGAGGAGACATCTACTGATGGATATCCATTTCTCTATGTTGGTGACATAGAGATACCACTTGAGAAGGCTACTGCAAGTACAAAACCCATTGAAGTTGAAGAAGATGAAATTCTTGCAGTCAAGGAAGAAATCCAAGTATCAATCTCACTTTCACTACAAGAGCTTCATGAGGTTCATCCATCAATTGATGATGATGAGATTCGCTCTCAACCTTCTCCTTTTGAAATGCCACTCAATATGAGCAAAAGGAAGATCAAGGAGGCCTTACACATTCTCCATGACACACATGTTTCAGTGTCACAGTCTTGTTGGAGAGATGCTTCATTGGAAGATTCATATTTCCTTGAAGCCATAGAGAAGATCAAGAAAGAAATGACTACTATCCAAGGTAAATTTTCACATATGCTTTTTGACAGAGATTATTTGTATGAGCTCGTTCACATGTTGCAGGGAGCATCCTTGAAGGATGATGAACAGATTTGCAAGCTCAATGATTAGTTAATGTCCACCCAACATTCTTTGAGAAACACTCAAAGTGCCCTGAAAGAATCCAAGATGGAAATAGAGAAACTTCACCAAAGGTTGCAAAGATCACTTGTTTTATTCATCTAGTCTCTTATGGTTGGTTGTACTCATAATTTCATGGAGTAACCTAATGAGATGATGGTTCATAAGGTGAAGGATGACATGGATTTGCTACCTTCACGCCGACCCACACCATCATCCAACCCATAAAATTGGAATAATAAACACCTTAGCCACACGTGCATGGAGAGTCTCGGATATGGATCACATAGAAGAAGAGTTGAAGCACCTCAAGATGTCCCTAATGAACAATGGATATAGTGGAATAGCAATTGATAAGGTTTTCTGAAGCATAAAAAGAAACAAAAAAAATACAAAGAAAACGATACAACTCTTCCTAAAATTACCCTTCCATATATCCATGGTACTACAAACAAAATCGCTAACGTCCTAAGGAAGAGAAACATAAGGGTGACGTTTGATCCTCCAAACTCTTTAAGAACCATGCTTGACAAAGCCAAAGACCTTATTCATCCTAAGCACCAAAAATGTGTCTACAAAATTTTCTTGTGGTGAGGCCTACATAGGTGAGACTGGAAGATCAATCTCAAATAGGTTAAAAGAGCACAGTGCAGATCTATGACATGAAATAATGAAAAACTCAGCCATAGCAGAACACTCTCACAATACCAAACATCACATTTTCCTATAGGACTCAAAAGTTTTAGCAATTGTCCCTAATTATTACAAAAGACAAATTCGTGAAGCCATAGAAATTGAAAAATGCATGAGAAACTTCAATCGTGATGATGGCTTAAGATTGAAAGAAGCTTGAAAACCCATCATTAAAAAACTTATAAGATAAATAACACAAAAATAATAACACTTAACCAACAACACTTAACATACTCACTAAGAAATTACACTATTAATTATATATTAAAAGATTAAAAAAGTTAAATATAATGCTTAATATCACTATTAAATAGATATACTATCTAGATTAATAGTGTAACTTATTCCTAAACTTAAAAGAGAAATAAGATTTAACCTAAAAAGATTACACTACTAAATAGATAGTAAAGGATAAATATTATATTTAATATCAATATTAAAATAAAATAGATAGAATTTTAATATCTATTTAATAATAAAACTTATACCTAATATCACAAAACATTAATAGTATAATATTTATATTATTAATAAAACAAAATATAAATTTCTAATTTTTTTTAATAAATATTATGAATAAAGTAGAAACATAACAATTAAATTGATCAAAATATTACAAAAAAAGTATATTTAAATCCACTCATATATTATTAAAATATTAAAATAAACTAAAAAACAAATATATAATAACAAATATTTATATATAAAACATTTAACCTAATTACACAATTAACTCAATATTTAAAGATACATAATAAATAATAATAATAATAATATTAATCATTAAATTACATTATTAATAAACCCTAAATCTACACTATTAAAAGATGACTAATAACCTAGCCCTAACCATATGAATCGACCTTAACATTAAATCCATAAAAAAGAAAACCCACATCCGAGTGCAAAAAAAGAGAGTGAGATTCTTGTTTTCCTGAGGATGAACCTGCTTAATAGGTTCAAAACTTGTCGAATTGAAAAATTCTCACCGTAGATTTCCTCTCGCTTTTAAGTTTTGGGATACAGATGGTGAGTTCCAAGCACATACTCTCTACCAGAGTGAAACTGAGCTTCTTCATGGAGCAAATCATTCCTCCATTAGTAGTCAAAAGAGCCCATGTGTGATGGACCAACCTTAGAGGGAGTTGATGCATCCATTAAATTGAGGGATGCGGGTTATAGTAAGGATGTTTTGGTGCATGATCCTACCCCTATGGATCTTTCACATGATGAAACTTTTGTACTTTCTAATCATTTGGGTGAGTTGGTTGATGTTCCTTCATCCTACCCTTCCCTATCTTGCACCAGACATCCAAAATAAATTTGGGTGAAAGGTTTATTTTTATTGGTGCCATATGAGGAGTGTGAGACCCCTACACTACATGAAGATTCTATGATGAGTACACCACATTCTCTTTTGCAGCATAAGTATCCATTGCTCTTATTTTATGACTCTCACATACATGGATGCACCTATGATGTTCACTTGAGTAACTTGAAGACTCATAATTTTCCTTTCTCCTTGCTTAGTTCATTTGATGTTGGAGGAACTTCATCCAATACTTGGGTGAAGAGATATATGGTTGGATCACATGCTTATTGGCAGAAACAACCTTTTTTATTTCTTCATCATATACATATTTATGGATGCATTGATGAGACTTCTTTGAGCCACTTGAAGTCTCCTTGCTTTCTTTGGTCCTTACTTGGCTCAAATTTTGGTGGAGGTTCTTCATTCACTTCTTGGATGAAAGAACACATGGATGATTATTTTGAAGCTTCTTACATTCTTTTGAAGCAGCATTATAGGACATGGGATCCTCACCTATGTCGTTGGATCAGATTTGATTGGTCACTTGATGCTTGTGTGCACTTGGCAAGTGGTGGTCTACTTGCTTGGATGGAAAAGTACTTTCATGATCCTTTGGTGAGGAACCTTCTTGATGTACATTTGTATGATGTTGATATGTGCTTTGATGATATATCCTTTGTACTTATGATGTTTGGGAGGATTCTCATTAGAGAGTGGGATCCTGGCATTCCACACTTGGTTGAAATAATTTGGAGGATATTGTACACCTCCTACTTTGAGGTATTGTTTTGGGAGATCTTGTGCATGATAGAAATGCACAAGCATTGGGACATGGGAATCCCATATTATGGTTTATATTTGTTAACACTATGTAGTGATGGGGTGCGCAAGTGTTGGGACACTGGAATCCTATACTTTCTAGATTGGTTCTTGATGATATTTTGCACTAGGAGGGTGCGCAAGCAGTGGGACCTAGGCATTGTTGATCATGTGTAGCTCATTGGGAGCACATTTTGGTTGGTTGGCTTGAGAAAGAAAGCCTCTTCTCTTCCCCATGGGTTCGTCTTTGCAGCATATGGTGATGGTTATCTACATGGGAAACATATTTTTGGATGGACTTGAGTTTTTCTTGCAAGGTGTTATGATGAATTCCATGTGATTCTTATGCATTGCATATGAGAATATATATTGCACCTTGTATTATTGAGGATCACTTGGGATCCTGGTATCAGTTTTGATTAGTCTCCACACTAATTGCATGGTTGGATGGTAATAGAACAATCTATTGGGAGAGTTCATGAGCAATTTATAATCAGAGTTGTGCAGCAGAAGCATGATGGCTCATGATGCTTAGTTGGTTGGACTTGATTATTGATTGAGGACAAGAAATCTTGGGAAGGGAGGAATTTCATGTCCCCTCATTGATGCTTAGTTGAAGGAGTTCCTAGCCCAACCAATCCCTTGGGTTGAGGAGGAAATTTCATGCACTTGGGGTTAATTTTGAAGTTAAGGCATTAATTAGTTAGGAAGTTTAATTTTATTTTTATCCTAATTTTTCAATGCACTTGGTAGAAGTAAATATTATTAATTAGATATTTTTATTTTGGAATAAAGTGGATAATGTTCCACAAGTGTGCCTTAGAGGATAAGGTTGACCAAGAGGTAACTTGCAAGACAAGAAAAGATAAAGCAGTCAAAGCAAGGAAAGTAGGAAAATGAGAAGAAAGTATACAAAGTAGAAAAGCAAGGTAAGGCAGAAAAGTAGGAAAAAAATAGGACAAAGCATAAAAACAGGATAAGGTAGAAAAGTAGGAAAAAGCAGGTTAGAAAAGAAAAAGCATGATAAAGAAGAAGAAAAATCCAAATCAAAAGTAGAAAGCAAAGCAAAACAAAAAGCAAGGCAAAAGCTAAAGCAGAAAGCAAGGCAAAAGCAAAAGCAAAAATCAAAGCAAAGCAGAAAGCAAGGAAAAAGATAAAGCAGAAAGAAAAGCAACCTTATCCACTCCATGAGGGTACCTTAGCCTATATTACTTGCTCAACAAGTCACCTCAATCTATAAAAGAAGGATTACAACTCCATTTCACATATTTTGATCATTTGTGATTTGAATTGAGTGCAATTTTGCCTCATTGACCTAGGAGATGTGCCCCTAGTTGTAGCTGGGAGATGTGCCCCATGATTCTAATGAAAGAATTATGACATACAGTCATCATCACTGAGTCTAGTGCAAGTCCTGAAGTCTGATCCATTGGTTGTTTTTCTCGTTGTGATGTTCAACTCATTCATTCAGTAGGAACAATGTTGGAGGGCCAAAATGGAGGTTATGGTTTATAAATTTATGAGAATTTATGGATGTTGAGACCTATTCCACTGCATCCATAGCATATTTTCCAGTAGGAAACAATTTTGTATCATAAAAAAATATTTCTGGATGAGCAAGTTATGGCCATTTTACTAGATCTGGGGGTTCCAGCTATGAAGAATGTGCCCTTGCTTTTCTGTATGGTTTGGTGAATGAGCCCATGAGAAGATAGTAAGTCTTAGTGTGCCTCCCATGAGAATCCAACAACCCATGGTAATCCTATAGATCATATCCAGTGATTAAAATTCTCCTTCTTACTCTTCTCTGTAGCATTCTCTTTTGATCAATATAATTATCCAAGATTGATGGCTTTTTGTGTAGTCAGAGCCATGATACCTATCTATAATGTTTAATAAAATCTGATTCTGATTTATTATAACTATTTAATTCATTCTTGATTCATATTAAATATCATAAGAATATTTTGAGAGGCTTAGAGGCTGTTTGAGTCCATAATTCTCAAGACTAGCTCTTTGTGCAATTTTACTTGACTAGTTTTCAGGAAATGACAATATCGGGAGCTCTGTGAAGCTATTTATATTTATATAAGTTTATTTAGGTTTTAAATTTCCTGTATAATCCATACAAAGTAAAAAATAAGATATTCGTGACCTTCTCTTGCTGTTTACCTTCAAATTTATCAAGACTAGCTCATTAGGCACCTTAATTTGACCAGTTTTGCAGTATGTTTAATTAGAAGTAATATGAATGCTTATTTTCTGTTATATGAGTCATTTGAGGTTCCTAAGACACCAATTAATATCATACAAGTCTCTTCATGAGATTTCATATCCCTCTTAGCCTATTTGGAAGAGTCTAGAAAAAAAATAGCTAAGCAGTCCCTCCTAGCTCTCTTTCTCCCCTTGACTCCAAACACTGCTAGAACCTCCCCAAACCTCTATGAAGATTTTCCGGAAGTATATTAGTGGGTTATTACCTGTTATTCACCTCTTTTTGATGTCAAGTGTAAGTTAAAGAGTTTAGTAGGCATATGTTGGTGTGCCCATGAAGCCTTGGAGTAGACTTTAGCCTGGATGATGTTCAAAACATAAATGGCCCCAATACATTGTGCTTAGAACTCAGAAGCTGGACTTGATGACGCTATCCTTGATATTGCACAATCCCCAATAAATTTTTTATATCCAAAAGTGTCCACCCGTCAATATTTGGGTGGGTTAATCAGTGACCGAGTCTAGTTCCTTCTTCACTAGTTTGGAGAACTAGTTGCTGCTTGCAAAATTTCTGATTTTAAGGCTTGAATTTGAGTTGATATCCTTTGAGATCAGATTAGGGATATTACACGTCTAATATCTAAGGATGGAAAATAAGGATATAATAGGGACCCTTCATTTTTGATTGAAAATGTAGGGGAGTTGTTGTGGCAACAACAAATTGCGACTCACTGGAAAAAACTAGTTATCTATGCCTATTAAAGATAGAAATTTCACATGTACATGAAGATTAAAGATAAGGCATTCAAAAAGAATAAAACTTACCTTGTGCCATGGGTACTAGGCTTTAGAAATTAGCCTCTAAAAATTGTACTGGTTGTAGTGAACTTTTAAACGATAACCAATCTAACCATCAATTGAAATGCAAAGCTAACATGTGTATTTAGATTCCCAACAAAATATTATTCATCATAAAACAACCTAAGAAGCAACTTGTAATGGATAGAAAATGTTATAATTTGATTTACCTTCGACACCATAGGCATGTCCATTTCTACCAGCGGGTTTCTATATCCCCAATAGGGTTTCCTTTTAACCTGATCTAGTCGCTTTGATTGCATCCATCAGGTACATATGCACAATTTTAAACCCTTTTTAATGATAGATGAAACTTTATGGAGATAAACTAAAGGCCACTTTCCTGGATTGGTAACCATCTAATGGCAGCGTCATTCACAAAGACATGTGGAAGTGAACAAGTCGGCTCATGATGAGACCTCTTGTCCCTCAACATTACGGTTGAGAGCCATTACCCTGGCTTTGTGACCAGCTAATGGTAATGCCAGTCCATAAGAATTCATGACCATGATAGGCCGACTCTTTAAAGAGATCTCATATCCTTCATCTAACCTCACAGGTTTCATATTATGAAGATGAAATGCAAAATTGTCATTATTGTTAACAGTTAGAGCATAAAAACCCATTTAATACTTCGGATATAATTTATTTAATCTTTTATGACTTTCCTAGGTAGTTTCACCATGTATTTGGCCACTAGTTGACTTCCTTGGTCCACCAAATGTCATTCTTATCCACTTGAGCACATCCTTGGTCATCTTTCCTGCTTTTCCTTCTATCCTGAATGGAAAGGGTGCACTTCCTTCTTTTTGGAGTGCTTTCATTTCTTTTTCCTTCTTTTGGAAGGATAAGACTAAAGCAAGGAACTCCAGTGCTTTTGGAAGCTGCTAGATTTTTTGGCTGACACACCTTGCCTCTTTTTCACTCCAAAAGCTATCATATTTTTTCATTTTCAATCTAATTCACTTTCCAAAATATTTTTATCTAATTCGTGAGGATCTTGAGTGATTTGGAGAGAGATGTTCCACCTTGGGGGGTTTTAGCTAGTTTAGTAAGCCTGCTTTTGTGACCAATTCGAATTCCTCCATAGAAATTTGAATTTATGATGTAACTCTATATATTTGCAGCCACTTTATGTTACATCATTGGCTGATGTACATTGATTCTAATACACTTTATTATTGTGCATAATTATGAGTCTGATTTTGAGTGTTCTTGTCAATTCTAGACTAGCAATTTGTGTGAGAATTGTTTTCAATATTATGATAAGCATGTGATCAGATTTCACATGGTATCATAGCTATTTAGGAGAGCACAATTGCATCCAGTAGTGCACCAGGAGCAAGGATTTTCCACAGAAATCCCGCGGTCCATTGCCTTGTACTCTTGAGTTTATCTCAAGAGGTCTACCTGGGCGTGACAGACTCCTGAAAGTGCCTACTGTTAAATTGCAGAGCTCTATAGTTTGAATCATTCTCCAGAGAGTTGTTTGGTTGTAATTTTGCAGATTCAAATCAGCCTATAGTGCACACCTTACTCTACTCATGGATCTATCTCAGAGCATGATCTTGAATCCATTTAATTATTTTCAGTGGAAGGCGCAAATGGAGATATTGTTGAGGTCGAAAGGCCTCTATAGAGTGACCATGAGAATCTAAATAGATCCTACTTTAGCTATAGAGAAGTCAAAGTGGCACAATCAGAGAGATGAGGCTTATGGCCTTCTCTGCCTCAACACATCGACAAATCTTCTTTTCCATTTGGATGGTTTGACTTCACCAAATGAAGTTTGAGAGAATTTGTAAACCTTATTTGGTAAAACTTATGATGTCAGAGGACATCAATTAGAGAATGAGCTGATTTGTCTAAGTCCGATCAGTTATGAGAATCTACAGGATTATTTCTCCAAGTTTAAGTCACTTGTCTTGCAATTGAAGTAGTGCAGTATTGAGAAAAAGGATGGCAGTTAGTTTTGGCCATACTCTCAAAATTGGGGCAAGACTATTCATTCTTTGTTTCGAATTTCCATGCCAGAAAACTAGCTATTAAGAATTGGAAGATGCCTAGTTTATCCGAATTCATGGAGTCTTTGACTCAGGAGCATAATAAGCTTATGTTGATGGGCACACTGAAGCCTTCAAAATATCAAGCTCTAGCTGCTAGTGACTCAAGGAATTCGAAGGGTAAGAATAAGGAAAACTCCAAAAATCCTTATGAGAAAAAGGAGATATCTAATCCATAAGAGGATCCCTCCACCTCCATAAAGGATCAACAAAAGAAGAAGGAGCGAACCAAGTGCTCATACTGCAAAAGGGGTTTTCATCCTGAAATCTGCTGTATGAGAAATCCCATAGATAATATGGCACAACTTCTTGAGAAAAAACATATCCCCATTCCTAATGGTGCAAAAAAGAAGGAAGGAGGTTCTAACTCAGATGACAAGGAGCAATTCCATGATCTAATGTCCAACACATCTTCATCCACTTCTTACATCATTGATTCTGGAGCTTCAAGGCACATGGTTGCAACCATAAAATCATTTTACACCCTTAGTTCCTCCGATGTCCCAGATCCTATCATTATTCTTCAAGATGACTCGGAAACGGCTTCAAAGGGTATGGGTAGAGTAAAACTTGGAAATGGTTCATTTTTTAATGTCCTTTATGTCCATAGTCTAGCCGCAAACCTATTTTCAGACTACCAAATGACCCATATTTGTTCACCTAAAAGAGTTGTATTCACCTCTAATGATGTATATATCTCCGAGATATCCACATGAAGAGTTGTTGCATTAGGCACTACGGATCATTCCACCAGAGTCTACAAGTTCTCACAATTTTTTCCTACCTCTCCACCAGTTGCTGTCATGTCTCCATCTCGGGTAAAAGCTTTTATTACTCAGTTTTGTTTATCTTGCATGTCGACACTACCTAGAATCTAAACTAATTCTCGCAATGCAACCTAGAGTGTGAAAGGGCACGGTGAACCACAAGGGGGAGAGTAATTAAGTCTTAAAGTCATAAACATCGTCGTAGTTGTTGGCTTGGTTTAGCTCTTGAATTTTTGATTTAAGTTAAGTTAATTTAATTACGATGTATTTGTGTGTTTGACTAAGATATTATAAGATTTTGGAAATACATATATTTGATCTTTATATGTATGATGGTGTATGCTTAAGGGGGAATGTATAAATATGTATTTATTTTTAAAGTGATGCTTTTAAATAAGCATGTAGAAGTGAATATTTTATTCACGTGTACCCTTTATCGCCATGTTTGATGCTTTGAGATAAGAAGGATATTTTAATGTAGTTATGTTTTCTTTATAAAGATGCACATATATATTTATATATATATATATGTTCCTAGTTTGATATTATAATTATTTGAAAGTACACATATATATATTATGTAAGAATATACATATATAGGTCCTTCTTTCTTTTGGGGAAAAATATTTTTAATACTTTTTTTAATTGGGGAGAGTTCGACCTATCTCGGGGGAGAGCTTCTTCATTTTTGGTCTTCACGCAGAGGAGAGGGAAAAAGGTGTATAAACATTCTCTCTGCTCCGTCCATCGACGAGAGTGAATGCGTGTTTCAACATCTCTATGTCCTATCCTTTCTGCGAGAGTGAAGGCGTTTTTGTTTGTATCTCTCTGCTTAGATCGTGGCTGGAAAAAAATGCACGTTGGCTTTTTATGCTGCTGTAAAATTTATTTAAACCCTGTTGGAAATCCATTTTGATGCATTTTTTATTGCTGCATGGGAATGGCTGCGTGGAATCCCTTTATTGTCTTGCGATGTAGAAAATCCTGTTATGCTCTGGTCGCTCCCATTGATGGGATCATACGTTTTGTGCTCAGTATTTTTTCTAGCAAGGGTATTTCCTTTTCATGTTTTATCGTATGAAGGGCGTTTAAAATCGTCTTATGCCCAGTAGGTTCCATTGAGGGCATTCAAACCATTTTTTATTTGGTGCTTTATTTATTTTGGGTTGCTGCATTATCGTGGGTGCTGGGGAAGCTCCACGCCCTACATTTAGATTTATTTTGGTATACCTCGTGGTGACTTTCACGCAGAGCAGTAAGAAATGGATCAGCCCATTCGAGCTGGTCCCTGCCTTGTCTCAACTTGTTATTTTTCATTTACACCTACGTTGGTACCTCAGGTGTGTTTTAGGCATACATGCAATCCCCAGAGGTGGGTAGTTTTCACCTCTAGAATCACCATCCGTTCTGATTATTTAGGTCTTTTCGTGGTTTCATTCATTGTATTTATGTCATGGAAGGAACGTAGTTTAAGCCTCTATATTCTTATGGGCATGAGACACGTTGAAGGACAACGCTCTGGTTGTATTTCATGTGCTCTGTTTTTCCATTTCGGTTTAGGTGTATCTTTTTTATGAAACCGAGTTAGCACCAGCGTAGTGGTTGCGTTTTTTATCGTCTGGTTGTTATAGTTTATCTCCACGTGAAAGATGGTTGTAGGTGTAATGTTAGTACACTGGTCTATACAATGATCTATGTGGAAGTTGCATAGGTATGCTGCTCAGAGGTGTGACGAGTGTCTTAGTGCTTGAAGTCATGGGTAGAGGTGGGTCATGTTGCACAATTTATGCTAAATCCATGTTACATATATATAGTTTATATAACATGGTACATTGTAGAAATATGGTATAATATAGTTATACTATATGTACATGTTATATAAAATGGTCCCATTTCATGCATTTGTATGACATAGTTATATAGATATTATATAATGGTTGTACTTCATAAAGGTGGCTACCTTTTATATAAAATCGTATAAAATGGCTATGTTTCCTATACATTATATAAAATGGTCTTCATATATATATATATATATATTCTCATGCAACGGTGGTCTTGCACATGGTTAAAATGTGTAAATGTATATATGTTTCATACAATGAGTGTAATATATATGTTTAAATGCTTCGATTGTATATATATACGTTTTATGCATTGAGTTTATATGCATGGGCTAAGTTTACATATGTACATTAGTGTTGGGATCACTTTGCATCTACTTTAGCGCATGCTAAACGATTGAATGCTTTATTTGTAGGTGCGTTGACCAAGTTTACCTATACATAAATTATGATGCTTGTATCCCATGACCTCCTTCGGTTGCACATCGGACGTTTTAGTTGCATGTCGAATGCATTGGACGGGGCTTATATACATGTTCATGTTAATTACATATTACATTATGTCGATAGATTGCTTGTCGAGTGTGTAGGCAACATGTCGAAGGAAATCGAAAACATTCCTTGCACATGTTCATGCTATTTTGGATTACATTATGTATTTTGTGGTCGCATGTCGAACACATTTTATGCATGTCGAATGTGTTACTTATGTTTCATACCCACTTATGATGTTTGATACCTTTTTATGGCTTGTCGAATGCGTGGTTGCATGTCAAATACCTCTTTTATGTTCATACGCATATCTATGATGCTTGGAAATGGGTGGTCGCATGTCGAATGCATTTCTTATGTTTCTTATACATGTTTGCGAGGCTTGTATTACTTGATGTCTATGATTGCATGTTGAATGCTTGAGTGCATGTCGAATTGCTTGGGTGGCTTGTCAAAGGCACTTGTTGTATTGCTCATGGTATTACCGCCATGAATAAAAATCGGTGAATACATGTATTATGTCATGAGGCATTGGAGGTCAAGTCTGGAGTATAGACTTGGGCCCTCCGAGAACAAAACCATAGCTATGCACGAGGTTAGGACATGAGAAATGTCTAGGTAGGAGTACTACCTTTGACTTGCGGGAGTACTGCATTAACCTCTAGAGCTGTGTGTGATTAGTTCAGGGGCAACGAGACTTAAGACTCTCTGTCCTATTTGGGGATCACCATACCCAGCTCGGGGGTGGCCTTTGGATGGACTGAGTATATTCCATCGAAGAGCCTACAGTTGAGTGAAGCGTTTCATTTCCCACAATATTTTCCCCTTATTAAATAGTTATGTTTTGTAATTTAATTTGATGTATCTTGATTTATGAAATGACATCTAGAGTTGTTGTAGTATATTTTATTGTACTAATGCATGTTATAAGTACGAATGATGAATACAGGAATAAGACGACGGAAAGAATACCCCTTCTTCAGTTCTGCTAAGGTGGTAAGAAAAGTATGCTGGTTAGGTTATCATACTCGTTGATATATGTATATTGACTCATCTCATTGTGTCTTTAATTATATCCGATTAATGCAAGTAAAGATTACGTTTACTTATTCATGTATTCATGTAAAGTTGATTGTTGAATGGCCACAAGAAAGAGGCTCCCTTTGTTTTAAAAGAGATTTCAGTATGATGCAAACCCTAGGGAAGAATAGTATCATACAAATGCATAAGGTTTTACAATTCCATGTCTTTGATGTGAAGGACTTATATTAGAAATTACATTTAATGTGAAAGCATGTGATTGTGGATGCATTAGGAGAATGGTTAAGTTCTTATGCACTTGGATAAATGCGTAAAACCTTATGTGGACTATGAATGAGACATTACCTTAGATCAGTGTGCATTTGATAATGATCTATGTAAGAGTATGTGTGAAAAGAACATGTCGGTAAACATTTTGTGATTGATGTAAACGAGAATATTCATTATAACCTAGCCGAATCATCCTAAGGTTATTATTACACTTTTTGACTTAGTCTATGGTTGACTTAGTATTCATTAGGTGTAGGAGAAATACTTGATATGTTCTTATATTAAGATGTAGGTGTTTAACTTTGTCGTCATTTACTTATGATGATATTTATGGTGTATGTACATATAATGGTTAGTTGAATTTCTTGTTAATGAAACTACAAGACCATGATGTTGAATATTATGTGGTATGCATACTTCTGTGTTTGAGAAGGTTTTCCATTATGCATTAATGATGCGTCGACAATCTTTCTAAAGGACGATTAAGTATGTAGCTTATTGAAGGAGTATCTTTGTATGAGATGGAATCTAACACATGAATGTATGTCGTGCACCGTTGTGTTTAATGACAAAATTACCAAGTGTGATTGAGTGTTGAATTGATTGATTACTCCACAAGTACTTCGGACCATGATATATCTTTCGTCATTTGATTTAATGTATTGCATGCCATTATATGGAAATATGGGTGTGTATATCTTGGTTTTTATCTATGAGAGACTTACGGTACATAGGCATGCTTTTGATGTTAAATGACTCTAGTTAAGAGTGTTGTGTTAAAGATAACATTGAGTTATGGAGCTAACTTATTATGTAGAAGGAGTGTCCTTCTATGTTGCACCAAGTTCGGAATCGTGTGGTATTTCATAACCAAGTTTTTACACGAAGTTGAAAGTGAGTTTCTACTTAGAATCTGCTTTATAAGGTTAGATAGAGAAACTTGGTTTGCATGCCTCTATGCTTGGAAGGACTTGTTGATGCCTCGAAAATCGTAGCATCAATCAGTTAGGGATTCTCCCTAGTAAGCGATCCCAATTAGATCGCCCACCGTTTGGTGTAGGGAATCCGTCCGGTTAAAGGTTCCAGCTACCGTGTGAGGTTTAAAGATTTGTTTATTTTACTGGTTGTGGCTCGATCCACCGTTTATGTATTTTTTATTTAATATGATATGCATGTGCCGTAAATTGAATGCATGCGTTAAACAAATCTATTCTAGGGTAATTTAAATCTAAATTAATCTATCCTCGTTGAGGAGCAAATTTAAAGGATGAGTAATAAACTGGAAATGCAACCAAGAACTCCACAGATAGTTGTTTAAATTGAATAGAAGAATTTACAACAGAAAATTAAAGATCATCAAATATAGCTTTGATAGAGATAAACATTCTGTTACCCATTAACACAGAAACTTTGCAAAGGAAATGAAATCATTCATAGCAGAGAATTAATTCACAATAGCCAGGAAATATCTCATAGAAAATGTATGAAAGATGCAGAAATAGTTTAGCAATTGTCCAAAACAATCCCAAGCAAAATGCTGTGCCGGCTTCCACAGGCCAAAACGATTTTCTTATTCATGTAGTAGAAATAGTTCAAATACAAGACAGAAATGTCCTTTCACCTACCAAAAGTCCTTTCTATTCCCTTCTAACCAGCTATATATAGCTTTAGAAAATGTGCTAGGAGCTGCCACCTGTACCCTAACAGTTTAGATTCCTTCAATTTGTCTTGTAGTGTCTAAATTACAACCAAAAGACCCAGAAATCATACAAAAATGAAATGAATGTGGCAGGTTCAAATATCACTTTAATAATTAGAATATATGATGGTTTTAAATTAAAAAATAAAAGACATGTCATTTATGAGCTGACGCCCTTTGTTGATTCGTGCACTTCTGTCACAACTGGCACCCCTGTTGGGGCTTGTGCTTCTGGTGCTGCTAGTAATCCTGCTGAAGTTGACCCCTCTGTTTCTCTTACTGATACTTGAGGAGCTTTTGCTATATTCTTGACCCAAATACTGGTCTCTTTTATGATATTGTTTGCATCAAGGGGGAGCATGGTTTTCAGTGAAACCTCATGCTTGACCAGTTCTTCTTCAATATTAGTGACTTCCATCGTTGTAGCTTGGATACTTTCACTTAGGAGATGTGTGCAAATTGTAGCCTGGCCAATCCAATCATGAATATCCTTAGTGGTCAGAACATCTATCTTCTTTACATAATCTATTTCAGCATTTAACCCATCCTTTAGATCAAACAAACATTGGGCTTTGTCTGGGAACTCCTCTATAGTTTGAGGCATTTTCACTTGGCATTCTTCGTGGGTGGTTCATATTTTCAAATACAAATTCCCACACCATTCAAGTGGCCCTGAGTTGGGGGTCATGTTGGGTACCTTGCATGACCGTGGTTTCATGCCTAGTGACGATATCTGGTTGAAAAGGCCTCTTCATCCTAGTCACCGTTTCTTTAACAATGGATTTCCTCTTTTTGTTATAAGTGAACTTATCCCATTGGGACACCTTGCTATTTTTGGATCGTGTAAATGAGACGAGTGGAAGGTTTCTTATGGGGGAATTCATATCCACGTCTTATATGCTTGGGCTTTTGGGGTCAGCATCCTCCTTGGATTTCTTTTCTTCTTCTTCTTTTCTTTGTGCCTCTTCCTCCTGCTCCCTTCTTAGTGTGTCATCTTCTTCCTGCTTCGCATTTCTTTCCAATCTAATCCTCTCTTCTTCTTGGATCCTCTTTGCTTCAAATTTAGTTGCTTGGACTCTTAAAGTCTCTTCTTCTCGGATTTTATCCTCTTTTTCCTTGTTGATTCTTTTCTCAGCTTCCTCTTGGATTTTCTTGCCTTGTTCCTGAAGCCTTTGTTCTTCTTTCGAGAGAGCCTCAACAGTCCCCAAGGTACCCTTTTCTTGCTGCTGATATGTTTTCTCCACAACATTAGAGCTCAAGCTAGCTCCTCCTTTGCCAAGTTGACAAATTCGTAGCTCAGTCATATTGCTAACCCCTCTATTTACTTCCTCATCTTGATCATAATAGTTAGCATATTCAAAGGGAGCGGATATTTCTTTGCAATGTTGTGCAGCTTTGCCTTGTTGATCATTTCTATGAATAATCCTTTCCCCAAAATGAAAGCTTTCCAACTTTGCGACAAAATCTTCTGCCGTCGTGATTTTTGAACATTTGTAGGCCCCAACAGAAAATGGTAAAGGTGGGAAGGAAGCCTTCTTGGCCTTATACAAGGTACTGCCAATTCCATTAATGAATACCTGCCTTACCATCTCCTTGTGGACTATATAATCCATAGAATACCTAGATAGGATATTCAAAGGGAGTGGATATTTCTTTGCAATGTTGTGCAGCTTTGCCTTGTTGATCATTTCTATGAATAATCCTTTCCCCAAAATGAAAGCTTTCCAACTTTGCGACAAAATCTTCTGCCGTCGTGATTTTTGAAAATTTGTAGGCCCCGACAGAAAATGGTAAAGGTGGGAAGGAATCCTTCTTGGCCTTATACAAGGTACTGCCAATTCCATCAATGAATACCTGTCTTTCCATCTCCTTGTGGACTATATAATCCGTAGCATACCTAGGTAGGATATACGAGGTTTTGGAGCCTTTGTACATTCTTATGTAGGTACCTTCTGGTGAAAAATAGAAATCACCATATTTCTCCAAAACTTCCATGGCATTCTCAGATAGACAGTTGGGTTCTTCATTAAACATTAATTCATATAGGGGCATGATGCACTCCTCACAAATGAGTTTGTAATTCCTTTTGTAATTCTGAGCCCAAAATATTTTGTGGGCGATGAACATTGAGCTATCCGCCGAGTTCCATATGCATCCCAACTTGGGAAAGGGGAATTTCTCCACAATACAATCTATCAAGTAAGATGCCATATAACATTCTGCCTTCCTCTCCACTAACCCTTCTCATGCAACCATTATAGCTGATGACAGGCTGTCTAAGAGAATATCAGCCCAGTTGAAAATTGTCCCTTTGAAAGCTACGTAGTGGATGATGGGAACCCATTGCAGCATGAACATCGTCCCATCGGGTCTTCCGAAGATTCTGCTCAACATGAGGGCGATCAATCTGAAAGGGGGCCTTAGAATCGGAACCTCGTACTCCTCACTATCCTTTTTTCTATTTTTTTTTCCGAAATTAACAGCTTCCTAGCCATTTCTAGGTTATCCATCTGGATCTCTTCTAACCATGCATCATCAAGCCACTGCTGAGCTTTGGGAAACTTGTAATCCATGGAGATATAGGATGGGTGAAATGAGGCAAAATCCTTTCCTTTGCTGTCTTCTATAACTCTTGTCTCAGTGTTCGCATGCTGCAAAATCCATCCAATTACTTCCGAGCATGGGAAGAGCTCTGGACGTGTGGCCACCTTGGATATACAAGAGTTTCTGATGTTCTGATATAAATATTCATCCTCAAGAAGAGATTCAGGGAAGTCTTGATCTCTTATCATACAGTATACGTCTCCCCAGTTTACTTCTGGAGGCATGCCTGTGGTGCACTTGGTATCCTGGAATGTAGTTTCTACTCTTGTGCTTTCATCAGTTGCCTTTGACTTTCTCTTGCCACCTTTGGCCATTTTTGAAAAATCTTGTAGGTATACGGTGCAACGTCAATAATTCAAATTTATCATTTTATTCATAGGATTGAGGCTAAATGCAATTTAAAAGACTCTTCAGTTTAAACCTTTACATCACATGCTGTGCAAAACTAAAACTGCTTTAGTAGGGTGCTATTTTACACTTATGAAGAATAAGGGATTCACAATTCATAATGACAAACCGTAAGCATAAAGCAATTTCAAGTACTACGTCCCAAAGCACAAAACAACATAAACTTTCACATTTGGGTAAGAATACCGATGAATTTCATGTAAGGGTGATCGGGGCTAGTCTGGAGATTACAAAAACTGATGGCTTAATGGTTGTTTAGGGTCCCTGGGATATTCAGTTTCATACGATAACCAAACTTTGGTGCGTTTAAACAAAAAAAGGTATGGGTTGCTTCGGCCGTGGTTAAACTACCCAACTTGATGTGGATAAGGAACAATGAATAGAACCATGCACATAACATTTATCTTAACCACATAGTCTAGTACATGAGGCTTGACATGGTACTTACTTGTTGAAAGACGACAGTAGGAAGGCGTTGGTACCATGACGGAACCGGTGATCCTGTTGTAGTAGGTGTTTGCAACCTTGGATGGAAATGGAGTGAGTGCTCTGAGCAATGGAAACAATGAAAACCCAACGGGTTCATACCCTATATATATAAAAATGGTACGTGTGAGCCATTAGTAGGGTGGTTGCAAGCCATTAAGACGGGGTTAAAGCAACATACGGATGGGTCAAATCGACCTTTTTCTTAATAAATGTGACTGCCAAAAATCGGAAAGAATTGGTTAAGGTCTCTGTCTCCTGCGGAAATAAAGGCTGGGTTTGCCCGCTATTGCGGGAGGGTTGTACGAGTTTTTTCCGCAAAAGGAAAGCATGACGCTACGCATCGGCCAACTTAAGTGAGTTTGTCCGCCTTTGCGGGAGAGTTATTCGAGTTCTTCCGAAAATGTGCCACTCTACTCGCCGGTGCGAAAGAGTTTCTTGAAGACCTTTGCTATTGCGGGAAAGATAGACAAGTCTTCCCGCAAATATGAATTATTCATAAATTTTCGATTGTTTGTGGAAGAGTTAGACGAATTCTCCCACCGTTGCGGAGAAACTTGGTGAAATGCTTCCGCTGCAGGCTCACTTGGTCAAAGGTTTTGATTTTTTAGAAACTTAAGATGAGTGTTCTGCCGTGGTTTGACTTGGTTCTTTTCTTCCGCTGTTTCAGAAAGTTTGGACCAACCCTTCTGCCATTGTGGAGAAGTTAGCTTAGAACTTCCGCCATTTTGGCTCAAGATCTTGAGTTTTACTTAGGCAGAAAAAAATAACATAAACTCAAAGAGTAAGGCAAGTAAAAGACATTTCTTCAGGGGAAAATCTAAGTAAGGAAAGGCTATGATGCTCAAATATTCTTAGGAAAACTTCCTCTCAAAAACAAAAGGAGGCGGGGGGGGCAATATTTTTCAAAAATTTGGGGGGGGGATGTTGCAGCAACAACAAATGGCGATTCGTTGGAGAACATATATCTTTGAAACAAACTCATCTCAAGGTCAGAAAAATTACAAAGTGCTGACTACATGTGCAACCAAATGTCTCCATAGTTCAGCTTTGAAGAATGCAACGATCACTCTTATCATAATGGTGATCAAGGGAAAGGCATCTTTGACTCATATTTCTTTAAAACTCTCTAAGGGCCAAAGTGTGGGGTTCATTTTTTGGAGTTCTATCTTTCAGAAGCTTACTAGTACAAGACTCCACAGGATCGTGACAATCTCTCATAGACATATTCGTTTGTTCCTCATTCCCATGCTATTTCGCATCCTTTTGGATGTTTCTTTAATTCACGGCTTTTACCGCTTTGAGTCTTCCAGAAATAAATTTCTCCTACTTTCAAAATATGATATAGATTCTTCAATCCAAAATGTCCTTTTGTGTGAGCGAAATATTTGTTTGATTTCATGCTTCACGGGCGGAGAAGAACCTTGCTGGTCTAGTTTATTTGAATAGCTTCCTTGATTTGGAAATTTCCTTGCTTTTCCCAGCCATGCTTTGATTGAGGCGAGAAACCAGACTCTTTGACATATGCCTTTTGGCTTTTAAATGCAGCATGGGATCATTTTAAAAACCATATATCTATGAGACAGGCTTCCTCTCCATGGGTCTGCCATAGTGAACTTCTTGAGATAGTTATTAATGTAGAGTGAATGGGGCCCTGAGATAGTCGGAAGGAAATGCTAGATATTAGGTATTTGACAGGGGTTATTTTGACCAAACAAAAAAGAGGATCGCTGCATTCTAGGAAACCAATTAGTGAAAGCAAAGTTACAAATATGTATTCCCTTTATTAGTGAGCTTCTTTATGACCATCCTTCTGAGTTTTCTGGAGTCTCACTCATTCAGCTACACCACAATTGAGCTTGGCTTTATTTAAACAAAGGACTTAATCAAAAGGGAAAACAAACAAAATAAAAGAAAATAGATCAAGTTAACTGGAAAACTAAAAGGTAATCAAAGTAATTTAAAATGAAGCAAAAGAAAAAAAGAACAGAAAGACAGTGTTTTATTTATGTACAAGAGCCCACCCAGGACTCATACGAAGTATTGTTTCAAGGCAAGGCCATTGAAAGGGAGATTTACTTCCTCCCCTTGCAGGTCTTTCAATTTATAGGTCGACGGGCCAAGCTTTTCAGAAATTTGGTAAGGTCCAACCCATAAGTGTTGAAATTTTGTGTGCATTCCCCTACCATCATGCTGGTGGTCCCATTTCAAAACTAAATCACCTACTTCGAAAATTCTCTTACCAAATTTCTTCTTATCAAACCATATTTTGACTATGTCTTGGTGATGGTGGAATTGGTCTTTGGCCTTTTGTTGTGATTTTTCAAGTTTCAGCAGGGTGTTGATCCGTGATTGGAGGGCTTGACTGGTAGAACCTCGGGAAGCTTGGGACAACTATAAGGATGGGAGTAAAATATTCGGAGGGAGAATGGCTTCCTTACCATAGACCAGAGTGAAAGGAGAAACGCCTAAGGAATTCTTGGGAGTGACCCTATCTGCCCATAGAGCATTCGAGAGGGCTATGAGCCAGCTTCTTTGGTTTTCAATCATAATTTTCTTAAGAATTCGGATGAGATTTTTATTGGTAGACTCAGCTAATCCATTCCCTTGGGGATAGTAATTGGCTGAATAATGAAATTTAATTCCTTTCTCATACATGAATTCATTAATTTTTATTGACGAAAAATAAGGTGCATTATCAAAGACTAGGGAAATTGGAACCCCAAACCTGGTTATGATGTGTTCCTCCATGAAGTTGATTATTGCATCTTCATTAACCTTACACAGCGGGACAGCCTCAACCCATCTTGTAAAATAATCAGTGGCCATCATAATATAACGATGTTGGAGCGAGGAATTGGGGTTTATTTCACCGATGATATCTATACCCCATTGATCAAATAGTTCAGAGATAATAACTGGCTGCAAGGGTCCAGCTGTCTTTGGTAATTTTTCGGCACTCCTTTGGCATACGTCACAATTTCTGGCATAGGTGTGAGCATCCTTGAAAAGAGTGGGCCAATAGTATCCAGCTCTAAGAATTTTGTGAGTTGTAGTATCTCCGGAGTAATGTCCCCCAGCAGGGCCATCATGTAATTATTTGACCACTTTGTTCACATCTTCTTTCTCCAAACATCTGAGGAAAATGCCATCGTAATTCTTCCTAAAGAGGACTCCTTCAATGATTTGGTATGCTGCTGATTTAAGACGGAGAGCTCTTCTTTGCTTAAGATTCCAGTGCTTTGGTAAATAACCTTACTGTAGATAATGCACTAGGTCCCTGTACCAAGATTCCGACGTTGTAAAAATTGGACATACATCAATCATGTGCAGTTCGACTTCATTCCTCCAATATAGATCTTCATCAGCTGGGTTTTCAGTAAGCAATTTGCACAAACCTTGACCTTTGATAATAGTGGCTGGTTTGAATTCTAAGTCATACTCTTGAAGAGCAGTGACCCAGTTTCCTCTTCTTTCTCCCAATTCTTTCTGAACGAAAAGAGATCTGACAGCGGGATGAGGGACTATGACTTTAGTTCTGTTTTTTAGAATATATGGCCTGAATTGTTTTACTGCTTTGAAAACTGCGTATGCTTGCTTATCTACCACGGGGTAGTTCAATTCAGTGCCCTGCAGATCAGTGCTCATAAAAGAGATTGGGTATTCATCTCCTGATTCCTCCTTTTGAGTAAGCACAACTGCGATGAGAGTTATCAGAAGCGAAAGTATACATTATGAAATATTTGTCGAAATCTGGACTTCTTAAAGAAGGTGCCTTGGCTATATCAGCTTTGATTTCTTTGAATGCAACCTTTTCCAAGTCTGTCCACTTAAATTGTACACTCTGCTTGACCATTTGTTGCAAAGGTTTAACAATCTGAGCGAAGTCTGGTACGAACCTTCAGACAAAATTTATGGTGCCCATAAATGATTACATAGACTTTTTACTATGGGGCATGGGAATCTTGTTGATAGCTTGTACTCTCTCTTGATCTATCGAGATTCCCTCCTTTGAAATGATATGACTCAAAATTTTCCCCTCAAGAACAGCGAAAACACTTTTCTTAGGGTTTAAAGAAATACCATACTTCCTGCAGCGATCAAAGATTTGCTTTAGGTGAAAAACATGGTCTTCCCTTTTCGTTGAGAAAAATGTCCCATCATCTAAGTATACTACAACACATTGACCACCCAATCCTCAGAAAGCAATATCCATGGCTCCCTGAAAGGTAGCTCCTGCGCTGATTAAGCCAAAAGGAATTCTTCGATATGCGAAGGTTCCCCACTTCGTACGAAAAGTGGGTTTGAGTCGATCCTCTTCCACTACTATCACTTGGTTGTAACAAGAGAAACCATCTAGTAGAGAGAATAGTTTTGATCTTGACACCATCTGCAAGATTTGTTCCATTGGGGGCACAAGGTAGTTGTCTTTATTTGAAGCTCTGTTTAAGTTCCGGAAATCTACACAAAGTCTAATCTCCCCCGATTTCTTCCGCACAGGAACTAAAATAGCCACCCACTCAGAATGTCGGACTTTAAAAATAATCTTGGCATCCAACAATTTTTTTAACTCTTTCTAAATTAGAGGCTCGAGTGTCGGATGCACCCTTCTTAATTGTTGCTGAAAAGGTTTGACACCTTCCTTCATCGGTATTATGTGTTGAATGATGTGGGTATCATATGTCTTCAGATCGTCATAGGTCCAAGCAAACACATCTTTATATTGCTGGAAACGTTTAATGAACTTCCTCCTTTATTTCAGCGTACAACATTTACCAAGATTAACATACTTTGGTTCAGCTTCTGTGCCCAGGTTTATTAATTCGTGTGGCATGGATGAGCTGTGGGTTTTGGCATTTACAGGTCTCCTAAACCTGCCTTGCAAATAGAATAACGCTTCAAGAGTTCTCACACCTTTGGGCATGAAGTTTCCCTTTACAGCATCTTTATTTTGTAAATTTGAATCATGCCACGCTTCATTTATTATAGCCTCTTGGAAGACATATTCATTTGTTAAGAAATCAATGATCTGATCATCATCATCAAATACCCTGAGATTTGTGATGTTATCTGGAACAGAGGGCCTGAAAATTAATTCAATAGAATGTTTGTTATTAGTGGGGACTAATCTGGAAGCAGAGGTTGCTAACAAATCAGCTGCAGCATTTTGGAATCTTGGGACATAAATGATATTAAAAGCATCAAAACATGAAATTAAATCCCAAACCTTAGCTTGATAGCCCTTCAGATGTGGTGAAAGACAATGAATTGTATTCCTTATTTGCTTAACAACAATTTCAGAATCACCAAAAACTTTCAAAAATTTGACATCAAGACCAATATCTTTCTTTAACCCATGGATCAGAGCTTCATACTCAGCAGTATTATTCGTGCATTCAAATTCTAATCTACAAGATAAAAAATGCTTATTTTTTTTGGGGTCAATTAAAACACAACCGACTCCGGATCCTTCTTGAGTTTTGGAGCCATCAAAGTAAAGAGTCTAGAAAATATTTTCTTCTTCTCTAACTAAGTTAGTTTCATAATTATTTGAGTTAGTAACTAAATCTACTATGTTACAATCAATATCATCAGCCCTTGAAAACTGAAGGAGATCGGACTGTTTTTCTGAATCACGGCTAGCATCTTCTGACTGATAATTTCTAGGTTCAATTTCTAGGAAATAGTTCCCCAATACTAAAGATGAAAAAGCTACAGCTTCATTTTTCCCCTCTAGCTGAGTGACATTTTGTTTCATGTGTGGTCCTCTTTATCTTGATTTGATTTTGCCTATTTTAATAGGGCAGCCATAAATGAGACCAGTCCGTCGCAAAATAACCATTCAGTTTCGCAGACCAGTCCCTCCTCAAAATCAAACCATATGCCTCTGGGATATCGACTACCATTATATCAATGAATTGACATACTTTAGAATCGGATGACAACCTAATGAGTACCTCTTTCAATTCACCAATAACCTTGACAACAGTTCTATCTAATTGAATGATTTGAGATGGGGATGGGACATGTTTCACATTAATCTTCCAACAAATAGATAGAGGCATGACATTTGAACTAGCACCGGAATCTACCAAACAATTGTGAACATTGTGATTGAAAATCTCAAATGTTAAGAGGAAAGGGAGGGTTTGAGACTTTGATTTTCCGCCAATTCTTGCTTCATTAATTTCCGTGTTTTCATCGGTGTTTTCTAATGAAGTACTTGTTTGTGGATCAAAAGCTTCCATTAAATTATTTCTTTGTTGCGGAAAGATGCTCATATAAAAAATGGAAATGTTTGCTTTTGTTTTCTTAATATCTTCGATTATATCATAGCTCATGTCACATTCCTTTGAAACTTTCGATTGATTTTCTGTTTTATTTGAAGGATTTTGTGGCTGTTTGGTGATTTTTGAGTTTGGCTCTTTAGTCATTGTGGGAGCGATTACTGGATTTGTCTTGGGTTGGGGAGGAATGAAAGTTATGTGCCTTTTCGGTATTTGATTAGACTTGGCTTTAGGTGCTTATGCAATTGGATCAATCACTGGGCCTTTACTTCTGGTAGTGATGTTAATAGATGCTATTTGCACTTCATCTGCGAAATCTTCACAAGATGGCTCTTGGGTAGGAGTCCAATCCCAAAGGATCATTGTGGTGTCGGGAGTAGACTCTTCTTTTTCAAGAATTGGTTCTTGTTGGGGATTTGTTTGCTCAGGCATTTGTGCATCTAACATTTGGTTCATCACTAAACTCATCGAATTGATCCACTGTGGACAACTTTTCTCCGAGTGTTGTTCTTGATGGAAAGTGCAGAAGTGGTCCATGCCTATTTCATTTAAGTTTAGTACGGTAGAATTGTTTACCAGTGGGGTTGACTGTCCATTCTCTTCTTTCTTTTTATAGAATGGCTTGAACGGTGGCCTTGAAGAGCTAGTTTCCTTATCCTTTTCTAGATCTACAATCTTATTGGAGAGTTTTTGCATCATTTTTATGACATTTTCTAAATCTGCTGGGGGTTCTTCCTTATCCCTAGTTAACAAAAAAGGTTTCTTAACAGCTGCCGGCTTGAACTCTATATCTAGAGCATGTTTGGCGATGCTATCGGCCTCTTCTTCTACTTTCTTTGCTTCTTTGAAATTTTCTTCCAGGGTAACCTTTTTCGTTCTTTTGACGAACATTGCTAGTGGGGATTTAAGGGCTATTGTGTAATACTCTACCAAGCATTCCTCAGCAGGAATTGTTGCATCACTAAAATTGCTTAGAAGTGTTGTGAATCTTTGATTAAACTCTTGAACTTTCTCATTCTTTTCCATTCTCATAGACAACACTTCTTTCATAAGAGTAGCTACAGTTTTCTGATTGCCATACTTTTTAAGAAAACATTTTTCAAAATATTCCCAACTTGTTATCGAACTAGCTTGCAAACTAAAATACCAGGAAGATACTTTGGGTTCGAAAGTATAAGAAAGAGGTGACAAACCACGTCTTCGTATTCCACACTTAGAAGATTTAGAGCTAAATAAAAACTTTTGAGGTGGACCTCGGCGGAAATCCCTTTTTTGGGGTCATACTTAGGCAGAACCTTTTCTGGGTTTTTAGGCAAATCGTGGAATGGTCCAACTACATTTAATGCTCCTCTTGCTCTCCATGCGGGTACGGCCATGACTCTAGGTGGAGAATGCGGTGGTGTATGCGATGGTGAGTTGTGAGGAGTATGTCTTGGAGTGTGCTGCTATTTTGGATTCGTGGGAGTCTCGGGTCTAACTTCGTCAAAAGGTTCAGTGATTTCTTCTAGAAATAAATCTAATAATTCTTCTAGACTTTGAACGAGAACAGAATCCCTTGTACACTGAGGATTTTTTCAAGGAGATCTGATTCTAGGTAAGAGAGGAACTGTGGTTAGTCCTCCAAGACTTCTAATGTAGGAGCGAGTATGTCTCCTGAAGCGATTTACTTCCTCAAAAGGGACAACATACAATGTTTCTTGCTATTTTGTTTCAGAATTAGGATTTTCTTGATTTCTTGATTCCAGATCTAGAATGTCTGGGATAACTATTTCAGATGGGTTTTCAGTGGAATTTTTTTTAACAAAAGGGTCTTTTCTGCTAGCCATGCACTGTTGGCCCTCCTTCTAGCGCCAAAAACTATTGATGCCTCGAAAATTGTAGCATCAATCAGTTAGGGATTCTCTCCAGTAAGCGATCCCAATTAGATCGCCCACCATTTGGTGTGGGGAATCCGTCCGGTTAACAGTTCCGGCTACCGTGTGAGGTTTAAATATTTGTTTATTTTACCGGTTGCATCCCGATCCACAATTTATGTATTTTTTATTTAATATGATATGCATGTGCCCTAAATTAAATGCATGCGTTAAACAAATATATTCTAAGCTAATTTAAATCTAAATTAATCTATCCTCGTCGAGGAGCAAATTTAAAGGATGAGTAATAAACTGGAAATGCAACCAAGAACTCCACAGATAATTGTTTAAATTGAATAGAATCATTTACAACAGAAAATTAAAGATCATCAAAGATACCTATGATAGAGATAAACATTCTATTACCCATTAACACAAAAACTTTGCAAAGGAAATGAAATCATTCATAGCAGAGAATTATTTCACAATAGCCAAGAAAGATCTCATAGAAAATGTATGAAAGATGTAGAAATAGTTCAACAATTGTCCAATACAATCCCAAGCAAAATGCTGTGCCGGCTTCCATAGGAAAAAATGATTTTCTTATTCATGTAGTAGAAATAGTTCAAATACAAGACAAAAATTTCCTTTCACCTGCCAAAAGTCCTTTCTATTCCCTTCTAACCAGCTATATATAGCTATACAAAATGTGCTAGGAGCTGCCACTTGTACCCTAACTGTTTAGATTCCTTCAATTTGTCTTGTAGTGTCTAAATTACAACCAAAAGACCCAGAAATATTACAGAAATGAAATGAATGTGGCAGGTTCAAATATCACTTTAATAATTAGAATATATGACGGCTGTAAATTAAAAAATAAAAGACATGTCATTTATGAGCTGACGCCCTTTGCTGATTCGTGCACTTCTGTCACAGCCAGCACTCCTATTGGGGCTTGTACTTCTGGTGCTGCTAGTAATCCTACTGAAGTTGACCCTTCTGTTTCTCTTATTGATACTTGAGGATCTTCTGCTATATGCTTGACCCAAAGACTGGTCTTTTTATGATATTGTTTGCATCAAGGGGGAGCATGGTTTTCAGTGAAACCTCATGCTTGGCCAGTTCTTCTTCAAGATTAGTGACTTCCATCGTTGTAGCTTAGAGAATTTCACTTAGGAGATGTGTGCAAATTGCAGCCTGGCCAATCCAATCATGAAGATCCTTAGTGGTCAGAACATCTATCTTCTTTACATAATCTATTTTAGCATTCAACCCATCCTTTAGATTAGACAAACGTTGGGATTTGTCTGGGAACTCCTCTATAGTTTGAGGCATTTTCACCTGGCATTCTTCGTGGGTGGTTCGTATTTTCAAATACAAATTCCCACATTGTTCAAGTGTAGCCAAGGCCACTTCGTTCAATTTTACTCCATAATTCTGGAAAAACCCCAAGAGGTGGATATCTGCTTTGAAGCCAGACATAGAATTGAGAGGGAGTCTTTCCGGGAATCTTGACCTTCCTTCTATCCATTCCATTTGCCTACGAATGTATTCACTAATGCATGCATATTTTTTCCTACGTCTAGTGGCTTCATCATTTATTACTTTGATTCTGGCCACTACTTGCTTTAACTTGCAAACCTCCTCCGTCATGAGTCCTTGGATATCGTATGTCTTCCTCATAATTTCACAAGCCTACTCATGAAATGGACCCAGATCGCCAACCTTGTTGATTGCAAGTTCTAATTGTTGTTCTAGCAGTTCTTCCTTTTCTTCCAGCTTCTCAACGCTCTCCTTTAGGTCATCAATCTGTTGAGCAGTATCAAACTATTCAAATTCCAACTATAGGTTATGGCTTTCAAGGTTTCTCTTTTCTGTCTCCAGGGTTCTCATTTGTATCACCAAAGCTCTGTTTTCATCTTCTAGATGCTGAAATCTTCTATTGAGTTCTTCCTTTTCTAAGACAAGGGTGTCACACTTTTCAACCATTAAATTTGAATAATTTTGTTCTTTGACCAGAGCTTCCTGCAGATGGTTGGCTCTATCCTTCTCTGTTTCAAACTTGTCTGTTAATATGTTGACATTGTTAGCGGTTGCTAGAACAACGGACACAGAAATAGATGCCATGAGTTGGGGGTCATGTTGGGTACCTTGCATGACTGTGGTTTCATACCTAGTGACGATATCTGGTTGAAAAGGCCTCTTCATCCTAGTCACCATTTCTTTAACAATGGATTTCCTCTTTTTGTTATAAGTGAACTTATCCCATTAGGACACCTTGCTATTTTTGGATGGTGTAAATGGGATGATTGGAAGGTTTCTTATGGGGGAATTCATATCCACGTCTTGTATGCTTGGGATTTTGGGGTCAGCATCCCCCTTGGATTTCTTTTCTTCTTCTTCTTTTCTTTGTGCCTCTTCCTCCTACTCCCTTCTTAGTGTGTCATCTTCTTCCTACTTTGCATTTCTTCCCAATCTGATCTTCTCTTCTTCTTGGATCCTCTTTGCTTCAACTTCAGCTACTTGGACTCTTAAAGTCTCTTCTTCTCGGAGTTTATCCTCTTTTTCCTTGTTGATTCTTTTCTCAGCTTCCTCTTGGATTTTCTTGGCTTGTTCCTAGAGCCTTTGTTCTTCTTTCGAGAGAGCCTCAACAGTCCCGAAGGTACCCTTTTCTTGCTGCTGATCTATTTTCTCCACAACATTAGAGCTCAAGCTGGCTCCTCCTTTTCCAAGTTGACAAATCCGTAGCTTAGTCATATTGCTAACCCCTCTATATACTTCCTCATCTTGATCATAATAGTTAGCATATTCAAAGGGAGCGGAGATTTCTTTGCAATGTTGTGCAGCTTTGCCTTGTCGATCATTTCTATGAAAAATCCTTTCCCCAAAATGAAAGCTTTTCAACTCTGTGACAAAATCTTCTGCCGTCATGATTTTTGAAAATTTGTAGGCCCCAACATAAAATGGTAAAGGCGGGAAGGAAGCCTTCTTGGCCTTATACAAGGTACTGCCAATTCCATCAATGAATACCTGTCTTACCATCTCCTTGTGGACTATATAATCCATAGCATACCTAGGTAGGATATATGGGGTTTTGGGGCCTCCGTACATTCTTATGTACCTTCTGGCGAAAAATAGAAATCACCATATTTCTCCAAAACTTCCATGGCGTTCTCAGATAGACAGTTGGGTTCTTCATTAAACATTAATTCATATAGGGGCATGATGAACTCCTTACAAATGAGTTTGTAATTCCTTTTGTAATTATGAGCCCAAAAGATTTTGTAGGCGATGAACACTGAGCTATCCGCCGAGTTCCATATGCATCCCAACTTGCGAAAGGGGCATTTTGCCACAATACAATCTATCAAGTAAGATGCCATATAACATTCTGCCTTCCTCTCCACTAACCCTTCTCATGCAACCATTATAGCTGATGACAGGTTGTCTGAGAGAATATCAGCCCAGTTGAAAATTTTCCCTTTGAAAGTTACGTAGTGGATGATGGGAACCCATTGCAGCATGAACATCGTCCCATCGGGTCTTCCGAAGATTCTGCTCAACATGAGGCCGATCAGTCTGAAAGGGGGCCTCATATTCTGGACCTTGTACTCCTCACCATCCTTTTTTCTGATTTGTTTTCCCGAAATTAACAGCTTCCTAGCCATTTCTAGGTTATCCATCTGGTTCTCTTCTAACCATGCATCATCAAGCCGCTGCTAAGCTTTGGGAAACTTGTAAGTCATTGAGATATAGGATGGGTGAAATGAGGCAAAAGCCTTTCCTTTGCTGTCTGCTATAACTCTTGTCTCGGTGTTCACATGATGCAAAATCCATCCAATTACTTCCGAGCATGGGAAGAGCTCTGGACGTGTGGCTGCCTTGGATATACAAGAGTTTCTGATGTTCTGATATAAATATTTTTCAAGAAGAGCTTCAGGGAAGTCCTGATCTCTTATCATATGGTATACGTCTCCCCAGTTTACTTCTGGAGGCACACCTGTGGTGCACTTGGTATCCTGGAATGTAGTTTCTACTCTTGGGCTTTTGTTAGTTGCCTTTGACTTTCTCTTGCCACCATTGGCCATTTTTAAAAAATCCTGTAGGCATACGGCGCAATGTCAATAATTCAAATTTATCATTTTATTCATATGATTGAGGCCTAAATGCAATTTAAAAGACTCTTCATTTTAAACCTTTACATCACATGCTGTGCAAAACTAAAACTGCTTCAATAGGGTGCTATTTTACACTTATGAAGAACAAGGGATTTGCAATTCATAATGACAAACCGTAAGCATAAAGCAATTTCGAGTACTACGTCTTGAAGCGCAAAACAGTGTAAACTTTCACAGTTGGGTAAGAATACCGATGAATTTCATGTAAGGGTGATCGGGGCTAGTTTGGAGATTATAAAAACTGATGGCTTAATGGGTGTTCAGGGTCCCGGGGATATTCACTTTCATATGATAACCGGACTTTGGTGTGTTTAAACAAAAAAAGGTATGGGTTGCTTCGACCGTGGTTAAACTACCCAACTTGACGTGGATAAGGAACAATGAATAGAACCATGCACATAACATTTACCTTAACCACACAGTCTAGTACATGAGGCTTCACATGGTACTTACTTGTTGAAAGATGACGGTAGGTAGGCGTTGGTACCACGACGGAACCAGTGAGCCTGTTGTAGCAGGTGTTTTCAACCTTGGATGGAAATGGAGTGAGCGGTTTGACCAATGGAAACAATGAAAACCCAACGGGTTCATACCCTATATATATAAAAATGGTACGTGAGATCCATTAGTAGGGTGGTTGCAAGCCATTAAGACGGGGTTAAAGCAATGTATGGATGGGTCAAATCGACCTTTTTCTTGATAAATGCGACCGCCAAAAATCGGAAAGACTCGGTTAAGGTCTCCGTCTCCTGCGGAAAGAAAGGCTGGGTTTTCCCATCGTTGCGGGAGGATTGTATGAGTTTTTTCCACAAAAGGAAAGCGCGACTCTACGCATCGGCCAACTTAAGTGAGTTTGTCCGCCTTTGCGGGAGAGTTATCTGAGTTTTTCCGAAAAGATGCCACTCTACCCTCCGGTGCGGAAGAGTTTCTTGAAGACCTTCACTATTGCGGGAAAGATAGACAAGTCTCCCTGCAAAGATGACTTATTCGTAAATTTCCGATTGTTTGCAGAAGAGTTAGACGAATTCTCCTGTCGTTGCGGGGAAACTTGATGAAATGCTTCCATCGCGGGATCACTTGGTCAAAGGTTTTTCTTTTTCAGAAACTTAAGATGAGTCTTCCGTCATGGCTTTACTCGGTCCTTTTCTTCCACCGTTTTGGAAAGTTTGGACCAACCCTTCCGCCATTGCGGAGAAGTTAGCTCAGAGCTTCCGCCGTTTCGGCTCAGGATCTTGTGTTTTACTTAGGCAGAAAAAAAGAACATAAACTCAAAGAGTTAGGAAAGTAAAAGACCTTTCTTCAGGGGAAAAGCTAAGTAAGGAAAGGCTATGATGCTCAGATATTCTTAGGCAAACTTCCTGTCAAAAACAAAAGGAGGGGGGGGGGGAACCCAATATTTTTGAAAAATTATGGGGGGGGATGTTGTAGCAACAACAGGACTTTTCCATATTGCAGTAAAGCTATGTATCTATTTGTCTAAATGTTATTCACCTTGGTAGGTGAATTGATGATTGTATGAATATTGATAGTATGTTGATTTTAAAAAAAAAATTCTCTCCATTTCCTCTTAAAAGTGACAAGGATTTTGGGATGTTACATATGGTATCAGAGCAAAGGTTCCTACTCTAGGACCTATAGGCTTATTTATGTTTGAGGCTGCAACATAGACTTTGAGTTGCAATGAAAATATTAATCATGAAAAAAAATGTTATTATGATTATGTTTTTGTAATTGACTATTGACATCCTTGAGGCTTAAACTAATATGCATCATTGGTTGTTGTGTGCGAGGAATTGATTGCACAAAGCAAGGGCTTGGTAGTTAAGAGCCAAAGCTAATTAATGGCGAGAGAATCGCTAAATCAAAAGAGATTTGCAAAACTCACTATAAGTGAATGCCTCTTTATGGTTGTTGAATTTCATAGATGGTTATGTGCAATAGGCTTAACTTACAGCTTGTGATGTCAAGTTGGTTAGCCATGATAGTGGCATGAGAGCCACACTGAGAATCAAGGGTTCGCTAATGCAATGTTATGAGACATTGTTGCAAGCACATGAGACCTTATGATTGGAAAGTGTAAATATTGAGAGCATCAAGAGAAACTTGAAAGATCACCCCAAAAATAATGAAACCCTCACCTTAATAAGACAAGCAAGAGAGGGAGGGAGACACCCTACATTTTAAAATAAAGCTAAATTAAAAATTAAAAATAACACTAACTTAAAATTAAAATAAAACCCTCACCTTCACACGAACAATAACCTGAGACAAATAAGGACAGCTTTGGGAGAACCAAATTGGTCCTGAAGACAAATGAGGACATATTTGGGAGAACCAAACTGGTCCTAAAGACATGTGATTGAGGGCAGATTTGGGAGTACCAAATTGGTCCAAATCACAAGGAACACCTACAATTGGGTATGGCTTGGCCACTTGATTGTGTGTAGGTAGGAGAACTACCCCAAGCTTTCAGGAGCACTGCGTTATCCTGAATAGCTGTTAGAGGTGGTTCCATGATTTTAGTGACGAACAAGTCCATGGAGCACTCTATAACTCAGGAGAACTGGGTGAGTGTTGGGCATCGTCAAAGTCCCTGGAGCACTCTGGAACTCAGGAGTACTGGGTGAGTGTTGGACATTGTCGTGTACGTGATGAACGCCATGAGGGACATGACACCGAGGATGTGTTGAGTACCATTTTGTGCTTGGTACACATCGAGAAGGTGTGAGATTTTTGTTGGAGTCAAGCGAGGAGGCTTGAGGGTAATTAGAGTTCCTGGACTCAAGCGAGGAGGCTTGAGGGGAAAAAGGTTTTCCTGGACTCAAGTGAGGAGGCTTGAGGGAAAATAGAGTTCCTGGACTCAAGCGAGGAGGATTGAGGGGAAAAAGGTTTTCCTGGACTCAAGCGAGGAGGCTTGAGGGGAAATAGAGTTCTTGGACTCAAGCGAGGAGGATTGAGGGGAAAAGGGTTTTCCTAGAATCGAGCTAGGAGGCTTGAGAGGAAAAAGAGTTCCTGGACTCAAGCGAGAAGGCTTGAGGGGAAATAGAGTTGTCCTGGACTCAATCGAGAGGGCTTGAGGGGAAAGAAAAAAATTTGGAATTCAAGCGAGAGGGATTGAATGGAAAATATTGAGATCACCTTCTGATACATTCAACGATGCTATGATTGGTATGGTTATACCATAGGTACGCAAATGGAAAAATGTTGCAGCAAAAATATATTTACTTAAATTCATGTAAACGTGAATTTATGAAGAACTTAAGTTGAAATGAAAATACTGTGATGTATTTTGTATTGTTGAGATGCTTGAATGTGTCGTAGTCTATTGGTTACTCAAATGAAATGTTAAATTTAATTATAAAAATATTTAAGTACATGTAATGTTTTGGTTTAACATCGTACTTGGTATACTGATAGCATTATGCAGGTATATTGTTTTCTTGCACATTGGATATGATATGGTCACTTGGTGTGGCAGTTGTTGTTGTTGTATGATAAAATGAAAGCACTTAGGGGTGCTAATTATCTTTGTGTTTCGGTGGATACAGTTTCAGGCCGAATTTGAGCAACTTTAATATCACATTGCGAAAATTAATATGTGTATATTGTAAACTAACCTGCAGGAATGTTAGCAAGACATTGCAAGTTAAATAAACAAGAATAGTAAAACAATAAATGATTGTGCATGGGAGCATGTGGCTCTGAAGTTTTATGTTTTATATATGTTTTATATTATGAAACTAACATGTGAACCAGGTGGAACTGGTGTCAGCATTGCAAAGTATTCACACTCGCCCAAGATAGGGGGCATAGCGATGCAGGAGGTAAGCATTGCAGGTATAAAAACGATATCTTTATGGTGTTTTTGTTATAAGATTGTTGTATCGTTAACATATGTTGGAAAGAGATTGTGCTTGCATAAGGTATAAATGCAGGAAAGAAAGATGCACAGGTAAAATAGTGCGAAAAGTTACACAACACCAATGACGGTGTCATTCCAAGAGGGAGAGTTTTTTCATGTCTCCATCTCGGGTAAAAGCTTTTATTACTCATTTTTGTTTATCTTGCATGTCGAAACTACCTAGAATCTAAACTAATTATCACAATGAAACCTAGAGTGTAAAAGGGCATCGTGAACCACAAGGGGGAGAGTAATTAAGTCTTAAAGTCGTAAACGTCATTGTAGCCGTTGGCTTAGTTTAGCTCTTGAATTTTTGAGTTAAGTTAATTTAATTACGATGTATTTGTGTGTTTGACTAAGATATTATAATATTTTGGAAATACATATATTTTATCTTTATATGTATGATGGTGTATGCTTAGGGGGAAATGTATAAATATGTATTTATTTTTATGGTGATGCTTTTAAATAAGCATGTAGAAGTGAATATTTTATTCATGTGTACCCTTTATTGCTATGTTTGATGGTTTGAGATAAGAAGGATATTTTAATGTAGTTCTGTTTTCTTTATAAAGATGCACATATATATTTATGTATATACGTTCCTACTTTGTTATTATAATTATATCAAAGTACATATATATATTACATATATAGATATATATTACATATATATATTATTTAAGAATATACATATATAGGTCCTTCTTTCTTTTGGGGAAAACAAATTTAATAATTTTTTTATCGGGGAGAGTTCGACCTAGCTCGGGGGAGAGCTTCTTCATTTTTGGTCTTCACGCAAAGGAGAGAGAAAAGGAAGTTTCAGCATTCTCTCTTCCTTTTCCATCAGCGAGAGTGAATGCGTGTTTCAACATCTCTCTTTCCTGTCCTTTCTGCGAGAGTAAAGGTGTTTTTGTTTGTATCTCTCTGTCTAGTTCATGGCTGGAAAAAAATGCACTTTGGCTCTCTTATGTTGCTATAAAATTTATTTAAACCCTGTTGGAAATACCTTTTGATGCATTTTTTATTGCTTCCTGGGAATGGATGCGTGGAATCCCTTTATTGTCTTCGGATGCAACAAATCCTATTATGCTCTATTCGCTCCCATTGATGAGATCATACATTTTGTGCTCAGTATGTTTTCCAACAAGGGTATTTCCTTTTCCCATTTTATCATATGAAGGGCGTTTAAAATTGTCTTACGCCCAGTAGGTTCCATCGAGGGCATTCAAACCGTTTTGTATCTGGTGCTTTATTTATTTTGGTTTGCTGCATTATCGTGGGTGCTGGGGAAGCTCCACGCCCTACATTTAGATTTATTCTGGTATACCTCGTGGTGACCTTCACGCAGAGCAGTAAGAAATGGGTCAAGCCATTCGAGCCGATCTCTGCCCTGTCTCAACTTATTATTTTTCATTTATACATACGTTGGTACCTCGGGTGTGTTTTAGGCATGCTCGCGACCCCATAGGTGGGTGGTTTTCACCTCTAGAATCACCATCTATTCTAATTATTTAGGCTTTTTCGTGGTTTCATTCATTGTATTTATGTCATGGAAGGAATGCAGTTTAAGCCTCTGTATACTTATGGGCATGAGACGCGTTGAAGGACAACGCTCTGATTGTATTTCATGTGCTTTGTTTTTCCATTTCAGTTCAGGTGTATCCTTTTGATGAAATCGAGTTAGCACCAGCGTAGTGGTTGCGTTTCTTATCATTTGGTTGTTATATTTTATCTCCACGTGAAAGCTGGTTGTAGGTGTAATGTTAGTACACTAGTCTGTACAATGATCTATGTGGAAGTTGCATAGGTATGCTGCGCAGAGGTGTGACGAGTGTCTTAGTGCTTGAAGTCATGGGTAGAGGCGGGTCATGCTGCACAATTTATGCTAAATCCATGTTACATATATATAGTTTATATAACACGGTACATGGTAGAAATATGGTATAATATAGTTATACTATATGTACATGTTATATAAAATGGTCCCGTTTCATGCATTTGTATGACATAGTTATATAGATATTATATAATGGTTGTACTTCATAAAGGTGGCTACCTTTCATATAAAATTGTATAAAATGGCTATGTTTCCTATACATTATATAAAATGGTCTTCATATATATATATATATATATATATTCTCATGCAACAGTGTTCTTGCACATGGTTAAAATGTATAGATGTATATATTTTTCATACAATGAGTGTAATATATATGTTTAAATGCTTCGATTTTATATATATGTGTTTTATGCATTGAGTTTATGTGCATGGGCTACGTTTACATATGTACATTAGCATTGGGATCACTTTGCATCTATTTTAGTGCATGTCAAACGATTGAATGGTTTATTTGTAGTTGCGTTGACCAAGTTTACCTATACATAAATTATGATGCTTGTATCCCATGACCTCCTTCGGTTGCACATCGGACATTTTAGTTGCATGTCGAATGCACTGGACGGGGCTTATTTACATGTTCATGTTAATTACATATTACATTATGTCGATAGATTGCTTGTCGAGTGTGTAGTAGGCATGTCGAAGGAAATTAGAAACATTACTTGCACATGTTCATGCTATTTTAGGTTACATTATGTAATTTGTGGTCGCATGTCGAATGCATTTTATGCATGTCGAATGCGTTACTTATGTTTCATACTCACTTATGATGTTTGATACCTTGTTATGGATTGCCAAATGCGTGGTTGCATGTCGAATACCTCATTTATGTTCATAAGCATATCTATGATTCTTGGCATTGGGTGGTCGCATGTCGAATGCATTTCTTATGTTTCTTATACATGTTTGTGAGGCTTGTATTACTTGATGTCTATGGTTGCATGTTGAATGCTTGAGTGCATGTCAAATTGCTTGGGTGGCTTGTCGAAGGCACTTGTTGTATTACTCATGGTATTAACTCCGTGAATAAAAGACGGTGAATACATGTATTATGTCATGAGGCATCGGAGGTCAATTCTAGAGTACAGACTTGGGTCCGCCAAGAACAACACCACAACTATGCACGAGGATAGGACACGAGAAGTGTCTAAGTAGGAGTACTACCTTTGACTTGCAGGAGTACTGCATTAACCTCTAGAGTTGTGTGTGATTAGTTCTAGGGAAACAAGACTTGAGACTCTCTATCCTATTTGTGGATCCCCATGCCCAACTCGGGGGTGGCCTTCGGATGGACTGAGTATATGTCATCAAAGAGCCTACGGTTGGGTGGAGTGTTGCATTGCCCAAAATATTTTCCCCTTATTAAATAGTTATTTGTTGTAATTTAATTTGATGTATCTTGATTTATGAAATGACATCTAGATTTTTTGGAGTATATTTTATTGTACTAATGCATTTTGTAAGTATGAATGATGAATACAAGAATAAGACAACAGAAAGAATACCCCTTCTTCAGTTCTTCCAAGGTGGTAAGAAAAGTATGCTGGTTAGGTTATCATACTTGTTGATATATGTATATTGACTCATCTCACAGTGTCTTTAATTATATTCGATTAATGCAAGTAAATATTACGTTTACTTATTCATGTATTCACGTAAATTTGATTGTTGGATGGCCACAAGAAAGAGGCTACCTTTTTTTAAAAGAGATTTCAGTATGATGCAAACCCTAGGGAAGAGTAGTATCATACACATGCGTAAGGTTTTACAATTCCATGTCTTTGATGTGAAGGACTTATATTAGAAATTATATTTAATGTGCAAGCATGTGATTGTGGATGCATTAGGAGAATGGTTAAGTTTTTATGCACTTGGATACATGTGTAAAACCTTATGTGGACTATGAATGAGACATTACCTTAGATTAGTGTGCATTTGATAATGATCTATGTAAGGGTATGTGTGAAAAGAACATTTCGGTACAAATTTTGTGATTGATGTAAAAGAGAATAGCCATTATAACCTAGCCGAATCATCCTAAGGTTATTATTACACCTTTCGACTTAGTCTATGGTTGACTTAGTATTCATTAGGTGTAGGAGAAAGATTTGACATGTTCTCATATTAAGATGTAGGTGTTTAACTTTGTTGTCATTTACTTATGATGAAATTTATGGTGCATGTACATCTAATGGTTAGTTGAATTTCTTGTTAATGAAACTATGACACCATGATGTTGAATATTATGTGGTTTGCATACTTTCGTGTTTGATAAGGTTTTCCATTATGCATTAATGATGTGTCGACAATATTTATAAAGGACGATTAAGTATGTAGCTTATTGAAGGAGTATCTTTGTATGAGATGGAATCTAACACATGAATGTATTTCGTGCACCATTGTGTTTAATGATAGAATTACCAAGTGTGATTGAGTGTTGAATTGATTCATTACTCTACAAGTACTTCGCACCGTGATATATATTTCGTCATTTGATTTAATGTATTGCATGCCCTTATATGGAAAGATGGGTGTGTATATATTGGTTTTTATATATGAAAGACTTATGGTACATAGGCATGCTTCTGATGTTAAATTACTCTAGTTAAGAGTGTTGTGTTAAAGGTAACATCGAGTTATGGTGCTAACTTATTGTGTAGACAAAGTGTCCTTCTATGTTACACCAAGTTCGGAATCATATGGTATTTCTTACCCAAGTTTGTACATGAAGTTGAAAGTGATTTTCTACTTAGAATCCGCTTTATAAGGTTATAAAGAGAAACTTGGTTTGCATGTCTCTATGCTTGGAAGGAATTTTCCATATTGCAGTAAAGCTATGTATATGTTTGTTTAAATGTTATTCACCTTGGTAGGTGAATTGATTATTGTACGAATATTGATAGTATGTTGATTTAAAAACAAAATAAAAATTTCTCCCCATTTCCTCTTAAAAGTGACAAGGATTTTGGGATGTTACAGTTGCAATCCACTCTCATGATAATGAAGCAAGCAAGATTTGGCATGAGAGGTTTTTCCATCTAAATTACAGATTTCTTCATGAAATTCATGACACAAACATGGTTGTAGTATTTCCAAACATCACTTTCACAAAAGGAGTCTTCCAGGGTTGCATTCTAGGAAAACACCCTGAGAGAAAGTTTGAGAGATCAATGCCTAAGATAACCTATGATCCTTTGGATCTGATCCATAGTGATATTTCTGTTACTTTCCCTCATATTTCACTAAAAAAATATAGATACCCATTAACCTTCATTGATGATCATACTAGGTATTGCTGGGTCTATTTTCTGCAGTTTAAATCTGAAGTTTGTGGCCTTTTCAAACTTTTTAAAGCCATGGTTGAGAACCAATATGGAAGGAAAATAAAGGAAATAAGATATGATAATGGGGGAGAGTAAATAAAATATGATTTTCAGAAGCTCTGTCCAGTGGCTGGCATCCACCTACAACACACTGTGCCATACACTCCTCAGCATATTGGAGTTGATGAGAGAAAGAATCGATCTCTAAAGGAGATTGCCACTTGTATGCTAGAAGCAAGATCTTTGCCACCAAATTTGTGGGATGAAGCAATCAACTGTGCATCCTACATAGAAAACAGTGTCCCACATAAAGCACTAAAAGGAGTTACCCCTCATGAAGCTTGGTGTGGTAAGAAGCATGATATTTCACATTTTAGGATTTTTGGTGTCAAGGCTTGGGATAGAGTGCCATCCGAGAAGAGAAGGGATTTTGAGCCACATAGTAGGACATGTTTGTTTGTTGGATACTCAAAATAATCAAAGATGTACACACTTATTTATTTGATCACCCACAAAGCATTCATATAAATAAGTGTTCATTTTGAGGAAGAGATCCTAGAAGGAGTTGAGATTGGAGAGTCTTCTCAACCACCACCAGAAGAAGGAAATGAAGAGTTGAATGAGGCTTCTGATGATGAATATTCTGATTCTGATTCAAATGAACATGTTGATAATATTATTTCAGACCCAATATCACCATCAAGTCCAAATTAGTCATCAAAAACCATAGAAGAAGCTGGTGAACTTGCTGGGAATCCTCAGGATCCGAGGAAGGCAAGGTCACAATATGAGAATGCACTTTCCATAAGGGGTCCTAATCTTGATGAGAAATGATTTCTCATGATTGAATCATATCCTAAAACATATGAATAAGCCTCAGAATATCCAATATGGATATCTTCTATGGATGAGGAATTCCATTCCTTGCAAAATAATGGAACTTGGGAGCTAGTCAAGCTCCCACCAGGTAGAAAGCTTGTAAAATGCAAATGGATCTACAAGACTAAGATGGATGTTGATTCGGATGCATTCAATAATAAAGAAAGGTTGGTGGCCAAGGTATTCTCACAAGTCCAATGTCTGGACTATAATGAGACCTTTTCCCCAGTGGAAAAAATGGATTCTATTTGGCTAGTTCTATCGATTGCAGCAACAAAGTGTTGGGCAGTTCACCACATGGATGTGAAGTCTACTTTTATTCATGGAGATCTCGAGGAAGATATCTATATGCAGAAACCTGAAGGATATTTTTCAGATCCGTCACTTGTGTTTAGGCTAAGGAAATCACTGTATGGACTTAAGCAAGCTCCCAGATCTTGGTATGCAAAAATGGACCATTTACTCCTGACACAAGATTTCAACCGGTGCAAATTTGATCCAAATGTGTACCTAAGGCACATCAATGGTAAGATGGTGATTATAGTATTATATGTTGATGATTTACTAATAACGGTAAGTTCCACTAATGAAATTTCATCACTAAGGATAGCTTTGCATCAAGCTTTCTCCATGTCATATTTGGGGATTCTCAGGCTGTTTTTGGGGCTTGAGATCACTCAATCACCTAATGGAATCATTGTATGTCAGTCCAAATACGATTATGATCTACTAAAAAGGTTCAAGTTGGAAGAATGTAAGGCTGCAAAGACTCCCTTCCTCTCAGGAGTCAGGATAGGAGAAGGGGATTCTACACCCTTGGTGAACATCACCCTCTACAGGAAACTAGTTGGAATCTTGTTATACTTGACTCACTCCTGACCAGATTTGGCATATGCAGTAAGTCATGTTGCAAGATATATGGAGCGACCAAATGAGATCCATTGGAGGGATTCAAAAAGGATCTTTCACTTTGTGCAAGGTACCAAGACACAAGGGATCCACTATGCTGCGAATTCCTCATTGGATCTAGTTGCATTTTCTGACTCAGATTGGGCTAGGGATAACACAGACTGGAATTCCACTTCTAGATTTGTATTAATGCTTGGAGTAGGTCCTGCATGCTGGTCTAGTATAAATAAAAGTTCCATTTCACTCTCTTCAACAGAGGAAGAGTACCAAGGATCAGTGAATGCAACTACTTAGTGCATCTGGTTGCAAGGAATTCTTGGTGAGTTCCGGATTGAATTTAGCAATCCCACTGTTATTTGGGTTGATAAACATATTGATATAAGGATATCCTCAGATCTAGTACTCAGAAAAAAAAAACCAATCATATTTAAGTGCACATGCAATACATCCGTAGTCTAGAGCATGACAGATTGATTATGTTGGAGTATTGCCCCACTGGTGAGAAAACTGCTGGCATTTTCACTAAATCCTTCACAGAGAAGAATTTCAACCATATTAAGTTGTTGCTTGGAGTGGATGATCATGAGGTGAAGGTTGATTGATGAATCAGGTCCAAAAAAAATTTCTTGTCCATTTTGAGGGAGGGTTTTGTCCCATGAGGTTTTCCTTGTTTCCTTGTTTTTTGGACAACGATATGTAAAGGGTGGCCAAGCCTTGTTTCTGGGCCCTAATATTTTCTGATATGTTTTGTCACTTACAGTCGGGCTTAAGGGAGGGTGTTAGAGCACAAAAACCCATTTAGTACTTAGGATATAATTTATTTCATCTTTTATGACTTTCCTAGGTAGTTTCACCATGTATTTGGCCACTAGTTGACTTACTTGGTCCACCACATGTCATCCTTATCCAATTTTGCGCATCCTTGGCCATCCTAATTGATTTTCTATCTATCATGAATCGAAAGGGTGCACTTCATTCTTTTTGGATTGCTTTCACTGCTTTTTCCTGCTTTTGGAGGGACAAGACTAAAGCTAGGCGCTCTAGTGCTTTTGGCAGCTGCTAGATTTTGTGGCCAACACACCTTTCCTCTTTTTCACTCCAAAATCTATAATATTTTCCATTTTCAGTCTACTTCACTTTCCATAAGCTTTTTGGCCAATTCGTGAGGATCTTGAGTCAGTTGGAGAGATATGTTTCCACCTTAGGGGGTTTTAGCTAGTTTAGTAAGCCTTCTTTTGTGACCAATTCGAATGTGATATTCTATAGGTGTAGATCACTCAGCTTGAACAAACCTCACAATTTCACTCAAAGAATTACAGAGAAGAAGAGATAGAATTGAATCAATATTCACACATGAAACTCAAAGAATGTAGAAAACTACAGTGATATCATTTATCAGCTGTAAGCTGGAAAAATATGAGAGTACAATAGAATGAATTTGATTACACCAAAGGTGACTCGAATTCTCCTCAAGCTGGGGCTTGGTGTTGTGAGGAAAATGCACCTATAGTTCAGGGGAGAAACTACCAACTTATGGTGATAAAGATAGACTTACAAATATTCTGCAAGTATAACAAGCAAGTGAAGAGATTAAGGTTAGAGATGTATGCACCTTATTCAGAAGGTTGATCCTAGCTTTGCCTCCCTCACTCTTCAATGCTTATCCAGTGTCGCAATGCCCAGACCTACAAAACAACTTGATACCTTTCTCAAATACATTTGACTACACATATAATACTGATATTCATAATAGAAGAAGAAATCAGATTATAAATAAACTATAATCAAATCTGAGACACACATAACTAGGTCATATTTGAAAAGGAAAGAACGTCTGATCTTTATTAATGAATGAAGCAAGTACATAAAGTTATACCTTCCTTCAAGATTGGCACTTCACGAAACCTAGATTCAAGGTCTCCTACTTCCGTTCTCCAAGGATTCTAGCCTCTAATCAACTGTGCTAGGGTTTACCAAAACTGAAGCACAAGAGAGGGGGATGAGGGTCTCCATTCCTCCAGCATAACTTTGTTATAGGATTGGTTCCCTCACATGGCCCTTCTACCCTCCTTATATAGTCAGTGAAGGAGAGGAAAATAAGTTATAACCTAGTAGGAGGTTCCCCAACCAACTTAACTTCCCAAAATTTCGAGATTTTGACTTGTACAAGAATGTACCCTACTATATAGTAGACAAAATAGCGTACATGTAGAGATGGGAACTACTTTAATAAAGTAGAGTAGGGTATATACGCTACTATCATTCCTGTGTACCAACGCCCATGTGAAAAAATGGCCAAAAACAGGCTTTTTTGCTCATTTTCAGGAGATGGTTTGGTCTAGAAAAATGTTCCCAAGGGTTGTAATCATCAAATGGGTTAAGAATGAGGTAATTTCAACCATTTTTAGTGTCCCAAATGACTCCTCCATCCACAAGTGTCCTGTTGTGTGACTGAACTTGATCTCAAGAAGTGTCGTCATGTGACCAAGGGAAGCAAGTGTCGTCATGGACAGAGAGGTGTCATTTTAAGCTATAACAGATGCCCCCTAATGTATGAGGTCAGAGGGACTGAGGAAAACAATGGCCGAAATACATTATAAATAACAAAGAGTTGAATCATGGAGGAACCGGAGAAACCAAGAATCATAGGCTCAAATGAAGTACCTGAAAGCAAAGGCAAATGTCAGACAAACTCATCCTTGGGGTAACTATCCATGTTCAAATAGTGGAACATGACCTCCAAGCGGATACACTAATGATCAAAATACAGATGCATATATCATGTCCACTAGAATACAAGCGTGGATCCATGAGGAACATAAGTGTAAACATAGCCACATAAATACAAGGTGGATCTATGTCAAAAATGGAGAACATAGCCATAGAGAACAAGCTGGATCTATGTCTCATCAAGAGCCCAAAAAGAGTGTGGCTCAGTCTTGCGCAACTTGGGCGATAACATGAAATAGGGTAATGCTATCGAGAATACCAAGGTATTCATCCAAAAACAACCCAAGGTACAAACCTATCCATGCGAATAAATGAGTTGACGTCGAACATGGGAGGTATCGTTTGATTACCGGTCATTGATGTATACCGTTAACAAACGCGAGGGTGTCCACCAATAATGAAAATGGAACCCAAGGTACCTAGTACATTCAAGCAAGTGCAAATAAATGGTCTTGCCGTCGAACACTTGAAGAATCCATCGGATAGGAGACATTGATGTATTCCCATCTATCCAATAGTGAGGGAAACTGCCACTAATGACTGCAATCCCCAAGGTACTAACGAAAACTCTAAACTTCATTACCAGAGCACAATGAGTTGAATTTGATGGGAAGAAGTCCGTTGGAAGGGAGGCCTTAATGCATCCTCCATCATCCAACACGAGGGACACTCAACAGGTGTGAGCTAATTTGGAGTAAGACTGAACACATGATGAAACATACTGACACCAAGGAATGGCTGACGCATGAGGTCAAGGAAATTGCAGAATGGCCGACACAAGTTGTATCCTTGAACAGTGAGCACGACACAAGAGTGACTTAGGCAGCTTTTAACACAAAGAGACCATGATACAAATCTGCAATGTAGGAGACATTAACAGATTCTCCAAATGATTGGAAAACTAACCAAACGGAGGAGTAAGAACTCTGAGATCAGGTTTACCCTAAGGCCAACAGTAGAACCCAACTTGTTTGATAGACTCAAAACAGGTGCTTTGTTCAAGGAGATAGTAGACTTGCTGCCATCATATTGAAAGATATTTTAACATTCTTCCGTTCCCTTTCCTTTTTCATTTTTTAACGAGCTTGACAAAGAACTAAAGCATGCTCGACGGTATTTTCATATTTAAGGAGTCTAAAAAACCTAGAAGAAAACTCCATACACCTATCCGTGAATTTTATATCGAGCCCGGATTGGTCTGTGCTCGACGGTGTTTTCTTACTTATAGAGTTGAAAAACTTAAACGATCCTCTATACACCTATCCGTGAATTTTATATCGAGCTCGGATTGGTATGTGCTCGGCGGTGTTTTCTTGTTTATAGAGTTGAAAAACTTAAACAGTCCTCTATACACCATCTCGTGGATTTCACATCGAGCCCGAGTAGGTGAATGCTCGCTTGGTGTTTTCACATTTCGAGAGTCTGAAAACCCTAAAGACAACTCCAAAGGTCCTTTTTCGTAAATTTAGTCTCCTTCCCTGAAAAAGTGTCAAATAACGGAAGAAGAACTCTTCTAGCGCATACAAGAGTATACCTGGAGTATACATTTTCTGTAAATTATCCACCAAGGCCCAGAAAAGGGGTAATTCTATACCTAAGTGGATGTCGGTTCAGTTATTTTAACAAGTCCGAAAAGACAACTATGCTTGGAAAACTTTTCCTATTTAAGGAGTCTGAAAAGGGCTTAAAAGATCTCCATAGGGATCTTTTCCATAAAGGTTTAACGAGTCCGAAAAAGTAAACTCATGACATCCTTACTTTTTTTAACGAGCTCAAAGGATATACAGAAAAATCCTCATAACTTCCTTACTGTTTTTAACGAGCTCGAAGTGAAGATGAAAGAAATGCTCATAGCCTACTTACTGTTTTTAACGAGCTCGAAGTGAAGGTGGAAGAATGCTCGAAATCTACTTACTATTGTTAACGAGCTCGAAGTAAAAGTGGAAGAATGCTCGTAGCCTCCTTACTGTTTTTAACGAGCTCGAAGGAAAGGTAGAAGAATGCTTGAAATGGGAGGAGACGAGTGTCAGGGACATGCGAGACTAGCTCCAAGTGCATTGAACAAAGCTATTCCTAATGCAATGAACATGGGCAAGATAAGGACACTCAGGGTGCGTCTCCTCCAAGTAAAAGGTGTCAAATTGCAAAGGAAAAATGATACAGGGCTTAGCAAAAATGAGATCAGAGATGGAGGCTTATATAACGAGCTAAAAGTGTGGAAGCCGACATCAGGCTCATTAGCACAAGCGGGATCATAACAGATGCATATGCAATTTGAACACAAAGATGGGAGCCTTATCAAGGATGGCCAGAAATATATGAGGAAGAAAGATATGAGGCTTCTTTTCAAAGTCATGGTAAATCTAAAAAGGCTCCCAAGACTATGAGAAAAACTCAGCATGGGAACCAAAATGGCATAAGGGTGCTGACTAGGGTGACCCATGTTAGGTAGGCTCTGTTGTCGGACTAGTGCATAATGCATAAAAAGATGGCTAACACACCAATATCCAACAGGTTCGACCCTATGGTGAATTTGGATGGCAAAAGGTTCAAATGCAACATAACAGCGGGGAAGCCTAAACCTATATGCAAGGTTCCGAATATACCTGACATGGTCGCACAAGGTGTCGAAAAGGACCAATAAGCAAGTATACATCCAGCTAAGAATCCTGTCTCCAAGAAACATCAGTACCAAGATCATATCTAACACATATGTAAAGAAAGACCCGATACAAGTCACTGTGGTAAAAATACTTTCAACTTCACTATCATCAACAATAGGCATAAACAAGGAAGAGTTTATAAATGAATACTCTATGGTACCCAAGCCCAAGGACTTACAATCAACAAGAACGACTTCAGGATGAAGATCAAAGTTGAAGGACATGATGGAATCTGCAGAAACAAATTCATCATCACGGGAGTTAAATATTCTAGAAGCAGAATCAAACTCAACAGGAACACCGATTTGCAGATCTATAGGAGAGTCCAAAGACTCAACAGTAGGAAGATCAGACTTTAAGGTCAAGCTGGGGCTGGACATGACTGCGACTGGATCAAAATCCAAATGAATGGCAGATTGTACTATGGAATCTAGGAAAACTTCATGAGAAGGAAGTATATCGTCCCAGATAGAACACATATCTAAACATTCAGATGGAGGTGTCACTTGGTCAAAAGATGGGACTAAGTCCCGAGAAGGTAAGTATGAACTCAGAGACTTCTTCTCAGTAGCAATTGAACTCAAGGAACAATATGCCACATAAGTCCCATGTGACATAGTAGTGCCTAATGACGAGGGATCTGACTGGTCTACAATTGGGTAATAAGGAGGATCAATGAATGCAAGCTGGTTGATAGTGACGATGCTTTTGTTATGAGGGAAATGCATCACACAAAAGAGCGTAGACACCACAACATGCATAGCATAAATGTAATCACGCCCGAGGATCATATCAAAATCCACAGGGTCCTTTAAAACCATGAAATCAACTAAGATTGTTTTTCCACCTAAAGTAACAGGTACTTGACAGAGGAATCCAATCGGTTCACTGGGTCTTCTATCGAAGGTCAACGGCCAATTAACAACTAGAATAACATTAGGGAAACCCAAATATCTCCAAGCATAAGCGGATATGATACTAACGAAATCTCCTTCATCTACAATGCATCGATCAACCGTGTGGTTCCCGATATCAACCTTTATCTGGAAAGGTGTCGAAGAAGGAAGACGAGGTTCGGCTAGACTATTCCAATCAGAGGAAATGATCCTAGGGCTTGGTAGGGGTTCACATGGCACAGATGAAGTACCCCCTTTTTCAGGAACATCCAAACTGGTAATGTAGAATACTTCCGCAGTAGGTGCATCAATGTTTGCAGGACTTATGGGATCGGTCGAAGATTGCATTGATTCGATCACTTCAATCTCCGAAGGAAGAGTGGGGTAAACCAAAGATTGCATTGGTTCAACCACTTTATCAACCAAAGGCTTATCTGACTATAGGGAATCTATAGGAAACTTAGGAATAGAGGTTCCTTCAGACATGTACCACACTCTTCGTGCTTCAGGAATGACAAGGCATCGGTGAGTAAGGTGATCTCCCTTACAAAATTTACAAGGGAAATTTGGTTTCCGTCCTATAGGTAGAGACTCATTTACAATGTCAGTACTCTCAACATGACTAGCATTGGCTGAAAGCTTGCCCCCAACATGACTTGCAGTGGCTGGTTGCTCAGAAGCAGAAGAATTTTGAACTAAGGACCACACTTTTTGAACTTCTGGAAGTACAGGGCACAAGTAAGTAAGGTGGTCTCCCTCAGAAAACTTGCAAGGGAACTTGCACTTCTATTTATTGGGTTTGTCGACAATGTCAACTCCCTCAGCATGACTTGTAGTGGTTGATCTGGTGTCTCCAGTATGACTCACAGGAACTGGTGACTTGTCATTAATATGACTAGCAGTGATCAATGACGTGTCCCCAACATGACTAACAGTGGTTCAAGACAAACTTTCAGTGTGATTTTGAGTGACTAAAAGTTTTCTCCCAGCATGACCTCCAGAGGTTGGGTAGGTGCCCCCTACATGACTTGCAGAGGTAGGGTGCTTGCCCCCAGCATGACTTGCAGAGGCTGGGTTGATGCCCCCTTGTTTTGGCATCTTCTTCCTATTCTTCCCTCGTCTATTCCTTTTAGACTGCTGGTTACTAGTATTGCTACTTTCGCCACATGAGGTAGAAGGAGGAGGAGAAGATGTTACTGGAAAAGAAGGCCTAGGGTTCTGATGCTCTTGATTTGAGGTGCTCACAAAAGAAGCGTCATGAGCATGCAAGGCATTCAGAGTGGAAAACAACCAAACCAGCAGCCCAATAGTGAATCCAGGCAGATTTAGAGTATCCATTAAGGGAGTGCCAATGTTTCCAATGAATGGAACAACACAAGGATCCCCTAGAATAGGGGTACCTTGATTGGCACTCGCCGAAATGATAGACATAGTTTCCTGCTCAAATGAACAAGAAGTTCTCTAAGGCAAACTAAGACAAGTAGCACAAAGAGCACACCACTAAAAAAGGTCATAGTTAAATCAAACTAGACAAACAGATGCCTTCCAGAGAAGAGTCTGGGATGATGAGGGCCCAGAAAAGATCAACGAAGGATGAAGAATAGTTAACCGGGGTCCACAATACAATGACTAAGGGTGCAAGTGTTAGAATCACCCAACCACCCTCCCAAAGACCTGCAAGGGATTTCCTCCCATGTCTGTCCTAGGTACAGCAGATATAACCCTCTGCTGTCACCTGTGTATGAACCTATGGTCAGTTACTAAGGATACCACAACACCGAAAACTCCTGGGGGAACAGTCTCTGGTCGAATCAAAAGGCGTGGGCAGGGTAACTGAGCCCGAAACACAAAATAGTCCCCAAACGCGATCCAATCCTGATACATGCTCGAAACATAAAGTAGGAGGTGTATTCCCAACAATCTGATCTCACAAGACCTACTGCATATATCCCAGGCAAGTTTTGAATGAAGTAGGTTTACCTGCGATAGTCGAACTACGATTTTTGCGTAATGTGTGATCTTGGGTGGTTTAAGGTGTTTTAAACCGAAGATCCTAACCAAGACTAGTTGGTGTATAGTGTAACCTAGAAAAGAAAATGTTACTAGTACATTTTATTAGAGTTCATTTTAAAGGTTACTTGCTTACTCAAAAAGGTAGTGGGTGTGTGAGAGTGGTTATAATAGAGATAGAGTACTGAAAATGAAATATTTACCACTAAACAAATCTTTTCTTTTCAATGCAAGTCTTAAAATTATGATCTAGAATGCATATGCAAATGCAATTTTTAATCTTTCGAATGCAAAAAAGGTAAAAATAAAGCCTAAATGTACAAAATTAAACTCAAAACCTAAGAATGCAGCTACTCAAGCAAATAGGTATGCAAAAGAAAACTTGTTCTTTTTGATGCAAAGCACTCTAAAATATTTTAAGCCACTTGCAAGGTACTCTATTCAGAAAATAAATCAAATTTTTTATGCTTTTCAAAGGTAAGAAAAAAAACTGAAACTAACCTACTATCAAAGCAAAGCAAAGAAACTTTCAAGTTTTCTGTATTGAAACCGTAAAAGCTACCAAATATGACTTTCAAATACTTAAAGATGTAAGCATGCCAACCATTGGGAAAAGAGTACGAAAACTACTTTTAGACCCAAACAAAGCAAATGAACTACAAAGAAGTATGGTTTGGTAAAATCAGGTCTGTGCCTAAACAATGCAAACAAGGTCTTGAACAACAGCCAAAACACTTTAGCTTTCACTACAAAAGAAAACTAAAAGCATAAGGGAGGATAAGAAACCAATATAAAAGAGAAATTTCACTCAAATAGGTACAAACAGGGTCAAGAAGACTCAAAAGGTTTCAAATCCAGTGGAAATGGAGCAAGCAGGTTCAATCCGACTCAAATTAGGGTACAAAACACCAAACTGGTCCACAACCCCCCAACTTGGGTCCACAAGCCCCAAAACTTTCAAAGCAAGCCCCAATTGATCAAAAGAGGTTCAAATCATGAATGTAGGATCTGTACAATGATAGGAGACCACTTATAGTGGTTTAAATCAGACCTAAGGTCATCGAGGACCCCAAAAAATGCAGCCACAACCCCCAAATTTGGGTCCACAACCCAAAAAATAAAAAAAATCAAACCCAGATTGTGGGCGCTACTATGTATAAGGTATACCAGTGCCCATAACAGGGGTGGGCGCTACTGTGTAGAGGAAAACTAGCGTATGGGCGCTACTGTGCTTCACAACAGTAGCGTACAGGTGGGAAAAGTTGAAAAAATGGGGTTAAAACCCCCCAACTTGGGTCCGCCAGGGTCTGAAAGGGCTAGGAAGGGTTTGTAAGAGCCAAGGAAGGTCAAACAGAGCCTAATAACTGATCCTAAACAAGAAAATGAATAAAGACCATAAAACAAGACTGAAGAAATGACCTTGGATACCCCTAAGCAGTAAGGCCTTCCCCAGCGGAGTCGCCATTCTGTTGTGAGGAAAATGCACCTATAGTTCAAGGGAGAAACTACCAAATTACGGTGATAAAGATAGACTTACAAATATTCTGCAAGTATAACAAGTAAGTGAAGAGATTAAGGTTAGAGATGTATGCACCTTATTCAGAAGGTTGATCCTAGCTTTGCCTCCCTCACTCTTCAATGCTTATCTAGTGTCGCAATGCCCAGACCTGCAAAACAACTTGATACCTTTCTCAAATACATTTGACTACACATATAAGATTGATATTCATAATAGAAGAAGACATCAGATTATAAACAAACTGTAATCCAATCTGAGACACACATAACTAGGTCATATTTGGAAAGGAAAGAACGTCTAATCTTTATTAATGAATGAAGCAAGTACATAAAGTTATACCTTCCTTCAAGCTTGGCACTTCACAAAACCTAGATTCAAGGTCTCCTGCTTCCGTTCTCCAAGGATTCCAGAGTCTAATCAACTGTGCTAGGGTTTACCAAAGCTAAAGCACAAGAGAGGGGGATGAGGGTCTCCATTCCTCCAGCATAACTTTGTTATAGGCTTGGTTCCCTCACATGGCCCCTCTACCCTCCTTATATAGTCAGTGAAGGAGAGGAAAAGAAGTTATAACCAAGTAGGAGGTTCCTCAACCAACTTAACTTCCCAAAATTTCAAGATTTTGACTTGTACAAGAATGTACCCTACTCTACAGTAGACAAAATAATGTACATGTAGACATGGGCACTACTTTAATGAAGCAGAGTAGGGTATGTACACTACTATAATGCTTGTGTACCAACGACCATGTGAAAAAATGGCCAAAAACAGGCTTTTTTGCTCATTTTCAGGAGATGGTTTGGTCTGGAAAAATGTTCCCAAGGGTTGTAATCATCAAATGGGTCAAGAATGAGGTAATTTCAACCATTTTTAGTGTCCCAAATGACTCCTCCATCCACAAGTGTCCTGTTGTGTGACTAAACTTGATCTCAAGAAGTGTCGTCATGCGACCAAGGGAAGCAAGTGTCGTCACGGACGGATAGGTGTCATTTTAAGCTATAACACTTAGACAACATTGGAGACATCACCCAATCAGTGGTAGTGGCCACCGATAGTCAAAGGTCAGTCAAATGAGATTCTAACTGATGCATGTGAGCACTAATCAAGGCTAGGAGACTCCAAGGGCGCATGACAGACTATCAGTAGTCAAGTGACATTCCTATATAGACAACTGGAAGCTACACACAGTTAAACTGAGCAATAAATGCATGAACTGACTGATGGAATCCTAGAAGTGTGTAGTGGAGCGCATTAGTATCCAGATGATGAAAAAAGGCGCACTAGGTAGTTAGGAGGGATACTATTGGCTAAAACTAGGCTTCAGGGGGATGAAAATAAGCATTAGGTGCTGGGGAGACTACCATACTGATGACTGGATGCATGCAGTATGGATGCATGCAATGCATGCAAATACACATGATTATGGAAAGAATATTCCAACACACCCCTGCAAACCGGACTATGAGGAAGTAGAACTGAAAAAAATAGGCCGCTGGTAACTGAGACCAAAGGTCACCCCATACAACAATATACATAAAGATGTGAGGAAAGAGGGAAAACCCAGTAGGAAGAAAGCCCCCCCTCAAGATATACTGTAGAAACCTAATCAAGCATTTGCATCACTCACCCCAAAAAGAGGCAAGTGGCCTTGTTTATCGAGAAAAGATCTATTGGAATGAAATGGATCAATGTGAGAAGGATGAAACCTTCCATTCTGAAAATCAGATCTAGTTCTCCTTGGATCAAGTGGATCTCCAACAAGATCACCAACAGATCTAAGATTTGTGGAAACCTATCTCGGAAGAAGAGTTTAATATTCAGGTGCTACATCTTCAAGTTCTTGTGGATCTGAATCTAACATTCGATCATCTTCACTGTCAGGTGCTAGATATTTAGGTTCTTGTGGATCTGGATCTAGCATTCATTCTTCATCACTTTCAGAGTCAGAATCTGAAATTTCTTGAGATGAAGCTTCGCTCTCTTTCTCAACAAGCAGTGGTGTGATGCTTGATGCAATTTCTGGAGGTACTTCCTCTTGGGAAGAAGTGGATCATGCTCCAAAAACATGTGCTTGAATTCTCCTTCAGTGGATGCAAGAGAATCTGGAGGCTTCCTGAACTTTATCTTTTGACCAAACATGGTGAGAACAAATCCAAAAATATGAAGATCATTCTGGAACATGTGATTCGAACCAACCTAGGTAGGATCAGCTCCAAGAATGTGTATATAGTTTTTTGATATCTTCTTTGAACCAACATAGTTGAGATCATAACAGAATGAACTATGATATGATGATGGTATCTTGGAATTCAAATCATCTCCAAGAATTGAAAGATTGTTTCTTATGATCTTCTTTGAACCAGCATGGGTGAGATCAAAACCAAAATCACAAGGATATGCCTGAGACTTGAACCCAAGCAAATGCTAGTGTCTTACATCTTCGGTGAAACTCTGAAAACATGTGACAATGACCAAATAAAAGTTCATAGGAAGTATTTGATCAATGAGGGTGAATGCATCACCTCCAAAAACTGATTTTACCTCCAAAACACTCAGTAGATTATCATATTGCACATCAGTAGGCTCATGGGAAGTAGAGATTTCGAAAGTCTCTTCAACTTCTAGAGTAGTAGCTGACATATCTTGCTCAGATTCGAATTAGAAAATGGATCAACTACATCAGTTGTGTTACTTTCATCTGCTTCTGCTACATGGGAAGTAGACAATTCAAATTGTCTTCAACTTCTAGAGCAACAAAGAAAGGAATGTCTTATGTATCTTCTTCTTCATCTTTCTCAATTCCATATTGCTTCATTTGCACAACCATGTTCTTGGGATTGGTGAAGAACTCATTGATAGAGTCTAAATTGCTGGGATTCAAAGAGATTAACTCATTTTCCAGTTGATGCTCTTTCAAATCATCCTTTTGTCCAAATAGAGTTTTGATCTTTGTCCAAACCTCCTTGGGAGTTTTGACACCAAAGAGATGAAAGTGTAGATCATCGGAAATACTGAGGAGTAGAAATCCAATTGTTGCATCAATTCTATCAAGATATTTGGCTTTCTGTGTAGCATCAGTAAGTTCAAATGCTGTCCCATGTGACACTTTGAAGAGACCTCTGGACTTCATGAAGATCTCCATTTTTACTTTCGATTCGAAATAGTTGAAGGAGGTGAGTTTTGGAACTAGGGAGTGAACCAAAGAGTGATCGATAGTAGCTACTAATTTATGAATCTACTGGTGCAACTGTAGAGAACTGGTGTAATTGCAAAAAACTGATGCAACTGTAGAAAACTTTGAAACTGCTGCAATGCAGAAAACTTCGAATAACTTACAAAAACAATGGAGATCCATAGTAGCTGTTGAATTCGAATCTGCTGAAGATGGAATAACGTGCAATAAAACAAGGAAATTTGCTTGGAGGTTTGTTGCAGAATCTAAAGAACATTGCTTTAGGACAGTGAGCACATGTGACTGGATCCTTCACACCTGGCTAGACCTCACTGGATTGCTCCAGTGAATTCAAGAAAATAGCACTAGGATTTGCTATGGAAATCCAGAAGCTTCTTGTGCTCTACTGAAAAACAACTGCTCAATAAACTACTACAACTTGAATAGCTATATCAAGCTCTGATACCATGTGATATTCTACAGGTGTAGATCACTCAGTTTGAACAAACCTCACAATTTCACTCAAATAATTGCAGAGAAGAAGAGATAGAATTGAATCAATATTCACACATGAAACTCAAAGAATGTGGAAAACTACTGTAATATCATTCATCAGCTGTAAGCTAGAAAAAATATGAGAGTACAATAGAATGAATTCGATTACACCAAAGGTGATTCGAATTCTCCTCAAGGTGTGTCTTGGACAACATTGGAGACATCGGCCAATAAGTGGTAGTGGAGACCGATAATCAAAGGTCAGTCAAATGAGAGTCTAACTGAGTCTAACTGATGCATGTGAGCACTAATAAAGGGAAGGAGACTCCAATGGCGCATAACAGACTACCTGTAGTCAAGTGGCACTCCGATATAGATATCAGGAAGCTACAGGAAGTTAAACTGAGCAATAAATGCATAAACTTAGAAATCAATGCATGAACTGACTGATGGAATCATAAAAGTGTGTAGTAGGGTGCATTAGTATCCAGATGATGAAAACAAGGCGCACTAGGTAGGTAGGAGGGCTACTGATGGCTAAAAATAGGCTCTAGGGGGATGAAAATAAGCACTAGGTGTTGGGGAGACTACTATACTGATGACTGGATGCATGCAGTATGCATGCATGCATGTACAATGCATGAAAATACACATGATGATGGTGAGAATATTCCAACACACCCCCAAAAGCCAGACTATGAGGAAGTAGAAATGAAAAAAATAGGGCCCTGGTAACTGAGACCAAAGGTCACCCCATACAACAATCTAAATAAAAATGTGAGGAAAGAGGGAAAACCTAGTGGGAATAAAGCCCCCACTCAAGATAGATTGTAGAAATCTAATCAAGCATGTGTATCACTCACCCCAAAAAGAGGCAAGTGACCTTCTTTACCGAGAAAAGATTTATCGGCAAGAAATTGATCAATATGAGAAGGATCAAACCTTCCATTCTGAAAATCAAATCTGGTTCTCCTTGGACTAAGTGGATCTCCAACAAGATCACCGAAATATCTAAGAGTTGTGGCAGCCCATCTCGGAATAAGAGTTGAATCTTGAGATGCTAGATCTTCAGGTTCTTGTGGATCTGGATCTAACATTCGATCATCTTCACTGTCAGGTGCTAGATCGTCAGGTTCTTATGGATCTGGATCTAGCATTCACTCTTCATCACTTTCAGAGTCAGAATCTGAAATTTCTTGAGTTGAAGCTTCGCTCTCTTGCTCAACAAGCAGTGGTGTGATGCTTGATGCAATTTATGGAGGTATCTTCCTCTTGGGAAGAAGTGGATCATGCTCCAAAACATGTGCTTGACTTATCCTTTAGTGGATGCAAGTGAATCTGGAGGCTTCCTGAACTTGCTCTTTTGGCCAAATTGTTAGGATATTCCTATACTCCATCCTAGTCCTAGCAGCATTTTCAGTCATGCATGCACTTTTAGGGTTTGCATGCATTTGCATGCATCCTAGTCATTAGTCCCAGCACCTAGCTCTCATTTAGCTAGCCCCCTGAGCTTCCTTCCACTCAGTTTCATCCCTCCTAGAGCTTAGTGCGCCCTCATTTCACCTACTCCATGAGAAAGGTGCCCTTCCTTACCTACCATTCAGTTATCTTCAGTTATTTTCAGTTCTCTCCTTGATTTTAGGCTTGACTGACTCTCAACTATCTATATCACTCCGATGGACCTCCAGTGAGACTTGAATACCCATTCTAACTCCAGTTAGCTCCTCATGCGCCCTCCACTGAGCCTCCTTCATTCAGTTAGTGTCTCCATGTGCCAGTTACATTCAGTTACACCTACCACACTCAGTTAGACTCAGTTTGACTGATGGTTGACAGTTACTTGTGCATTGATGACTCCACCAATGATGCGATAGACTACTAGTTGTGCTCCAATGACACTCCAGTGATCTTTTGATCACTCCATGAAGGCTAATTTGAATTGCCACCTTAGGCATTCGAATCCTCATGCATTGTACTATTTATTTGTCCATATTGTGATTAATTAATTAGTGTGTGTGAAGTATTTTTGCTTCTATCTGAGTTCTACTGTATTATTATTCTGTTGCTCATTATACTGCATTGACCACTCTTCTTCTATTTTCTTAATCAATTACTTTCTTGTGAGGTATACATCATCTCTTAGATTTTCTATGAGGATTTTCACACAAACATGGTGAGAACAAATCCAAAAATATGAAGATCATTCTGGAACATGTGATTTGAACCAACCGTGGTAGGATCAGCTCCAAGAATGTGTATATAGTTCTTTGATATATCCTTTGAACCAACATAGGTGAGATCATAAAAAAATGAACTATGATATGATGATGGTATATTGGACTTCAAATCAACTCCAAGAATTGAAAGATGGTTTCTTATGATCTCCTTTGAACCAACAGGGGTGAGATCAAAACCAAAATCACAAGGATATGCTTGATACTTGAACCCAAGTGAATGGTAGTGTCTTCCATCTTCGGTGAAACTCTGAAAACATGTGCCAATGACCAAATAGAAGTTCATAGGAAGCATTTGATCAATGAGGGCGAATGCATCACCTCCAAAAATTGATTTTACCTCCAATACACTCAGTAGATCATCATCTTGCACATGAGCAGGCTCATGGGAAGTAGATATTTCGAAAGTCTCTTCAACTTCTAGAGCAGTAGATAACATATCTTGCTCAGAATTTGAATTAGAAAAAGATCAAATCCATCAGTTGTGTTACTTTCATCTGCTTCTGCTACATGGGAAGTAGACAATTCAAAATTATCTTCAACTTCTAGAACAATAAAGAAAGGAATGTCTTATGTATCTTCTTCTTCATCTTTCTCAATTCCATGTTGATTCATCTGCACAACCAGGTTCTTGGGCTTAGTGAAGAACTCATCAATAGACTCGAAATTGTTGGGGCTCAGTGAGATTAACTCATTTTCCAACTGATGCTCTTTAAAATCATCCTTTTGTCCAAACAGAGTTTCGAGCTTTGTCCAAACCTCCTTGGGAGTTTTGAGACCAGAGAGATGAAAGTGTAGATCATCAGAAATACTGAGGAGTAGCAATCCAATTGTTGCATCAAGTCTATCAAGATATTTGGATTTATGTGTAGCATCAGTAGGTTCAAATGATGTCCCATGTGACACTGTGAAGAGACCTTTGGAATTCATGATGATCTCCATTTTTACTTTCGATTCGAAATAGTTGAAGGAGGTGAGTTTTGGAACCAGAGAGGGAACTACAGAGTGATCCATAATAGCTACTGATTTCTGAATCTATTGGTGCATCAACAGAAAACTTTGAAACTACTGAAACTGCAAGAAACTGCTGCAACTGTAGAAAATTTCAAAACTGCTACAATTGCAGGAAGTTGCTGCAACTGCAGAAAACTTCGAATAACCTACAAAAACAATGGAGATCCATAGTAGCTGTTGAATTCGAATCTGTGAAGATGGAATAACCTGCAATAAATAAGGAAATTTGGCTTGAGGTTTGTTGAGGAATCTAAAGAACACTGCTTTGGGATAGTGAGCACATGTGACTGGATCCTTCACACCCAGATAGACCTCACTGGATTGCTCCAGTGAATTCAAGACAATAGCACCAGGATTTGCTGTGGAAATCTAGAGGCTTCTGGTGCTCTACTGAAAAACAACTGCTGAATAAACTATTGCAACTACTGCAATTTGAATAGTTGTATCAAGCTCTAATACCATGTGTTATTCTATAGGTGTAGATCACTCATCTTGAACAAAACTCACAATTTCACTCAAAGAATTGCAAAGAAGAAGAGATAGAATTGAATCAATATTCACACATGAAACTCAAAGAATGTGGAAAACTGCTGTAATATCATTCATCAGTTGTAAGTTGGAAAAAATATGAGAGTACAATAGAATGAATCTGATTACACCAAAGGTGATTCGAATTCCCCTCAAGGTGTGGCTTGTACAACATTGGAGACATCACCCAATCAGTGGTAGTGGCCACCGATAGTCAAAGGTCAATCAAATGAGACTCTAACTGAGTCTAACTGATGCATGTGAGCACTAATAAAGGGAAGGAGACTCCAAGGGAGCATGACAAGATGTCAGTAGTAAAGTGGCACTCCAATATAGACAGCTGGAAGCTACATGCGGTTAAATTGAGCAATAAATGCATAAACTGAGCAATCAATGCATGAACTGACTAATGGAATCCTAGTGTTACGGAGAAAAAATTCCTATGGCTCGGGGCGGACCACAATAGACAGATGACTACTAGAAATTGACTCAATTCTCAATACAAATGATGCTATATAAATGAAAATGCTAGGATGTGGATAACATACCAACCTTCAACTGAATGTTTGTAGTAGATCCCTGTTGAGCTTTCAATCTCTACACTTGAACCTGCAGCTTAGCCTCAACAACAAATACAAGCAAGTGCAAATAATATATGAAAGATATTAGCATAAACAATAGCATGGTACATGATATAATAAGAAAATGTAACCCAATGTAATTAAACAAACATTTACAAGATCAATTGGACGAGAAAATGAGTATTTCTATTAATGAAAACAAGAAGTACATGATACAAACTCTTGCCGACAACTCATCTAAACCAAGAACTAGGTCCCTCCACTTGTGCCTCCACCACTTCAATCCCCCATGCAATGGAAAACTCAAACTATGAAGGATTTTGGTAGGTGAACATAAGAGGTTCACGACAACAAGGATTAATGGATGTAGACTTAAGTCGCGACAAAAATCCAATAGAGTTTCTATGCTCTCTCTTTCCTCCTCCTTCCATGCACCATAAGAGCTCAATATATAGCCTTCCAAAGGTAGGTGAAAGGTCGAATTGATTCGTTTCGGGGGTACATGGAGGGCCAAAGGTCACCCTAAGACTGCCTTTTGGAGTGAAAAGTGAATTTCTATTGTTTTTTACCATTTAACTCGATGTACGCGGGCTATATTGGTGCAACCTACGTATACGCTAGGTATAGTGGAACAACTAGCATACAGGAACAAAAATAGGGAACAATGGGTTCTTGGAGGAAAAAATGTGCATCTGAGTCAATAAAATTAATACTAAAGGCCAATGAGTGTTGAAGCTCACAAGGTGGAAAATTACCCTCTAACACCTAGAAGTGTGTAGTAGGGTGCATTAGTAACCATATGATGAAAAGAAGGCACACTAGGTATGTAGGAGGGCTACTGATAGCTAAAAATGGGCTCTAGGGGGATGAATATAAGCACTAGGTGCTGGGGAGACTACCATAGTGATGGCTGGATGCATGCGGTATGGATGCATGCAATGCATGCAAATACACATGATGATGGTGAGAATATTCCAACACACCCCCGCAAGCCGGACTATGAGGAAGCAGAAATGAAAAAAATAGGGCCCTGGTAACTGAGACCAAAGGTCACCCCATACAACAATGTAAATAAAAATGTGAGGAAAGAGGGAAAAACCAGTGGGAATAAATCCCCCCCTCAAGATAGACTGTAGAAATATAATCAAGCATGTGCATCACTCACCCCAAAAAGAGGCAAGTGACCTTCTTTACCGAGAAAGGATCTATCGACAAGAAATGGATCAATGTGAGAGTGATCAATGTGAGAAGGATGAAACCTTCCATTCTCAAAATCAGATCTGGTTCTCTTTGGATAGAGTGGATCTCCAACAAGATCACCGAGAGATCTAAGAGTTGTGGGAGCCCATCTCGAAAGAAGAGTTGAATCTTCAAATGCTAGATCTTTAGGTTCTTGTGGATCTAGATCTAACATTCGATCATCTTCATTGTTAGGAGCTATATCTTCAGGTTCTTGTGGATCTAGATCTAGCATTCACTCTTCATCACTTTCAGAGTCAGAATCTGAAATTTCTTGAGATGAAGCTTCTCTCTCTTGCTCAACAAGCAGTGGTGTGATGCTTGATGCAATTTCTAGAGGTATCTTCCTCTTGGGAAGAAGTGGGTCATGCTCCAAAAACATGTGCTTGACTTCTCCTTTAGTGGATGAAAGCGAATCTGGAGTCTTCCTAAAATTGCTCTTTTGACCAAACATGGTGAGAACAAATCCAAAAATATGAAGATCATTCTGGAACATGTGATTCGAACCAACCGAGGTAGTATTAGCTACAAGAATGTGTATATAGTTATTTGATATCTCCTTTGAACCAACATAAGTGGGATCATAACCAAATGAACTATGATATGATGATGGTATCTTGCACTTCAAATCAACTCCAAGAATTGAAAGATGGTTTCTTATGATCTCCTTTGAACTAGCAGGGGTGATATCAAAACCAAAATCACAAGGATATGCCTGAGACTTGAAACCAAGCGAATGGTCGTGTCTTCCATATTCGGTGAAACTCTGAAAACATGTGCCAATGACCAAATAGAAGTTCATAGCAAGCATTTGATCTATGAGGGTGAATGCATCACCTCCAAAAATTGATTTTACCTCCAAAACACTCAGTAGATCATCATCTTGCACATCAGCAGGCTCATGGGGAGTAGAGATTTCGAAAGTCTCTTCAACTTCTAGAGTAGTAGCTGACATATCTTGCTCAGAATTTGAACTAGAAAATGGATCAACTCCATCAGTTGTGTTACTTTCATCTGCTTCTTCTACATGGGAAGTAGACATTTCAAAATTGTCTTCAACTTCTAGAGAAATAGAGAAAGGAATGCCTTATGTATCTTCTTCTTCATCTTTCTCAATTCCATATTGCTTCATCTGCACAACCAAGTTCTTGGGCTTGGTGAAGAACTCATCAACAGAGTCAAAATTGCTGGGGCTCAGAGAGATTAACTCATTTTCCAGTTGATGCTCTTTCAAATCATCCTTTTGTCCCTCCTTGGGAGTTTTGATACTAGAGAGATGAAAGTGTAGATCAGCAAAAATACTGAGGAGTAGCAATCCAATTGTTGCATCAAGTCTATCAAGATTTTTGGCTTTCTTCGTAGCATCAGTAGGTTCGAATGCTGTTTGATGTGACACTCTGAAGAGACCTCTGGAATTCATGAAGATATCCATTTTTAATTTCCATTAGAAATAGTTGAAGGAGGTGAGTTTTTGAAATAAAGAGTGATCCACAGTAGCTATTGATTTTTGAATCTACTGCTGCAACTGTAGAGAATTAGTTTAAATACAGAAAACTGTTGCAACTGCAAAAAAACTTCGAAACTGCTGCAATTGCAGAAAATTTTGAAACTACTACAACTGCAGAAAACTTCGAATAACTTGCAAAAACAATGGAGATCCATAGTAGATGTTGAATTCGAATCCACTGAAGATGGAATAACCTGCAATAAAACAAGGAAATTTGGCTAGAGGTTTTTTGTAGAATCTAAAGAACACTTCTTTAAGACAGTGAGCACATGTGAATGGATCCTTCACACCTAGATAGACCTCACTGGATTGCTCCAATGAATTCAAGATAATAGCACTAGGATTTGTCGTGGAAATACAGAGGCTTCTGGTGCTCTACTGAAAAACAACTGCTCAATAAACTCTTGCAATTGCTGCAATTTGAATAGTTGTATCAAGCTGTGATACCATGTGATATTATACAGGTGTAGATCACTCAGCTTGAAAAAACCTCACAATTTCACTAAAAGAATTGCAGAGAATAAGAGATAGAATTGAATCAATATTCACACATGAAACTCAAAGAATGTGGAAAACTGCTATATTATCATTCATCAGCCGTAAGCTGGAAAAATATGACTCTACAATAGAATGAATTTGATTACACCAAAGGTGATTCGAATTCTCCTCAAGGTGTGGCTTGGACAGCATTGGAGACATCACCCAATTAGTAGTAGTGGCCATTGATTGTCAAAGGTCAGTCAAATGAGAGTCTGTAACCTACCTAGACTTGAAACATTTTATGTTATGGAAAACATTATATTAAAATTTATTGTAAAGTTTTATGTTATTGACCAAGGATGGTCAAGGATGACTGTAATTGAATATTATTATATTTAATAAATTAAAATAGGAGACACTCATCCAAAGATGAATGTTGAAGAGTGTTCACTGACCCACTAGGAGGAATGAACTGGTGTAGAAGGAAATTGACTAGCCGCTTCATCTGCACTCACTTACTAGCTATTGCAGGAGGAAAGCTCCCTAAAAATGTGGTCATGCTCCCCAAGGAAGGTGGAACTGAGCAGGTGGCTAGTTAAATGATTTTTAACTGACCCAAAGACCTAGGCAGACTTATATCCATCGAATGGGGAGGAGGCTCACAACTTTTTACTTGTGATTTGCTGGAAACTAATCTATATTGAGCACACAAGAGGAATTCGATGAGGGGATGCTCGAATGAGTTGCAGAGTAAGATCATCAGATTATTTTGCTAATTTTTGCAGAGAGGGATTTGTATGCAAGTCTGCATTATTGTTGAGATACAAAGTGATTGTCATATACTTCTACATAGTATCTTCGTCCTGGTGGTTCAGTGAATAGGATCGGGGGTCCTAAAGCAAGTAATATTGGTTGCTTTCAGGAGACGGTTGGGAGGAACGGTCTTCTTTGGGTGTTTGTCCACCTACATAGACTAACCAGGTTCTACATTGTCTTTGTCTTATTATTTTCTAATCTTACTCTGTATATTTTCTGAACAATGCTATCTTGAAGTTAACTAGTTTTTGGATGTTTTTTGGATGATATCTAGTTATTAAAAATTCATTAGCAAATAGAATTGTAAATTTTATTCTGTATAAATGATTGAATGATTAAATCTGAAAAATAGAAGATTGAATAAAATTCTCTCTATATTTTTCCTTTCACCGAAGTGACGTACTCTAGTACAGAGAGTTTATTTAAGTAGATATATTTGAAAGGATCTCTTAATGATAGATTGAATGTTGATCTCAATAATATTCAGATGCAGACCTATATAGTGTATATTGTAGTAAATTACAGATATTTACTAAAAAGACTTAGAAGTTTGCAGTTCATAGTTATTTTCTTATAGTATTACAAAGTAGAACAATAATCTATTTTTTTAAAAGTAATATACAGTTAAAAGTAATCATACTGGAATCGAATGAGTACCATTTGTAAACACAGAGTTTAACACATTCAGAATCAAACTAATGATAGTCATCATACACATATTATAGCTGAAATGACATCAAGGTAATACAATACTAAAACCAAATCAGAATAGATGCATTATCCAACTAAGAGTATACAATGCATGATCCTTTAATCCATAGATAAAATTACCACAACAAATCGAATCCTTTAAATAGACACAACTTATTTATTACATAAATAATTTATGAATTTATTTTGATACTTCTATAACAATGTACAGGATCGAATCATAATGCATAAATTATTACACAGAGTTATAATCAGAATGCTGGGTATAAACCTTTCATTGTACTTGTAAAACTACATTAAGGGTCGAACCCTGTAAACCTTAAATCGAATATCAGTATATTAAGACCATCATAACACGATAGGTGTAAACCCTAAAAATGTAAAAACCACCACGATGCAAGTACAAGTTGCAACCCGAGAATTCTAAGAATTAATTAATGTCAAATATCATACAGTTGAGAGACTGTAGATAATGTTGGAATATTCTCCCCATCATTTTGTATTTTGCATACTTGCATGCAGATCTTCATGCTGCATGCACTTGCATGCATTCAGTCATCATCATGGTGGTCTCCCCAGCACCTAGAGATTGTTCCTAGCTCTTCTTTTCCTGCATGCAAAACTACATGCTACATGCATTTGCATGCATCCAGTCATCATCATGGTGGACCTCCCAGCTCCTAGAGCTTGGTTCTAGCTCTCCACAGCATGTCTACAGCCCCCAAGGGGCCTCCCACCTACCAAAGGCGCCCTTCTCCAGTCTCTTGCATGACTAGTACGCCTTTCTCACCTACCATAGCCAGTTAGGCACCCTTCTCACCTTCCAGTCAGTTATCACTCAGTTCTTCCTTGATTTGAGGCTAGATTGACTCCTCCACTGACTGTTTCACTCCGATAGACCTCCAGTGAGACTAGTCTGTCCATTCTGATTCCAGTTATCCCCTCATGTTCCCTTCACTGAGCCTCTTTCATTCATTTCATGCCTACCTCACTCAGTTAGACTCATCATGCGCCCTCCACTAAGCCTCCTTCATTCATTTATTTCCTACTTCACTCAGTTACACTCAGTTGACTGACTGTCACATCTGATGACTGATACTTTGACTGGATGATGAATCCACTATCATTCAAGCCACACTCTGATTTAGGAATTCAAATACCCTACTTGGCCTATTCGAATCCTATATTATGCACCTTACTGTTCTATTGTATTCATTCACTTACATTCTTGTTCATTGTATAATACCGAGATTATGTTCTATTCTACTGTGTTTATGAGTGATCATTGAGTGTCTCCTCTTATTCTTTGCAAAATATTTGTGAGTTTGATTGTGAGTTGCTACAACCGTCATATCATTTCATATTATTACATGGTATCAGAGCAGGAAGCAACTATTTGAATTGCAGTAGTTGCAACATTTCTTTGAGCAGCTATCTTTCACTTGTGCACCAGAAGCCTCCGAGTTTCCACAGTAAATCCTGGTGCTATTACTTGATTTCATTGGAGAAATCCATTGAGGCCTTTCCAGGTGTGAAGGACTTAGTCCATGTGCCAAGTGTCATTAAGGTAGTGTTTAGTCGAAGTGTAGCATTCTCCATCAGCACATCTTTTATTGTTTTGTAGGTTTATTCACCCGTTTGGAATCTTCTTCAACTATTGACTTTCTCTGTTCAGATGGATCTAAAGCTTACATCTTCTAGAGTGGAAAGCCAATATGGCTCTCTTCATGAGATCCAAGAGCTTCACTTGAATACTCAACGGAACGATGGTATAACCTCTCAATGTAGTTGAAAAGTCCAAGTACTTGGATTGGCTTGATGAAGCAATTGGTCTCCTCTTTCTCTCAATTTCTGATGAACTTCTCTTTAATGTTATTGATCTGACATCTCCAAAAGAGGTGTGGGACAAGCTCGAATCTCTCTTTGGGACAAAATATGATATGGTAGCACACAAATTGGAAAATGAGCTCATATGTTTGAGTCCTAGCAGCTTCGATTCTATCAATGCCTTTCTCACCAAGTTCAAAAGCTTGATATCACAGTTGAAAAGGTATGAGATAGTGAAGGAAGATAAGCAGCTTATACTTACCATTCTCTCAAAGCTGGGGGCAAATTTCTCAGTTTTTGTCTCTACTTTCCAGTCAGCTAGGTTGTCCATTCCAAGATGGAAGTTTCCCTCATTTGATGATTTCACACAATCTCTTACCCAAGAGGAAGAGAAGTTGATTTCAATGGGAATGATCATACCCAAATTGGATTCATTCCTTACAGTTGTAGAGAGAGCGAAGGATATAGAAAAGCCAGGGATTCCTGGTGACACAAGGCCTACACACCAGTCAGCTAGAGTTTTGTACTCTAAGAAGGCCAAACATTCTCAAAAGGGAAAGACAGATTGCACATACTGTCATATAGGGCTTCATCCTAAGAGCGCTTGCATGTGGAAGACTATAGATTTGATGGCAAAGTTACTTGAAGAGAACAACCTTCCTGTACCAGCATGTGCAAGGAAGAAAGATTCCGAATCTCCCAGATCCAAAGGAAAGGAAAGGTGTAATGCTCTCATAGCATCTACATCAACCAGTCCTTCTCTTATCATAGATTCAGGAGCATCTTGTCACATGGTTTCCTCCAAGGAACTTTTCTCTAGTCTCGAAAGCTTCAGTGGTCCTTCCATCAGAATGAGCAATAATTCAGAAGTCCCTTCTCAAAGTATCGGAAGAATTGATCTTGAATCTGGATCTTTTTTTGATGTGCTTTATGTTCCTTCTCCTGCACTCAATATCCTCTCAGTATATCAGATGACTCATACTAGAGATCTAAAAAGGATGATCTTTACTCCACATGAAGTCGAGGTACAAAGCATGGTTTCAGGGGAAATTATTGCCAAACGAGTTGCAAATCATAAGTCCAAACTCTATGAGTTTTTTCACTTCATTCCTCTCTCAAAATATATTTATACACCAACAAATATTGAGAAAAAGAGGAATCTTGAAGAAGTACGAATGCATGAAACAAATCCTATTACAGAATGGACCTCCTCCTTTGATCTAAATGAAGATTCATCATCATCTAGTTCTTGTTCTTCTATTGATTATAGCTATGATGGTTCCAAGGAGGACTACTCGCATATTCTGGAACAGTTTCATGACATCAGAAGTCTTGATTATACTCCTTCTTCAAGAGATGATGAGCATGAGCCAATTTTACTTGCTCATGAGTATTCAGTTTCATAGTTTGCACATGGTGAGCATGAGTTAGTTTCACTTGTTCCAGATTCAGAGGGAATTCTAGACCCAGATCCATAAGAACCTGAAGGTATGGCAACTAAAGATGAATATGATAGAATTCTAGATCCAGATCCACAAGAACCTGAAGGTCTAGCAACTGATAATGACGATGAGTGAATGGGAGATCTAGATCCACAAGAACCTGAAGATCTCTCACCTAATATTCCTCCTCTTCCTCGATGGGAATCTGTTACACTTTGATTTGCCGGTGATTTGGTTGGTGATCCACATGATCATAGAAGAAACAGATCATATTTTTAGCATGGAAGGTTTCATCCTTCTCACATTATTGACCCATTGTAGATTGATCGATCCTTCTTCAGAAAAGAAGGGCACTTGCCTCCTTCAAGGGTAAGTCATGATATGCTAGTTTAGCACCTTCAGTCTATTTTTGAGGGAGGGATTTATTCCCAATGGGTTTTCCCTCTTTCCTCAATTAGTTTATTTAGATTGATTGTACGGGGTGACCTTTGGTCTCAGTAACCAGGGCCCTATCTTGATGTTTTATAGGGTGACCTTTGGTCTTAGTTACCAGGGCCCTATTCTTCAGTTATTTCCTCATAGTATAGCTTGCGGGGGGGTGTTGGAATATTATCCCCATCATTTTGTATTTTGCATGCTTGCATGTAGATCTGCATGCTGCATGCATCCAGTCATCCTCATGGTGGTCTCCCCAGCACCTAGAGCTTGTTCCTAGCTCTTATTTTCCTGCATGCAAAACTGCATGCTACATGCATTTGCATGCATTCATCCATCATCATGGTGGACCTCCCAGTTCTTGGAGCTTGGTTCTAGCTCTCCATAGCATGTCTACAGCCACCAGGGGGCCTCCCACCTAGAAAAGGTGCCCTTCTCTAGTCTCTTGCATGACTAGTGCGCCTTTCTCACCTACCACAGCCAGTTAGGCTCCCTTCTCACCTACCAATCATTTATCACTTAGTTCTTCCTTGATTTGAGGCTAGATTGACTCCTCCACTGACTGTTTCACTCTGATAGACCTCCAGTGAGACTAGTCTGTCCATTCTAACTACAGTTAGCTCCTCATTCGCCCTTCACTAAGCCTCATTCATTCAGTCCATGCCCACCTCACTCGGTTAGACTCCTCATGCACCATCCACTGAGCCTCCTTCATTCAGTTATTGCCTACTTCACTCAGTTAGACTCAGTTGACTGACTGTCACATCTGATGATTGATACTTTGATTGGATGATGACTCCACTATCATTCAAGCCACACTCTGAGTTAGGAATTCAAATGCCCTACTTGGCCTATTCGAATCCTATATTATGCACCTTACTGTTCTATTGTATTCATTCACTTACATTCTTATTAATTGTATAATACTGAGATTATGTTCTATTCTACTGTGTTTATGAGTGATCATTGAGTGTCTCCTTCTCTTCTTCTTTGCAACATATTTGTGAGTTTGATTGTGAGTTTCTATAGCTGTCAGATCATTGCATATTATTACAGATAAGGTATAAAAATATATATCTATTCATATTACGCATGCTGGAAATATAAATCTTTTCCACTATCCACATAATCAACTCATTATATAGTCGACAGATTGTATTTTATCTACATTAAACTTTTTCTTTAAAACTCGCTCAGATTGGAAAAAGCTCGACGTCATCTAAACAATGCATCATCACCACAACAACAACATTTAGGTTTTCATTAATAGCTTAACACAAGTCAAGGGTTTGAGTCTCACGAGGGCTCATCCCTGTGTTATTTATATATATAGTATACAAATAGATTTAGTACAATGGAAGGGTTTAGGGTTTAAACCCTGTTACAACCAAAATCAATTAACATTACAACACAGATCCAAAACTGACGCATTCCAAGAAAAAAAACGAATTTATAAATTAGGGCTTGGCCCAAACAAGTTACACATTTATCCTAAAATTACAAACAATTAAATTGTCAACGAGGCCGAGATAAATTAGTAGCCTTAACATTTCAGGATTATACAAAATGTTGTAAAACAGTAACTCTATATTCCATTAAAAAAATTACAAGTGCAGTATTTTTGCGTAAGGTTACCACGAAGGTTCCCAAAATAGATAAACAAAACTACTGAAAATCTTAAAGAACAGTTGGTCGAAACCCAACACTGGCTTTTATCCAGGAAAAACATTTACATTATCGACGCTGCCTAAAATTCCAAATAGCTCATTTTTTTTATCAAACAATCACTGGAGAGGGGCAACGCAAACAACAACCCTAAATTTTGTTGACAGAGGTGTCATTGGGTGGAAGGCCTGAAGCTTACCGTGGTATCCAACCACTAGAGTTGTTTCTCGTTTACCCCAAGCTACCGCCGAGACCCAAGTCAAGACCAGGAGGCAGAACATTTCTCTGTCAACACAAGAAGGAAAGAGGTTAAAAAGAATGAACAACAATTCATAAAAAGAAACTTACAAGCAGTTAAGCTATTACAAGTGAAACACAGAGTCATACCTTCGCAAGTTTCGATTTTTGTTTGATATTTCACCACGACTTCAATGGATGAGAAACAAAGAGATGAGAGTTTGACTCTCCAATGTACGCATGAAAAAAGGCAATAGCCAAACACCATGACCACGATTGAACCTTAGCAGGAACCAACTCAGAAAACTGTGTGTGTTGATGTAATTGTAACTTCGGAATGTATTTCAACTATGTATATTGTACTCCTATAGAGATGGTATTATTCCTCTATACAGAAGTGTCGTCATTTATATTGTAAGTGTCGTAACTTATGCTTGATGGGTTATTAGACCAGCTTGATGGGTTCGTCCCTGTATAAGTCATGTGGGTAAAAGGGTTATTAGACCACCCTATTGGGGGTCGACACTGTCAGCATTATGTTAAGTGGTTAAGTTGAGGCCAACCTAGTAAGGTTATTAGGCAAGTCAAAGTCAAGTATAAATAGAGTGTGGGATGCACTCTATTTGATCATTCACTTTCTCACTTATACACTCATTGGAGAGTGGCACACTAGTGAAGGAGGAGAAGCTGCTGCTAGGAGACTATCTCGTATGCTTGGGTTTTGTATCATTGCTCTATCTATCTCTGAGGAAGTTATTGGGTTTTTTCACCTTTATGGTTTTCCCCAAGGAAACTCTGTGTGTCTATTGTCTCATGTGATTGCTTTTTGTGATTGATATGCTTGATATGTTGTACATGTTATTCTCTTAGTAAAGATCCTAGAGTATGTTGAATTAATGCTAAAAAATTAACATGGTATCAGAGCTAACCTGAGAAGAAGACACTGTGCAGTTGCAGAAGATAGGGCTTCTTGTTTTTGGGTTTCTCTCCACAGATCTTGAAAGGAAGTAGGGTAGATTGACTCTCTTCATCAAGGTGCATCTTTCTGTCCAATTAGAATTCAATTATGGGCACTTTCATTTTTGGCCCTAAAAATTAGGGTTTCCTAAAAAATAGGAATTTCTGAAATATGAGACCATGGCTGGAAGCTTCTTGGAAAAATCGAAGTTTAGAGCTTTGGATCAAACTTTTTGGTTGGGTGAAGCTCCGGGAAAATCAAACCCTAGTTTGGGGTCCTCTCTAGTGAAGCCGAAAATTAGGTCTTTTGGAAAAGTTGGAATTTTTGAAATCTGAGACCATTGCTGGAAGCTCCTTTAAAAAATCGAAGTTTAGAGACCAAGATCGAACTTTTTGGATGGATGAAGCTCTGGGAAAATCATACCCTAATTCAGGGTCCTCCCAAGTGATTTCGAAAGTTTGAAAAGCAAATTTGAGGGGTGAAACTTTGCAGTTTTCAAATTCTGAGTATACCAACTTGATCATCTCGTCAAGGCGCATCTTTCTATCCTTTCAAAAGTTTGAAATTCAAAGTTTGAATTTTTAGGGTTTCTCTAACAAACCCTAATCCAGCTCCAGATCCAGATTTCTACAAATCAAGTGGTAAGACCTAAATCTTTTTTATTTTCATTTGAAGTACTCTTTAAGATGTCTCACCACACCAAGCTTGAGGATAAGCTTGAAGGGGCTGATAACTTCCGAGCATGGAAGTATAGGATTGGGTTAATTCTAGAAGAGAGTGAGTTGGACACCTACATAAGTGAAGGGGTTCCTGTCCCAGAGGGAAAAGAGACTAAGGCCTTACTCAAGAGGAACTTAGTCAAGTCTAAAAGGATCATTGCTGATTCTATAAAAAACCATCTCATGCCACATGTGTCATCTTTGAAGACACCTAAGGAGATGTTTGATTCCTTGACCAATCTATTTAAAGGGAAGAATATAAATCAGAAGATGACCTTGAGGAATCAATTAAAGAATATCAAGTTCCAGAATGCGGAGACCATACAGTCTTATTTCTCAAGGGTCTCCCAGATAAAAGAACAACTTGAAGTTGTGGGAGAAGTTATAGAGAATGGAGAAGTGGTAATGACCATTCTTAATGGCCTTCCTAGGTCATGGGATTCCTTCATCCAAGGAATTTGTGCTAGGAAGAAACTTATCTCTTTCAGTAAGCTGTGGGGAGAAAGATCACAGGAAGAAGCTCGGATTGTAGCTCGAGAAGAGAAGATGGGGAATGAAGATCAAGCTCTCACAGCACATACCAAGAAGAGGACACTTTTCCTCAAATTGTCCTAAGAACAAAAGGAACAACAACAACAACTACTACAAGCAATCTGACAGGTATGACTTATAGGTATGTTTTGAAATCTGTTCATGATTAAGTTTATAATATGACTGTCTTCATGTTATTGAGTTTAGTAACAATCTTGTTTAATTTTAGACTTGTCTTATCACCCTAGTAAAAGTATGAATGCATGATAGAAGACATTCATTGATTAGGGTTATGACGCTTATGATTGTATTATGATTGTATTAATGCACTGTGGTGTTGTATGAGGAGAATGTTATCATCTAACATGAAGGTACAAATCAAGTCCTAGATCAAGACCATAGTGACATGAAGACAAAGACTCATCCATAGTCATGGATCACATAGAGGTATGTATAATTTGGTTCTACAATGGTTAACTTATGAGTTATGCAGGTCATTGAAGAGAACAAGAAAAACATTGCTAGATATAACTAGCAAATATGATGACCAGGTATGTTTTTCCTATATCAAGTTAGAATCCTACCCTATGTAAGGATCTTATACTTTTGTATGATTGATAATGATTACTCATGAAGTTACAAGTTTGAGTAATCTAGGGTTTATGCATATTATGTCTCTTACCTGGATTGATGATATGAATAACCAGAAGAGTTCTATGGTCAAATATGAATATGCATGCATAAGAGAAGTCTTCCCTGAAACTCTGAATGCTAATGCTTATTATCTATGTTTGAAATGATCATGACTATATATGTTTAAGATTATTGTGTTGTGATAATATTAAGATTATACTAATGAATGTATGATTATGTATGAGATCTCGAGGATAACACAATGATGATATTAGTAAGCATGCATAGTTATCGAGGATGGATATAAGTTTAAGGACATGTAATCCGGGAAGCAAAGATCAAGAGAGAGCACACTCCAATAGTTCCTGCAAGGAAGCAAAGATTGAGAGGGAGTCCACCCAAAAAACAAACAAAGATAAGTATTTGAATTGTCATTTCTTGTATATTTATTGTTTAAATAATAATGTTCAAAGATGTATATACTTATGTTCCTAGACTTAGGTTGTGTATCATGCATATTAGAATAATTGCATTAATGAACAGTATACCACTAATATGCATGTAATGGGTAAGTGGCCTATGGCACTGTACAACATTCCATTGCTACTTATCTAGAATGAAACCTCTTTGCTGACATGTTGGGAGTTGTGCACACTCTTAACAATGTTCTGGTAGAGATTGGAAGGCATCCAGAAAGTTATGTGATATGGATAAATGTTGTATTGAAGCATTTACTAAAATAATTGCATGACTGTATGACATATTTATTTATGTGTAAGAATTTGTTCTGAAAACTATGAGATGTTTCTAATCATGCAATTTAACTTATCTTTGTAGGAAAGATCGTATATGAGTACCTACAAAAGAAGGACTACAACATTTGTTCAGCAACAAATCTATCTATTGAAGAATCTGAAGTTCCCAGGATCCGGGATGAAGTAATGATGCCATGATCAGTCGATCATGAAGAATGATGTTTGGGATGTGATTCCAAGACCTGCAGGGAAGTCTGTTGTGACTTCCAAGTGGATCTATAAGATCAAGCATGCTGCAAATGGTAGCATGGAGAAATACAAAGCTAGATTTGTAGCTCGTGGCTTCTCCTAGAAAGAGGGAATAGACTATGAAGAGACTTTTGCTCCTGTAGCCAGATACACTTCCATCAGATTAGTACTTGCTCTGGCTGCAGTGATGAAGTGGAAGATACACTAGATGGATGTCAAGACAACTTTCTTGAATGGTGTAGTCAAGGAGGAAGTGTATGTGGAGCAACCACTTGGTTTTAAGACACATGATAGGAAGTCATATGTGTGCAGGTTGAAGAAAGCCTTGTATGGATTGAAGCAAGCTCCTAGAACTTGGTATGGTAGGATGGAAAACTTCCTATCCAGTTTGGGCTTTACTAAGAGTAAAGCGGATTCCAACCTTTACTAGAAGGTTGAGGAAGGCAATCTTGTGATACTACTACTATATGTGGATGACTTGTTTGTTACAGGTGAGAATGGGTTGATTGCCGACACCAAGAGGAAGATTATTGCCGAGTTCGAGATGAAGGACCTGGGGATGATGCATTATTTCCTAGGTATGGAGGTGTGGCTGAGTGCAGATAGAATCTTCCTTGGACAAGGGAAATATGCAGTAGAGATCCTGAAGAGGTTCGGGATGATGGACTACAACGCCATGGCCACACCTATGGAATCAAACTTGAAGCTTCTGTGTGATGCTTCATCTGATCCGATTGATGTCACAGTGTATCATCAGATGATTGGTTCCTTGATGTATCTGACGAACACGAGACCATATATTTGCTTTGCAGTGAACACATTGAGCCATTTATTGATGGATCCCATAGGTGTTCACCTGGTTGCTGTAAAGCATATTCTGAGGTACCTGAAGGGTACAATTGATTATGGGCTTAAGTATGATGTGAATCAAAAGTTTAACTTGTAAGGTTATGTTGATTTAGATTGGGTAGGTAGTGCTGTAGATAGGAAGAGCACTTCTGGGTGCTTCTTCAGTATGGGATCAAGTGTGATCTCTTGGTTTAGATGGAAGCAGTCCTACGTAGCACTAAGTATAGCCGAGGCAGAGTATGTTGCAGCTTGTTCAGCTAGTTGTGAGGCAATATGGCTTAGGAATCTACTGTCTGAGTTATTTGATATCCCGTTGGAGGCTACTGGTATCTTTTGTGACAACCAGAGTTGTGTGAAGTTGTCTGAGAACCCGATGTTCCACGACAGGTTGAAGCACATTGAGATCAAATATCACTATATCAGGTATATGGTGCAGAGAGGAGTAGTGAAGCTCTTGTATGTTGCGATGGATGAGTAGGTTGCAGATGTGTTGACGAAACCACTAGCTAGAGTGAAGTTCAAGTACTTCAGAGAGAGGCTTGGTGTTCTTCAGATTGACGACACTTCGAGGAAGAAGTGATGGACACATTTGCTGGAGCCATTCCAAGCATGGTGAGAGGAGGATCCTTCCCATGGCTGTGGATGTAAGCGCTGGATGATGAGCATCAGGACGATGGTCCAGTTACTGCTCTGTATATGCATCATGTTGGATGCTGGATATGATCAGTTGGATCATGTATCTGTATATGCATCATGTTGGATGATGGATATGATCAGTTGGATCATGTATATGTATATGCATCATGTTGGATGCTGGATATGATCAGTTGGATCATGTATATGTATATGCATCATGTTGGATGCTGGATATGATCAGTTGGATCATGCATATGTATATGCATAATGTTGGATGATTGATATGATCAGTTGGATCATGTATGATGATATGTATCAGGTAGATACTATATATGCATCAGGTGGATGCATTGTATGATCAGGATGATCATATGTGATGATATGCATCAGGTGGATACATTACATAATCAGTTGTATTATGTGTGATGAGTTCCAAAGACACAGATGCACATGTGCCATTCGAGCATGGTTGAAGTGTGTCTTCCCATGGTGTAGATATAAGTGTTGTGCCATTCGAGCATGGTTGAAGTGTGTCTTCCCATGGCTGCGATATAAGTGTTGTGCCATCCGAGCATGGTTGAAGTGTGTCTTCCCATGGCTGCGATATAAGTGTTGTGCCATTTGAGCATGTTTGAAGTGTGTCTTCCCATGGCTGCGATATAAGTGTGATGCCATTCTAGCATGGTTGAAGTGTGTCTTCCCATGGCGTAGATATAAGTGTTGAGCGTTTCACGGATGGTTGAAGTGTGTCTTCCCATGCCGGTGAATGTAAGTGTTGTGTGATGTGCATCTGGGTTGTGCTTCGTGAACATTGCTATGATCAGTACGATCATGAGTATCAGGATGATACTCTGTGGCCGTGGATAGGTTGTGCAGATAAGCATATAATAGCGCCCTGGGAGATTTGCAGATACTCTTTCAAGGTTTTTCCTATGGCATATAATAGTGCCCTGGGATATCTTTCAAATGCTCTTTCAAGGTTTTGCTTGGGAGGACATATAATAGCGCCCTGGGAGGTTTGTAGATACTCTTTCGAGGTTTTTCCTATGGCATATAATAGCACTCTGGGATATCTTGGAAATGCTCTTTCGAGGTTTTGTCCTATGGAATATAATAGCTCCCTAGGAGATCCGATAGGTTGAGATGTGTGCTCATAGTCAGTCCTGGGATGCTCTTTCAAGGTTTTTCCATGACCACATATAATAGCGCCCTGGGAGATCCGATAGGTTGAGCTATGTGCTCGTAATCAGTCATGGGATTCTCTTTCAAGGTTTTGTGGTGGGGTCACATGTAATAGCTCCTTGGGAGATCTGATAGGTTGGGATGTGTGCCCATAATCAATCATGGGATGCTCTTGCAAGGTTTTGTGATGCACGTAATAAGTCCTGAGGATTTCGCAGTATGGCTAGTGATGATGAAGACCTGCAGGTGGTGGGCCTACATCTAGTATGAAAAAGAACTGGCTCTATAGAACTTCCTATGACGAGTATATCAGATATTGATTGAGATAGTAGAAACCGTGACGATGACGATGATTCGATGACAATGATCCAAAGAAGAAGACTTGTGCTAGCGGATCTGTGTCGAGAAATACCTTCCTAGTTAAGAGGGAGTGTTGATGTAATTTTAACTTCGGAATGTATTTCACGTATGTATATTGTACTCCTATAGAGATGGTATTATTCCTCTATACGGAAGTGTTGTCATTTATATTGTAAGTGTCGTAACTTATACTTGATGGGTTATTAGACCACCTTGATGGGGTCGGCCCTGTATAAGTCATGTGGGTTAAATGGTTATTAGACCACCCTATTGGGGGTCGGTCCTATCAGCATTATGTTAAGTGGTTAAGTTGAGGCCGACCTAGTAAGGTTATTAGGCAAGTCAAAGTCAAGTATAAATAGAGTGTGGGAGGCACTCTATTTGATCATTCACTTTCTCACTTATACACTCATTGGAGAGTGGCGCACTAGTGGAGGAGGAGAAGCTGCTACTAGGAGAATATCTCTTATGCTTGGGTTTTGTATCATTGCTCTATCTATCTCTAATGAAGTTATTGGGGTTTTTCACCTTTATGGTTTTCCCCAAGGAAACTCTGTGTGTCTATTGTCTCATGTGATTGCTTGTTGTGATTGATATGCTTGATATGCTGTACATGTTATTCACTCAGTAAAGATCCTAGATTATGTTGAATTAATGCTCAAAAATTAACAGTGAGTAGGTAGTTCATTGGCCATGGAGGTCGAGAGCTTCAAAGAGCTCTGCTCTCCATTTTACAAATGATCCAAATGACCCTCGTAACTCCCTTTTCGATGATAGGGTTTTGGGTTTTGTACTTGAGGAGTCGAGTTGGAAAGAATCAAATGGCCTCATTAAATTCCATATAGCTTCCAACCACATATCATAAATTTAAACCTGTTACGCTATAGTTCTTACCCATAATTCATATCGTGGATTATTGCCATGGCGTCAGTTTGATTTTTGAAACCTTTTCATATAGTTTTTAGGATCACACTTTTTCCATCAAGACTTGGTTAGGGATATCCAACCCTATAGTGAAGAATTGATCAAGTTTATATTTGCAACATAATTAACTATGCAAAGAAGTTGCGTATAGCCATGATAACCATGGTCATAATACCAACACCAAAATTATGAATGTAAGCCAAACCTGTAACCTGTGCAAGTTATCATGAAGCGTTAGCTTAAAAATCTAAGTAAGCTTCGGGACGTCATCGAGAACCCCTTCAACAAAAGAATTACATGTTCAATATTAACATTGTAATCATAACTACGAAATCATATTATGACCAGAAGAATGACAAATTAAATATCGACGTCGTCATAAGCAATAATTTATCATATTAAAGACAGCCAAAAGAACTTTGTATTCAGTGATTAAGACGCATTAAATAAACGATGAATTTTGTAAACAAATAAGTGTCACCAATACAAATGTAGTTAAGCAATTAATAAAGAGTTAAATGTTCACAAGTATACATTCTGCATATTAAATGTAACGTTTATACTACATAGACAAATTTTAAATTTTGATGGATTTTTGGAGGTGGTATCAGAGTGCAAGTTCAAATACTAGGCCTGAAAGTGGCTCAACTCATGCATTCAAATTTTAAAAAAAATAAAATCACTGACTTGTTTCAAATTTGCTTATGTACAGAAAAACTATATATTTGTTTTGCAGGTAATGGACGGATTAGATGCATCCGTGGAGGATGGATCCCATCATAATGAACAAAATAATCATGAACATGAACATATTAACGAAGAAAATATATACGTGGAATTAAAGGATAATTCATCCGAACTACTTCGAACAGTTAAAGATTTAAAAGCTGAAATGAAAACTGTTAAGGAAGAAAATGAAAGGATTCTGAAGGCACAGGAAGAATTGAATCAAATATTGTTAGATAAATTTCATAATGAGGGAAAAGATAAAAGAACAGAATCTAAATCTGAATCTGGAACTATGTCTTATCAATACAAAGGTAATAAGTTAAAATTCTCTAAAAATGAAAGTAATTCCTCTTCTGAAACTGATGTTAAAACACATAGAAAGAGACATCGGTATTCCAGTGACAGCAGTGACAGTGACTGCAGTCCTAAAAAGAGGAAATACAAACCTTAGGAAGAAATCTCAGTAGAGTTCAAAAAGATAAAACCTCCAATGTTTAATGGAGAGATAGAGAAATAAGAAGAAGTCGAAGCATGGATGTCTGGGATGAAGAAATATTTCCAAATCTATAATTAATCAGACATGATGAAATCTAAGATGGTCATTTATAATCTAACTGGAAAAGCAAATATATGGTGGCAAGATATCAAAAGAGTAAAAAGTCTTAAAGAAAAGTATCTAACTTGGAGTACTTTTAAGGCATTGTTTAAAAATAAATTTATGTCCAAACAATACTATGAAGAAAATGCTAAAGAATTCTATGAGTTGAAGTTAGGTTCTATGAACATGAAAGAGCTAAGCAGTAAATTTTTAAGTTTATTAAGGTATGTACCATATATCAGTGACGAAAAGCCTAAAATACGACGATTTCTGAGTTGTTTGCCTTTCCACATCAAGGACATAATCAAATATGATAACCCTAAGAGTCTTGAGGAGGCTATAGGAAGGTGAATTTCTATTATGAACATAACAGAAAAAGAGAAAGTGTACCTAGCTGGAAGGTTAAAGGGCCAAGTAATTTTGAACAAAGGAGAAAGAATTTTAAATATAACAGGAATGTTGGAAATAAAAATTCTTGAAATTTTCCTAACAAAAATTTTCGAGGAACTAATTTTAAAAGCAATATAGAGCAAAATTTTACAGTTGCAAGAAACAGAGACATAACTAATAATTATGCTAAAAATAACGAACAAAAAGAACCTGTAAAATGCTAGGAATTCCAAGGCCACATTATGCAACAAACTGTCCGAACATAAAAAGAAACGCCAGCAACATCCATACAATGCAGGAAGAGGAAACAGTTGTTGAACTAGTAAGGGAGATGCCCAGAATCAATGCAGCCTTGGAGAATTGATAGGTTGATCATCAAACCTCAATGGTCGAAATAGAAGGTATGCTACAAAACATACCCATCTCTATTCTAATTGACCTAGGTGCTAGCTTAAGTTATGTATCGCCTGGTATGGTAGAAAGTTGTAAATTACATTTGGAAAAGTTTGAAAAATCTTGGCTAGTTCAATTAGCTACAAGAACCAAAAGAAAGGTAGTCAATTATGTTGAAAATTGTGAATTGTTTATGAGCCAGTTTAAGACCCCAAGTAAAATTGAATGTATTACCGTTAGGGTCTTATGATGTTTTGATCGGTATGGATTGGCTAGAAAGGCATAGAGTAATTTTGAATTGTTTTGAAAAGACATTTACATGCTTGAATGATAAAGGAGAAACTATTGTAGTAAAAGGAGTACCTAGAAAAGTTTCTATTAGATAGATTTTCGCTTTGCAAATGAAAAAGGTTGTACGTAAAGGATGTAAAATATTTGATGTACATGTTGTAAATGATGAACACACAGATAAGGAAGATAAATTAAAACTTGAAGATATACCAATCCTAAGATACTTTTCAGATGTATTCCTGGAAGAAATTCCAGGTTTACCTCTAAAAAGAGAATTGGAATTTACCATTGAGTTGGTACGTGGAGCGGTACCAAACTCAAAATCTCCTTACCGGATGAATATCCTAGAACAAATTAAAATCACAGTTAAAGGAATTAATAGATAAAAATTAAATAATACCAAGTGTGTCTCCTTGGGGAGCACCCATTATATTCATTAAAAAGAAAGACGGTACTTTGCGTTTATACATAGATTATCGACAGTTAAATAAAATGAAGATTAAAAATAGATATCCGTTGCCCCGCATAGATGATCTGTTTGATCAAGTACGCAGAGCGACGATATTCTCACAGATAGAATTGAGATCTGGATATCATCAAGTCAGAATTAAAGACGAAGATATATTTAAGACTGCATTTAGAACCCGTTACGAGAATTATGAATTTGTAGTTATGCCTTTTGGGCTAATGAATGCTCTAGTAGTTTTCATGTGCTTAATGAATAATGTTATACATAAATATTTGGATAAATTCGTAATTGTTTTTATTGATGATATACTAATCTATTCAAAGAATAAGGCAGAACGTGATGAACACTTACAAATAATATTACAATTCTTAAGAGAACATCAACTGTACGCTAAATTTAGCAAGTGTGAATTGTTTAAGGATAAAATTCAGTATCTAGGGCATGTGATATCCAAAGATGGAATCTCAGTTGACCTGAATAAAATTCGAGCAATTAATGAATGGCCTGTCCCTAAAGATGTAACAAATGTGCGTTCGTTCATGGGGATCACAGGTTACTACCGAAATTTTATATAAGGATTCTCTAGAATCGCAAATCCCATAACCTCTTTATAGAAAAAGGGAAATAAATTTGTTTGGGATCAAAAGTGTGAAGAAAGCTTTAAAAAGTTAAAAGAACTGTTAACTACTGCACTATCCTAAAAATTGCAGATCCAAACAAGGACTTTGTTGTATGCACTGATGCATGCAATGATGGCCTTAGTGGAGTCTTAACACAAGAAGGTCATGTAATAGTGTATGAGTGAAGAAAGCTAAAAATTCATGAAAATAATTACACTACCTATGATTTAGATTTGGCTACTGTAATACATGATTTGAAGATGTGTCACCATCATCTAATTGGTAGAATATTTTTATTAATGATAGATAATAAATCTCTAAAATATTTGTTGGATCAACAAAATCTGAACGTAAGGCAAGCTAGGTGGTTAGCTTTCCTTAGTGAATATGATTTCGAGATCAAACATATAAAAGGTAAAGAAAATAAGGTGGTTAATGCCTTCAGAAGAAATGCAAAACTAAATTTTATGGCAACAGTTAGTACTTATAAAATAGATTTAGAAAATCAACTTGAAGAAGGGATAAAACTGGATAACAATTATTAGAAATTACAAGAAAAAGTTGCAGGAAATGAATCAGAAAATATAAAAACAGATTTCAGTCTGAATGAAGAAGTTCTAATGCTGTATAAAAATAGACTGTATGTGCCAAATGTACTAGAAATTAAATTGTTGATTTTAAATAAAGTACATAAAAGTCCTTATTCAAGACATCCTGGTTACCAAAAGATGATAACGATGTTAAGAAAATATTATTTTTGGCCTAACATGAAGAATGAGGTGGCCGAATACATCGTTAGGTGTATCGAATGCCAACAAGTTAAGGCGGAGCATCAATGACCAGCTGGTTTGTAGCGACCCCAGATTTTGGGGTCCCCCAAAAAGACTTTCTAAGTAATACTAACATCCTACGAAAATTCTAAATCTTAAAAATCAGATATGGAACCATAAATAAAAATGCATAAATTCAACATGTACATAAAAATGGAACAATATACTTGATTCCGATGGTTGTAGGTTGTTGTAGCCAACATCCCTTGCCTCTTTGATCCAGCCATCCAAACTCCCGATTTACTAAAGACCTCTCGGTTTACCTCCCTACCATATCGAGGGTACTCTTCTTTCCCCCGAACCCCCGAGCATTTTGGGATCGTAAGAACACACAATGCAAGCTTTCTACTAGGATCTCCCAATCCTCGGATAGCTCAACCCAACTCACAAGAATCACAAGATCATTTCTCAATTACGGTGCCCGTCCAGCACTAGGGAGCAAGAGAGTCCATTCTCCCTCTCCTCCCTTTCTTTTATAACCAAAATATCCATGCCAAGTGTATCATCATGCAAAAATATTATTTAATTTAAAAATTATCTAATATTTATTCTCATAATACAAGTGTCACTTTATCTTTAAGTGTGCACCTAAATCATTACATTGTCTCCTTGTTGTCTCCTTACTTAATTTCTCTAATCCCTAAATCAATGGGATGTAGGTGGAGTGGTTTCTACTAGAGTCCTAGTTGTATTTTGCTTACTAATAAGTTTATTCATTAATCTTTTTTTTCATATGTTTTCTAGTAGATGGACACATTGTCTTCTAAGTTTTTCTCTTTTCTAAAATAAAAAGAAATAAGAAATATTCTTTTATTAAATTATTTAATCTACTTTTAATTATTTTTCCCTTTTTCAAAATATCTATAATGAATAATAAAGTATCTCTTCTATTAGAACTTTCAACCTAGATCAAGTTTTCATTTTTCAAAGAATAATAATAAAGAAATGGATTAAAATATTTCTTTTGCCAAAACTTCTAATCTATTTCAAGTTTTCTCATTTTCTTCAAATATAATATAATAAATCTATTTCTTTTATTATATTTCTTTAAACTTTATATTATTGATTAATAATCTCTTCCTGTTCCTGTTTGGATACCCCTTCGGCGGACCCTTCCGAAAATTCATTTTCTTTCTTCTTGTGAGGAGAACTGTGTAGCGATCGGGGAGTCGTTACTGCGATCTCTCGACTACACTTCTTGGAGACTAAGGGATGTTGAGGGATAAGGTTCTTCTTATCGTGTGCCCCTCAACTCTCGTACGCGACCAAGTCGGTATGGCCTCTCCTGTACGACACACGCTTCCCTGGGCCAACTCGCAAGATTCTGACCCATACGTGGAGTGCTAATTCAGGGTCGATAGTCTGTCATCATACCCCTATGTGTTCTTTCCGTTCTTAAGACCCCTATAATTCCATTGTGGGTTAGTCAATAAATCATCCTACCCGCCACTGCACACACACACTCAAAGCGCACATTAGTAGCGCTGCACTATGAAATATTTCATTATCCATCATAATATCTGAGTTAGTCGAGCATATATTTCATTCATCATTTTCATTATAAAGTCATTTCGTCATTCATCATAATATCTCAGTCACTCGAGCATATATTTGATTCAACATTTTCTCTCAATCAGTCAAGCATATCTAACATTCAGTCATCATTCATTTCATACATTCGCTAATCATTAAGCATAGCATTCATTTATTAAGTAAGGTTTCAATTTATATAAGTGTCGTTCATTGTGTCTTTTTCGTTTATCATTTGTCGTCATGCAAATCATCATGCGTCCTTTAGCTGTTCAAACATTTCCAATATTCAAAGGACCATTTACTAAAGTTTATTCGATTGGGTCACTTCGCAAGTGTCCTCAAGTCTATGGTCAGTTAATGTACCAAGGTAGGAGTTACATGGTTTATTACAGCAATTACCAATCCCATATTGTAAGTGGGAAATTATCAGTATTGATTTTATAACCGGTCTGCCTAAGAATCAAAACCAAAATGATTATATAATGGTAGTAGTAGATAAGCTTAGCAAGGTAGCTCATTTTATACCTAACAAAACTACTTTTAAGGCTACTAATATTGTTGATGTGTTTATGAAGCAAGTTTTTTGTTTGCATGGAATTCCTAAGGTAATAATTTCTGATCGAGATTCTAAATTTACTGGAAATTTTTGGAAGTCATTGTTTAAAGGTTTGGATACTAAATTAAATTTCAGCACATCTTTTCATCCGCAAACGGATGGACATACTTAAAGAGTAAATCTGGTTCTAGAGGATATGTTAAGAATGTATGTTAGAGATCAGCCAAAGAAGTGGGAAGAATATCTGCACTTAGTTGAATTTGCTTATAATAATCATTATGAAGCTTCAACTAAACTTAGTCCTTTTGAAATTTTGTATGGTAAAAAGTGTAATACTCCCATCTCACGGAGTAATCTAGTTGATAGATTGATCTTAGGACCCGAATTGTTGAAAGAGATGGAACTAACAGTGAAGCAGGTACAAAGCAATCTGAAAATTGCACAAGACAGACAAAAAAGTCATGTAGATCTAAAAAGAACTCAGAAAGAATTCCAAGTAGGTGAGCATATTTTTGTCAAGGTAAAACCCAGAAAAAACTCTTTTAAGCTGGGGAGTTGTGCTAAATTAGCACCCAGGTATTGTGGACCATTTGAAATATTATCAAGAGTTGGACCGATGGCTTATCAGTTGGCTTTGCCACCAAATCTTAAAATACATAATGTATTTCATATTTCTATTTTGAAAAAGTATGTACATGATGCTACGCATGTAATCAATTGGAATGATATATAGGTGGAACCAGAAGGATATTTTTAGGTGGAACCGGATTGTATCCTCAACAAGAGAGAAATTTTACTCTGGAATCACACCATTGGACAGGTAAAGGTGCAATGGAAGCACCTTAGTCTAGATGAAGAAACCTGGGAATTGGAAAGTCATATGCGGGAAGCATATCCAATTATGTTCCAGGAAGACTGAGATGAGGATTAAGCAACATCGAAGATGATGTTGAACTTAAGAGGGGGTGTTTGTAACCTACCTAGACTTGAAACATTTTATGTTGTGGAAAACATTACATTAAAAGTTATTGTAATGTTTAATGTTATTGACCAAGGATGGTCAATGATGACTATAATTGAATATTATTATATTCTAATAAATTAAAATAGGAGACACTCATCCAAAGAGGACCATTGAAGAGTGTTCACTGCACCACTAGGAGGAATGAACTGGTGTAGAAGGCAATTGACAAGTGGATGCATCTGAACTCACTTACTAGCTGTTGCAGGAGGCAAGCTCCCTAAAAATGCGGTCATGTTCCCCAAGGAAGGTGGAACTGAGCAGGTGGCTCATTAAATGATTTTTAACTAACCCAAAGACCTAGGCAAACTTATATCCATCGAATGGAGCAGGAGGCTCACAAATTTTTCCTTTTGATTTACTGGAAACTGCTATGTTGAGCACACAAGAGGAATTCAATGAGGGGATGCTACAATGAGTTGCAGAGTAATACTGTCAGATTATTCTGCCGAGTTTTGCAGAGAGGGATTTGTATGCAAGTCGTCGTGATTGCTGAGATACAAAGTGATTGTCATATACTTCTACACAGTATCTTTGTCCTAGTGGTTTAGTGAATAGGCTCGGGGGTCCTAAAACAAGTAATCTTGGCTGCTTTCAGGAGACAGTTGGGAGGAATGGTCTTCTTTGGGTGTTTGTACACCTACATAGACTAAATAGGTTCTGCGATGTCTTTGTCTTATTATTTTCTAATCTTACTCTGTATATTTTCTGAACAATGTTATCTTGAAGTTAACTAGTTTTTGGATGTTTTCTGGATGATATCTAGGTATTAAAAATTCATTAGCAAATAGAACTGTAAATTTTATTCTGTATAAATGATTGAATGATTAAATCTGAAAAATAGAAGATTGAATAAAATTCTCTCTGTATTTTTCCTTTCACCGAAGTGACGTACTCTAGTACATAAAGTTTATTTAAGTAGATAGATTTGAAAGGATCTCTTAATGATAGATTGAATGCTGATCTCAATAATATTCAGATGCAGACCTATATAGTGTATACTGTAATAAATTACAGATATTTACTAATAAGACTTAGAAGTTTGCAGTTCATAGTTATTTTCTTATAGTATTACAAAGTAGAACAGTGATCTTTTTTGTTTAAAGAAATATATAGTTAAAAATAATCATACTGGAATCGAATGAGTACCATTTGTAAACACAGAGTTTAACATATTCAGAATCAAACTAATGATAGTCGTCATACACATATTATAACTGAAAATACATCAAGGTAATACAATACTTAAACCAAATCAGAATAGATGCATTATCCAACTAAGAGTATACAATGCATGATCCTTTCATCCATAGATAAACTTACCACAAAAAATCAAATCCTTTAAATAGACACAACTTACTTATTACATAAATAATTTATGAATTTATTTCGATACTTCTATAACAATGTACATGATCGACTCATAATGCATAAATTATTACATAGAGTTATAATCATAATGTTGGGTATAAACCTTTCATTGTACTTGTAAAACTACGTTAAGGGCCGAACCCTGTAAACCTTAAATTGAATATCAGTATATTAAGATCATCATAACACGATAGGTGTAAAACCTAAAAAGGAAAACATCATCAATATGCAGGCACAAGTCGCAACCCAGGAATTCCAAGAATTAATTAATGTCAAATATCATATAGTTGAGAGACTGTAGATAAGGTATAAAAATATATATCTATATATATTAAGCATGTTGGAAATATAAATATTTTCCACTATCCACATAATCAACTCATTATATAGTCGACAGATTGTATTTGATCTACATTAAACTTTTTCTTTAAAACTCGCTCAGATTGGACAGATCTCGACGTCATCTAAATGATGCATCATCCCCATAACAAAAAAATTTAGGTTTTCATTAATAGCTTAGCACAAGTCAAGGGTTCGAGTCTCGTGAGGGCTCATACTTGTGTTATTTATTATACGAACAGATTTAGTACAATGGCAGGGTTTAGGGTTTAAACCCTGTTACAAGAAAAATCAATTAACATTACAACAGAGAACCAAAACTGGCGCATTACATGACAAAATATGAATTTATAAATTAGGGATTGGCCCAAACAAGTTACACATTTATCCTAAAATTACAAATAGTTAAATTGTCAAAGAGGCTGAGAGAAATCAATAGCCTTAATATTTCAGGATTATACAAAATGTCAAAAAACAGTAACTCTTTATTCCATTAAAAAAATTACAAGTGTAGTATTTCTTCTTAGTGTTACCACGAAGGTTCCCAAAATAGATAAACAAAAATACTGAAAATATTAAAGAACAATTGGTCAAAACCCAACACTGGCTTTTAGCCAGGAAAAATATTTACATTATCGACGCTGCCTAAAATGCCAAATGGCTCATTTTTTTATTATCAAACAATCACTGGAGAGGGGCAGCGCAAACAACAACCCTAAATTTTGTTGATAGAGGTGTCATCGGGTGGAAGGCCCGAAGCTTACCATTGTATCCAACCACTGGAGTTGTTTTTCCTTTACCCCAAGCTAGCGCAGAGACCCAAGTCGAGACCAGGAGGTGGAACATTTCTCTGTCAACACAAGAAGGCAAGCGGTTAAAAAGAATGAACAACAATTCATAAAAAGAAACTTATAAACAATTAAAATATTACAAGTGAAACACGAAGTCATACCTTCGCAAGTTTCGATTTATGTCTGAGCTTTCACCATAACTTCAATGGATGATAAACAAAGAACTGAGAGTTTGACTCTCCAGTGTATGCATGCAAAAAGACAATAACCAAATAGCACGACCACGATTGAACCTTAGCAGGAACCATCTTAGAAAACTATGTGTAGGTAGTTCACTGGCCATGGCAGTCGAGAGCTCCAAAGAGCTCTGCTCTCCATTTTGCAAATGAGCCAAATGACCCTCGTAACGCCCTTTTTGATGAAAGGGTTTTGGGTTCTGTACTTGAGGAGCCAAGTTGGCAAGAATCACATGGCCTCATTAAATTCCATACATTTGCCAACCACATATCATAAATTTAAACCTGTTACGTTATAGTTCTTACCCATAATTAATATCGTGGATTATTTCCATGGTGCCAGTTTTCTTTTTGAACCCTTTTCATATAGTTTTTAGGATCACACTTTTTCCATCGAGACTTGGTTAGGGATCTCCAACCCTATAGTGAAGAATTGATCAAGTTTATATTTGCAACATAATTAACTATGCAAAGAAGTTGCTTATAGCCATGATAACCATAGCCATAATACCAACACCAAAATTATGAATGTAAACCAAACCGGTAACCTGCCCAAGTTATCATGAAACTTTAGCTTAAAAAGATAAGTAAGCTTCGGGGCGTCACCAAGAAACCCTTCAACAAAAGAATTATATGTTCAATATTAACATCGTAATAATAAGCATGACATCATATTACGACCAGAAGAATGACAAATTAAATATCAACGTCGTTATAAGCAATAAATTTATCATTTTAAAGATAGTCAAAAGAACTCTGTATTCAGTGATTAAGATGCATTAAATAAATGATGAATTTTGTAAACAAATAAGTGTCACCAATACAAATGTAGTTAAGCAATTAATAAAGAGTTAAATGTTCACAAGTATACATTCTGCATATTAAATGTAACGTTTATACTACATAGAATTTTTTTAAATTTTGATGGATTTTTGGAGGTGTTACAGTCTAACTGAGTCTAACTGGTGCATGTGAACACTAATAAAGGGAAGGAGACTACAAGGGCGCATGACAAACTATCAGTAGTCAAGTGGCACTCCGATATAGACAACTGGAATCTACAAGCAGTTAAAATGAGCAATAAATGCATAAACGGAGCAATCAATGCATGAACTGACTGATGAAATCCTAGAAGTGTGTATTAGGGTGTATTAGTATCCAGATGATGAAAACAAGGTGCACTAGGTAGGTAGGAGGGCTACTGATGTCTAAAAACAGGCTCTAGGGGGCTGAAAACACGGGGAGTTCACTCAGTGAACTTGTTACATAACACGATCGTTCGCATGATATTAAAGAATATACCTAATTTCACTAAGTATTGGAAAAGGCCTCCTAAAATTGTATTGTTGAACCCCCCTCCCAATATACTTTTCCAATTAAAAAAACCTCTAGTTTCACCAAATATTGTAGGTATCCATTTTTATCAACCCATTTTTATTACCCCCTTTATATCATATTATCAAGTTCTAACAAACAAGATCCCTAATGCATCTTAGTATAAGCAAACATGATGCTAAATAAAATAATAGTATAATGCTAATAATGATCCCACTAGGATTGTAGGGGCGACTGATCATTTTATAGCATTGGATAGTGGAAGACCCAACGAAATAATAATGGGGATGGAAAAATGCATAAAAGGCAACCCAATCAAGAAATGTTACAAAGAATGTAAAAGACTAATAGTTCAGTAGTTAGTGCAATGCTTAGAAAATATGAGAATTGCAGATGTTTCACACCATAGCCTGCTAATCCACCAATTTTATATCTTCTAAATACAAGTATAGTCATAGAGAACTCATGTTTCCAATAAGCTTAATAAATTAAACTCCATAAAAATGCAAAATTGAAACCCTTTCATGGATGAACTTCCCTACCTTCTTCCTATCAAAACAAACATCATTGATGTTTGAACCCAAATGAACATAGAAAAATTCCTCTTAGTTTTCAATAACACCATATGATCATGTGCATAGATTGGATTTGGGTCATTCACAAGATGCAATGAATTGCCTCTACTTCCTCTACATTTATTCTTGCAATCAAAGAAATCAACAACATTTAGTTACTTTTTCTTGGGTTATATGTAGTCTTTACAGGAATTAAAAAAATTCTCAAGTATAATGATAATATTATAAAAAAATTATTTGAAATTAAATATTCTAGTATAAAATGTTTTCATGTGCAACAATTATATATATATATATATATATATATAAATATATATAATTATAATTTTTGTATATGAAAACATTTTATATTGGAAAATTTAATTTTATTCTAGTATATTTAATAAATATTCTAGTATAAAATGTTTTCACACACACAAACACATATATATAAACTAAAATTAATAAAAGAAATTATCAACATAATTATAATATTATAAAAATATTATTTTAAATTAAATATTTTAATATACAACAATTTTATGTGAGGTTAAAATGTCATTTTTCTTGTAGTGCAAGGATGTGTTTGCATTCAACATGGAGACTATTATGATGATATTATTTGTTTTTTTAAACTAATAAATATGCTAATTAACTATATAATAATTATAATGGACACAGAGAAAATATAATGCCATGTACACTAAGGGAACTTGAGGTACCTTTTATTAAAGGACTTTGCCACCTTCACTTGATCGAGTGCTTGAGGTGACAAGGTGGCCTACAAAGCAACCATGTAAATCATGAAATGAGACCATTGACTAACAAGAGATAAACTTTTACAACAATTTGCTAAACAAAAAATATATGGTGGTTACCTGTAGCATAGGACTTGATAGCAGAACAACCAAGAAATGCGCTAGCTAGCATGATGACTCCAAACATGCCTGAAATAACAATGCAATCATTAAGAAAATGAAAGCATACATATTTACTAGAGAAAAATAAGATACAAGTAACTCTGTCTATGGTTTATTTACCAGAGAAAAATAAGATACTTTGTCTATGTATATGTTTTGGTGTAACTACAAGAATAAATGATGAAATATTTGGGTTACATAAGTTGTCTTCTTTTAATGAGATAAATGCATATGTTGCATAATGATTATTTATGTTGATTCACTACCCTTGAGAGGATTATATGTTTTCTATCGAGTCTTCTTTTCTACTATTGAGTAAAATCCTCTATTCAAATCATTTAAAATGATGGATTGGAAGTCTTATAAAGAAACAATCATTTTGCCTAGTCAAGTTGCATACTCATTTAAAACCCTACAACTCGAGAGACAATCAACAATAATGCACAACACACTATTGTTTCTCTCCCGTCCATAGGAAAATTATTTGTATGGAGTTATGGGTTCCATGTTAAAGGGGATCCAAGAGCTCCTTATTATGTAGTTATGTCACAACACATAGAGCTAGGCCAATTTTTCTTTTAGTTAGAATGATCTTTCACATACAAGTTGTAATGCAACATTGGAATTGTAATAATTTTTTTATCAATAAAATTATATTGTTCCAACATATTCAAACTAGGGTTTAATTTAGGCATTCATTAAATCCTCACTGAAGAAGCACCCACTCAAGGGGACAAGTTAATGAATATTTTTGTTATCTATTTTTATGTTTCAACATAGTGTGATTGCATTCCCAACATTGTGGTTTTCTTATATGTTTTTCATTAATACATGTATGTTCCTTTTTAATTTCATTATGTTGTTCTCCTAATCGTAAGATATTATTCAAATTCATCTAATTTTGAATGAATAGTTTATAGTTATATTGATTCTCAAATGGGCATGATTCATGAAAGAAAATTGTAAAACTCTTGGAGGGATGATGAAGGGGAAGATGGAGATTATCCCAGGTGAGGATTTAAGTAACTCGTGTGTATTAGAGGATGCAAAAGGTTCAAGAAATGAATCTGACACCCACAATGAAAATTTGACAGTGCCACTAGGGATGGAGGTCAACATTATGGGTACGATGTCTGCAAAAGGTTACAACACTTCCTCTTTTCTCATTGGTAGGTAGGTACCCATAATCCTAGCTTCTTTTATTTTTGGAAAGGACTATGCTACTTAATGAATGTAAGCCATCGAAGAAAGGATAATGCACTCCTATTTATGATCACTCCCAACTCTTACATTCTCATACTCTGTCTATGGTTTATATAATAGGAGATAAAGTACATATTTGTTAGACAAAAGAATTCTACACTTAACTGTAAGATTCCTATGGATTATCTGTTAATAGGATTAAAATGCAGAAAATGGTCTATGCATATTTGCACTTATGAATTTTACAAAGATTTATTGTGCATAATAGTGCTCACCCATATATGTTATTTATATGGATTTAGAACTATATAGATTCAATATGCAAACATATATCAAAATGAATAAACTGTGTAGGAAAAAGAAAAGCATTTGTTTAAAAACTTGTTAATTGCTTTATTGGCATTTAGGATACATGCAACCAAACCATTATATTATTGGCAGGATCCCGCTTAATTGTTAAGAGGCATTGCCTGTATGAATGGATTAATAAATTGTTTTAATTGCAACATAAAACTCTGAATTTATCCCTAAGAATTGACCTTCATTATTAGGAAATCATTATAGTTTGATTCAACCTATGGTGGTTATGCCTATTGTTGCTTTTGAAATTGATTCCCTTGGTTAAAATTATAAATGAAATAAAAAGAGTGGAAAAAACATGAGCAACAGCCCTGGTTTTAAAATCCACATCCATGTGTATTAGCACAAAATTCTAACCATGTAAAATACGAGTAGCCTACATGGATCAACTCTCCTGCACTTTGTTTAACAAAAAAATTCCATTAAGCAGGTAAAGACTGGGAACAAGGTACATTTTACAAAAAAAAATTCCATTAATCAGGTAAAGACCTGGAACAAGGTACATTTAATAAAATATAGATATCCATTTTTTTAAGCCAATATTCAATATGCTTAAAATCCTATGGGTTGATCTAATTCCAAGAGAGAAGACATCCTCTGACGCAGAGCAACTTTTTTATGAGAAATTATCATTTACAGCTTAGAATCATTTATGGTGAATTGATGGAAATAATCCCGTGGAGACATCGAATAACAATATATCTTATAATTGAATACAAAAAGAAAAGCACTGAATTTTAAAACCCCAGGGAAGTGGCCCTATCCTGCAGTTGTAAAATAAAAACCCATTAAAAATTAAACTACCATTAAAGAAAACCATCCATTAAAGATAAGCAAAATCATAAATTGAAAATTTAGAAGAGCAGCCTCATTGGGATCTATTGCTGGTCTTTGCTGGTTGACCTAGAGCCGCTAGTCCTGGATCAACTGGTTGGGCAACCAGAACATTCTCTGGTTGATCGATTGGGTACTCGACAAGAGCAACCCAAGATATATTTTCGCAATCTGGAAAGGGGTCGTCCTTTGATAGGGTAAGGGCATAACCAAGGTAGCTAGCGAAGGTAGAGTCATTAGGTTAAAAGGCAGGAGCAAAGAAGGGAAAGGCGACAACCATGGATTCAGTTGACTCATCAATTGAAGCAATCGATATTTTGAACATTTATGAAAACACTTATAGCAAATGAGCATTGTGTTTACAGATGGGGTTTGTCAGGGAATTGTTGTTCATGTAACCAAGAAAACAATGACCAATTAAAATTTCAACCTAACAATAAAAAACAATGTCACCCAGAACAAATGCTAAAAATTAATATAAAAATTACTGTGGCCATGGAAGCATTCAAGAAGATTTCAATCAATACGCAGATATGCAATATCATAAAATACCAAAAAAATATCAAGATGACTATTCCATTGAGAGGGAGATCACCTTATTCAAGAATTCAATCATCACCATGCCTGTCAGAATTATCAAAATTTCAAGAATCTATATAAAAACATGGGTAGCCTAAGCTTACGAGGGAGATCATCGTTCTAGTTGCTAGGACGATCCCTATATTCCCTGATACAAAATAATATATCTCCTCTATGGAAAAAATCCATACTCGAAATGTCGTATAATAAACAATACGATATATGTCAAAAATATATATACGATTAAAATAATGCCACAGTACCAAAGCTGAGCAAACCAGGACATAATGTTGTGTGTGTAAACTGGGAAAGAGAAAACTGAACATTACCGATAACGAATGAAGATTCCATTGAGCTTCTCTAATCAGTATGCTTAACCTCCTTCGTAGAAAGAACGCTGGTGGTATGGAGTGGTTCACCCCAACCTCTTCAATGAATGGATAACACTAGAGAGAAGGAAAACTCAAAGTTCGAACAAAGCACACAAAAAAAAATTAAGGTCAAAGTGACACAAGTGCCAAGAGCAAGTGGTAAATTGGCGCCCATTCCTTCAACCATCATATTAATTGAGCTCAGTACTGACAAGACTGAATCCCTTTCGTATCATGCATTGGTAGGATCTAGGCCGTGGATCATAGGCGGGCTTACCAAGTCGACCATTTGGATGTTAATGCAACCGTTCACTAGTGCTAAAGCTCAGAGCTTAGGTTCCATGCCAAGCAAGTGTAATAAATAAACATGTTTTTCTATGGACCTAACGTGTATGGGGAATCAATGGAAAATATTACGGCTATCTACTCAAGTATAGCATGGCATAAATTTGGAACTCGTCCATTAAATGTAATGTAAGATTTTATATAATAAGTTATGAGAGTGTAGCAAGGGAAACAAAAATGTTATTTGGTTGCATGAAATTATAAATCAACTCTTTTGGTCTATAATCAAAATTCATACACTAGAGTATGTCATTCATCAAATATTTAATCTTATACGAATGCTCAAGTGTGAAAGGTAACACCTATGTATATATTGTTCATGTGATAATATGGGTAGAGGAATTCAATAAATGTATGCCTCTTTTGGTCTATAATAAAAATTCATACATTAGAGTATGTCATTCATAAAATATTTAATCTTATACAAATGCTTAAGTGTGAAAGGTAACATCTATGTATATATTTTGCATGTGATAATATGGGTGGAGGAATTCAATAAATGTATGTTTTAAAAGTATGAAGTGATCCCTCTTTAGGGTGATAATTAGAAAGGATATAAGCTTAATGTATGAATTGAATCCTTTTTGGTTGATAATTAGAAACGATATAAGCTTAATGTATGAATGGACCCCTTTTTGGGTTGATAATTAGAAAGGATATAAGCATAATGTATCCATTAGAATGAGTTGGATTTAAAGTATACGTATAATAAGACTTATATGCTTCCTTTATGGGAAGTGTAAAAGAATTATATATGTATATATTTTGGGCATGAAAAATATAGGTGGGGCTTATAAAGGTATGTTTTATATAGAAGTAATCATAAAAGATTGGGATTAATTATTACGATATCTGTAGCATAAAATGGATGTTAAATAATATGAATGTTAATTAAAAATAATAAGAATTATGAGTCATGCAATCATAGTTTTGAAGATTAAGGATGTAAGTTTCTTTGGGCATTGCGAAACTTGCATATGAAATAAGGAACATTGAAGATATGCATCAACAAATTATGGTTTACTTCTGCAAAAAAAAAAATATGGCATACGGGGCGTAGAATAGATGGTGAATGGGTGTACTATTAAGGCACTCTTTGTGTTAGGTCACCGGTTCGAAGCTCTATGGGTGCTTACTTACAACAAACAAAATTATGACTAAATTGAGTATACATTTGAGTGTGTTACATCAAAATACTAACAAGAGCAGGAAGTTCAGGTGAATAGAATGAAAATAAATCATTTCTGCATTCTATGCAAAGAATACCTAGAAGCTGAGTGGATTCCTATCCCCGATTGGCCTTGGGACCAATGATAGCACCTTTCAATCCTTGACTCAGTCAACCCCTTACAAAATTCAGGAATTTGGGGGATGGAGGTCCAAATCTCTTCTTGATAAAGAATCAAGAATAAATTCAAAAGCAAAAGCAGAATAGGAAAGTCTTGGCAGACACGAAAAGAAGAAGAGAAAGGCCATTAAGGGTAGTAAATTCCAAATCTACAACAAGGGGATCGAGGAGGATGCCAATTGATATGTGTACACAACCAAATCTAGGGGCAATTGAAGCAACCATATACGATAGTCAGAGCAATGAATGCAACTAGTATTTTGGACACTACCTTCATTCAATTCATGCCGTAATGATTTTGGGTGAAATTTGTTTTAAAGTGGCTTGGGAGGAATTCTCCAACTGCATCCTACATATTTCCAAAGAAACAACCATTGAGCATTGGAGCTCTGCCAATCCTTGTTTTTTTTGCAAAAGAAAAGTATATATAGACGTTTAAGAGCAAATGAGGGAAATAAGGTATGCACATATCTAAGAGATGTAATATGTTTTTTTTTTTTTACATTAAATTGGCCCTTATGTGCATAAAAAGTAAGCTGTTTTTTTTTGGAGACATGCTTTTAGAGGATGATTGTTTTTTTGTTTTTTAATTTGTGACAACCACGGAATGTAAATCATGCTTCATGCAAAAATTAAAAAATAAGTTCAATTGTTGAGTTTGATGCAGTTGAGTAGAAAATTTAAACCCACATAAAATTTGTACAAGTCAATCTACACATATATGTGGCAGATGCATGGAGGAGCACCAGGATTCGATGTAAATATAAACAACTATGGACATAGGAGTTTCTCGAACATCTCCTTTCCAACTGGACTGCAAGTGGTATAAAATAAATAGCAAACTATGAAGGCCCCACGAGGAATTCAATGGTTGACAAAATATGGATGGGAAAATTGCATGTGTCATAAAAATGTGAACCTCAACAACTGAATGGAGGCACATATCACAATAAATTATTCAAACAACACTAGGAATTTAAAAGGGAAGATAACATTTATGGATGGAGGCACATTTGACTAGGAATTTAAGAGCACATCTCATCAAGGGGAATATCACATTTATGAATTTTATTATTTTCTTCTGTTTTTTTACTACCCATTTTGATGGGCCTGGGCCAATCAAAGCTTATATAAATCCCATTCATGAAGAAAATTATTTTAAAAAAATAATACTTTATAACTTCAATGATTTGGAGGTATAAATACATCCCACGATTTGGAGGTTATTCTCTAGCAACAATTACGACTGATATGAATCCATCCCATTATTTGGAGGAATGAATCTATCCCGCGGTTCGGAGGTTATTCCTTAGCGGAAATTAGGATTGATATGAATCCAACCCGTGATTTGGAGGTATGAATTGAGCCCATGATTTGGAGGTATGAATCCATCCCATGATTTGAATATTATTCTTCATCCCACCCAAATAAAATAACCCCCGATATTTATATTACTATGTCAAATTAAAAACCCCCCTTGACCCCTTAATACGAAGCAATATATTTTTAAAGTTTTTAGGAGTATTCAAAACCCCAATATGAATCGACGTGATATGATATTTCCCCGCTAGTGAATCCCCCGTGGCTGAAAATAAGCACTAGGTGCTGGGGATACTATCATACTGATGACTAGATGCATGTAGTATGCTTGCATGCATGCAGAATGCATGCAAATACACATGATGATGGTGAGAATATTCCAAAATCGAATGCCTCCATAGCAATTCGAATTTATGATGTAACTCTATATATTTGCAGACACTTTATGGTACATAGTTGGCTGATATACATTTATGCTAATACATTTTATTATTGTGCATAATTCTGAGTCTGATTTTGAGTGTTCTTGTCAATTCTAGTCTAGCAATTTGTATGAGAATTGTTTTCAATCTTACGATCATCCTGTGATCAGATTTCACATTAACCCCAGAAGAGGTTATGCAATGGGTGGGGAAGCATAGCTAGAATCTCCTTAAGATCGTGGGATTGCGTTAAGACATTTGTGTTGATAACACTACTCGACATTCAATATTGCCCCTATTGGAAGTACTCGATTAAATAGGTTCGTCAGAATCTAAATGAGTGCATGACTTTGCATAACGAAGATGCAATGGATAAATAAAAACATAAGTGACAAATCTAGATTTAATCTGAAGGCTTTGAGAATTGTAAGAGTGTTCCACGACTAGAAGGGTGACGTTCTTCTTGCATATAACCTTTAAAATCTTTCTTCGAGTCCAAGACTTCTAAAAACAAAGAGGCTTGGATAACTTATTTAGCCTAGGATCCCATCTAGTTTCAAAGATCAAACAACTCCTATGAATTGACTTATACCAAAAGAATGGTGGATTAAAATCGAGTTAATGCTTCTAATTAAAATTGATCATCGTAAGACATGAGAAAAATACTTTATCCTTGAGTGAAAAATGATCGACATGCTACAAATCAAGAACAAGAAAGGGAGCAAGCAAATAAAAAAATTAATAAATCCTAAATCAATCAAACTTGTGAAAAATAAAATAAAAGTAATCAAACCAAAGCAAGTCGAATAAAATTGGATAATCATCTTATGCTAAATAAAATCTATAATTTTGTGATGCAAAAATAGAAAAGACTGCAACATAAAGAGGAATAATTCTATCAGATATTCATAGATAATTGAATAAATTGAATTTATTGAAAGACTCTTAGAACTAATCCTTTTAAATTAGAATCACAACCAATATTTGTTGCATAAGCCTTTCAACCAACAAGATTTCTTTTATTAAATTATTTACAAGAAGAAAATAAAAATAAAATGCTAAAACTAATATAAAATTATTGTACAGTTATGAAAACAAATTTTCAGGATGATCAAGGCACTTTCATTGAGTGAGTTAATAAAAGATAAAGAATAAAGATCATAACGCATTGAAGATCCCATGTCTTATTTTTTTAAACATTCATGCTTCAAGTTGTGTATAATCATTGTATAATTAAATCATAATAATAAATGATTAAAGATAATAAAATTTGAAACACAATGTTTAGTAAAGGTAGAGTTGAAAATCAAAATCTTTCATACTTGCTCATTTCAATGTTCTTGCTTCCCAGTTTAATAAATGAATGATATTGAAATGATTCCTAATAAAGTTAAAATAATAAAAGAAAATGTTTTAATGTATAAAATAAAAGGGCAAGAGAACCAATGATAAGTAATAAAGGTAAGGACACTTCCCTGATCAATGCCTTTCCTTGATTCTAAAGAATGGCGCGATCCTCCATAACTGAATTATTAAAATGCATGAAAGAAATCTACTCTATATAAACCAAATCTAATCAACCTACACCTTTACATTATTCTAACAATCAAAAAAACTAAATAAAATTGAATCTCCAATGCAACCACCGAAGTAATTTGGAATCTGCAAAACAAGACAAACTATACATTAGAAAAAAATGTAACTTTTGAAAAAAATAAATTAAAAACTAAATAAAATTTCTTGTTTACAACAACACCAAAAAAAGATAAAAAAATTGCTTAACAATGACTGTTCTAACCATACATTAATTGGATGATAAAAATCAGGTTGGAAATTATTTGATACTAGCGATAATTCAATAGAGAGATTACAAGCCTTATCAAGATCAAAATTGAGAGGAAACTTACCCAAAGTCAGAATTTGAAATTTTAGAAGTGAAGAGTGTTTATTTTAGAGAGATATCACCGTTTTTAAATTGAAAGAAAATATTTGAATTAGAGTCTAGAAAATCATAAGTATAAATTGTATCTTCTTGATCATAATCCTCATCCTTCAAACATGCATATGTGTGAGGTTTGTTCATTTTTATATTATTCAATTTAATGATTTTTCTTTCAAAATTTGATTTTAGGAAAGAGTATATCTAAAACAAAGATCCCGAAAATCATTCTCAATTTCAGCTAACTCTTCCTCTACGGATGGATCTTCCTCAATTTTTTTAAAACAATAAAATTAAAATATGAAGATGCAAGGATTCCCTTAAGTCACATTTCTGAAAATAATTATGATCAATAGTGTATTCTTTGAAATCTGAAATATAATCAATTACTTCAAGGATTCCTAGATCTTCATTAGAATTGATTGATTGATCAAAGGAAAAAAAGTGATATTTTTTTGTGTTTATAATTTATCCCACGAGGATTTTCCAAATGATATTATGAATTCCATTCTCATTCCAAACTAAATTGATCTACTTAGAAAATGACAAATGTTCAAAATGAGATACTACACAATTTTGATTTTCTAGAGTAAGAGTACTAGGATTTTCCTCCAATATTTTAGGTTTGGATACATCATTCAATCAAATAAAGAAAAGTGAATATCAATTGTGGAAAATGGACATTTTAGATGGCTGAAAATTTAATTCCTTAAATCTTCACTTCCATTCAAGATTGAATTGTCATGATCAAATTCAGCAAATGGTAGAGGCTGAAAATCAGCCCATGCAGATTGTTCATTTAGATAGTAAGAAGAACTGGGATTAAGATTTTCTTCCAAAATATCAAGTAGAGGTTCTAGAAACTGAAAATAAGAAGTATTATATTCATTTGAGGAAAGAAATTCATAATCATAATTTGCAACTAATTTTCTTTTTGTATTCAAGGAAGATGGAAAATTTAGTGTGTTTCTTCCTTTTTGCAGAGACATCATGTGAAATCTTAACCTATTCTTCTAGTAGAGCAATTTTTGAAAGTATGACTTATAATTAAAACCTTCATTGTTTTATTCGAGTTGTTCTTACTTGCCAATGGTATAAAATGTTTCGCAATACGGTCAAAAATAATTTAAAACTTAAAGATTTAGCTAGAGAGGAACATGTAAATGACAAGCAAGAAAATAAATAACAAATAAGAAGAGTAAGGTTCACTTCCTTGTTGATGTACTACTTCAATCTTGAGCATGACATGCTTCTTCACAGGTGTGTTATTGAAAGCAAGAGAACAAGCCTACATAGAAAAAGCAAATGAGAACTAACTAAACTAAATCTAGACCCATTCTACTGTTGATTATGTAAAATGACTAAGTAAAATGAAATTTCCAATGAATCCACTCCAGTAACATCAAACCTGCAAAGAAAAAGAGATCACCAATCAAGAAACAAACTAAAAATAAAGGAAAATAAAATGCATTATACCTGCTGATTTGAGATATATGTACATGCAAAGAATGATAAGTTTTACCATCTTGTGGAAACCTTACAAGGTAAGACTGTTCTAATGAGACTACAATCCTATCATGGTATACAAAATGAAAATCATTGGAATGACTAAAAGAATTTGAAAGATTTATACAATGAAATGAATCCTTTGAAGAAAACTTGATATTATTATGATGAGAATCCAAAACCTTTTCTTGAACAATCTTCTCCCTATGAATGCTATCTCCCAGAAGATCATCAAAATCAAACTCTTTTTCTTCTAATTCAATATCAAGAATATCATCATAAATTGGTTGATTTTGTTGATAGTTCATAGGGATCAAATTGTTTTTTACTATTTAATTGAGATGAATTACAAATATTAGATGATGTAAGTGAAGGATAAGATGGAATATAAGTATCATAACGATAATCACTAACACCGTCCTATTTCATGAGAATTAACTTCAAGTAACTGATTATGAAAATAAAAGGATTCTTTATTGAATGAAAAATCAGATGAATCAATAGAAGAAAAGTTCTGAAAATCACTTGTGAAATAATTTCCTAATTCACACAAAGAATATTGACAAGAAGACAAAGGTTTATGATTGAAAGAAGGATCTTCTTGATCTCCTAAATGAAGATCATTATTAACTTGTAAATCCTTAGAATTTAATAATGTAGAATGGGAATTAGAAGAATCTGGTAGGCATGTTTGAATAACATCAGGGTACAATTAAAAGTAAGAAGAGGAATTAAGAATATGAAATTCATTTCTTAGAAGGGGAATATTTTCATAAGGATATTCTTCAAAAGGTATTTCATCTTTGAAAGAAAACTTTATGGGAGGTTTCAAATGGGGATCAATTTCTTCTTCTAAAATTGATCGATCAACATCCAAGATGTGCTCTTCTAACAAATTTGAACACAACATATCATCCAAGATCTGATTATGTTCTGTCATGTCCCCTCCCTAGTGACCATGGTCACATCTTGGCTCCTCCCATCCCTAGGGAGTCTAGGTGATTAATTAATTATGAATTTAATTCATGGGGATATTTTTGAGGCAAATACACCTTAGGAGAATAATTAATTATTAAGTTATTTAATTAATTATGGAAGCTGGAATTAATGTTGAGAGGTATTTTGGTATTTTTTATATTTAAATGCTAATAAATGTTGCCAAGTTGGATAATGAAGGCTAGGAGGGCGAATTGGTGGCAAGTGGATAACCTTTCCCAAGTGGAGAATGTTTCAGAAAGAAAAGAAAGTCAGAATGGAAATAGAAACTGATAAAAGTTGGAAAAAGTTGGCAAAAGCAGAAAAGTAGAAAGTAAAAGAAACAGAAAGCATCAGGAAAAGCATTCAGAAAGGAATTAGCAACATCCATAAAAGTAGCTAAGGTGCACTTGCCAATTCTGACTGAAGGAGGTTGAGGAAAGAAAGTGGATAAATCTCAGAAGTTGCCAATTTTAGAGAGAGTGCGCCCTACCTAACCCACACGTGTGGTCTGGCTTGCCAAGCAAGCTATCTCATCTATTTAAGCATGATTCTAACTTCATTCAAGAACTTTTGATCATTTGTAATTTTGGTTTGAGAGCTCTGAGCTACTCAACTATTGAGTGATGTGCCTCAACAATTTCTCTTTGGGGATGTGCCCCAAGGCTTTGTGAGTGTTCTATGAGTGTTGTGAAAGTACAATAGATAGTATTACAGCCAGTGACATTCAGTATGGAGCAGCAATGAAGATCTATTGTCATATTGGAGAGGAGGCTTCCATTGGAGGTGTCTTACAGTCAGTTTTTGAGGAGGAAGCACCATAGATGAAGATGTATATGGGAAGGTGTTCTCAGGATCTTCTGTGAGGCTTATCAGTGGTTATTTGCAGACATAAGAGGCTTCCATTTTCCATAATATCAAGTTCATATCGAACTCCTTCCCTTCTCTCTCTTCTACTCTACTTGCTGCCGGATTGGAGGTGATTTTCCTAAGAGAGGAGAATTGATGATCCTGGCTCCCATTAAAGGTCATTACGTTCAGAATGAAGCAAGTTCAGTAATATAACAAGTAGATGGACTGATAATTACTTCCAGTTCAGATCCACAGTAATTCTCTCCTTCTCTACTCTGTTCTCTAGCTCATGTAAGAAGAAAATAGCTTGTGAGGCATTGTCCATTGTAAAGCAAGCATTAGAAGTTAAGAGAACTGTTATGAAATATATATTTAATGTTTAATGGTTATAATAATTCATATCAGATACAATACAATCATCAGAACAGAGTTTGTATTTCCTTAAGACAGTTTATCATGATAAAATCCAAGACTAGCTAGTTTGATGCCTAAATTCGACTAGTTTTTCCATTTTGTCTATAAAATTCATTCTGTGCACTCTTTTGTTAATCCGTCAGTTGGAGAAGGTCCTTGAAACATCCCAGTATCCATAAAAGCCCTCAGTTCCATAATTTGGTATCCTTTAGACATTTTTTGGGAAGTTATGGAAAAGACTAGCTCGACAATCCCGCGAGAGGCCAAAAGCCCCAATTCTCTGCAAAATCTTCCAAGACTGATCATTTATTATTCTAAGGCATGGTTACATAGAGTGGGATGCAGAATTATTTATCAGTACCAAAGGGACCACCATTGATGTGTCACAACATCCAGAGGATATCCAAAGATTACTCCAAAAACAGAAAAGGGTGTTTGAAGATCTGCCACACGGAAGGCCTCCTGATAGGGGTACTAAACATTGGATAGAGTTGGAACTGGGTACATTCCCTATAAAAATCCACCCCTATAAAAATCCTAAGAGATTCAAAGATGAAATAGAAAAAACTATAAAGGAGCTGCTTGAGATGGGCTTCATTAGGCCAAGTTCCAGCCCCTTTGCTTCATCAATAGTTTTGGTAAAAAAGAAAGATGGTACAATGCACATGTGCATTGACTAGAGAGCTTGAAATAAGAAAACCATTAAGAACAAATATCCTATCCCAAGGATAGATGAACTGATGGATGAACTACATGGAGCCAAGTATTTCTCAAAATAGACCTCCGTTCTGGTTACCATCAAATCAGAATGAGAAGTGAGGATATTTAGAAAACTGCCTTCCGGTGCCATTTTGGGCACTTTGAATTTTTGGTCATGCCTTTTGGTTTGACAAATGAACTTGCAACATTTCAGTCATGTATGAACAGAATATTTAGCAAACAACTCCGTAAGTTTGTACTTGTGTTTTTTGATGACATTCTTATTTATAGTAAAACTTGGGAGGAACATTTGCAGCATTTGGATAGTGTTCTAACCCTTCTTGCAAAACAATCCTTCTTTGCTAAACTGTCCAAGTGTGAGTTTGGTATGAAGGAGCTGCTCTATCTTGGCCACATCATTGGGCAGGAGGGAGTTAAGGTACACATGGAAAATATTCAGGCCATTCTTGACTGGCCCAGTTCGAAAAATATAACAACTCTACGAGGATTCATTGGCCTATGTACGTACTATAGGAAATTTGTGAAGGGATTCCCCAAACTCACTTCTCCCTTAACTGAACTTACCAAGAAGGGAGCCTTTTGCTGGAATGAGGAGGCTGAAAAAGCTTTCAGTAGAATGAAAGAAGTAATGAGCAGCTGTTCGGTACTGGCACTTCCAGATTTCAACCAACAATTTATTCTGGAATGTGATGCCTCGGGTGAAGGCATAGGAGCAGTTTTAATGTAGGACAGACACCCCATTGCTTATGAGAGTAGGAAATTGCAGCCACATGAAAAGTTGTATTCCATCTATGATGAAGAGATGTTAGCTATCATGCATGCACTGGTGAAATTAAGGCAATATTTGGTGGGAGGAAAATTTATAGTCAAGACTGACTACAATAGCTTGAAACATTTCTTGACTCAAAAGGAGCTGAATGATAGGCAGCAGAAATGGGTAAGCAAAATCCAGTCATATGATTTTGATATTGAATACAAGAAGGGTAAGCTAAATGTAGTGGCTGATGCTTTATCTAGAAAACCTGCTTTGTCAACAATGCAAACTCCTGCTGATTGGAAGGATCAATTAATTAGTGAATATTCAAAAAACCAGTTTGCATGTGAAATTTTGGATAGGTTGATTCAAGATGACTCATACCAAGCTGTCAATGGTGTAATTTATTATAAGAACAGAATTTTTCTGATTCCTGAATCCAAATTGAAAGAACAGATTTTGATGGCTTCCCACAATGCACCTATAGCAGGCCATCCAGGATTTTTAAAAACTTACCGAAAGGTAAGAGAGAGGTTCACTTGGAAGGGCCTCAAGAAATATGTTTTGAAGCATGTGAAGGAGTGTACTGCATGTCAATAGAACAAGGTATAACACACTCATCCTACTAGACTCCTTCAACCATCGCCCATTCCTGAACAAAAATGGGAAAGCATATCCATGGACTTCATCACCGGTTTACCAAAATCTCAGGGTAAGGATTGTATTTTTGTAGTAGTTGACAGGTTAACTAAATATGCTCACTTCTTTGCTGTCACTTCTACCATTTCTGCCAGTCAAGTTACTACACTTTTCTTTAAGGATATATTTAGATTGCATGGGCTGCCCAAAGTTATAATCAGTGATAGGGATAGCAAGTTTACCAATGCCTTTTGGCAGTCTTTGTTCGAATTGGTGAAAACCAGTTTAAATCTTAGCACAAGCTATCACCCCCAGATAGATGGGAAAACATAGAGAGTTAATCAATGGCTGGAAGGTTATCTCAGAAATTATGTCACGGGGCAGAAAAAAGCATGGGTCAACTCGGTGCACTTGGGCGAGTTCTGTTACAACACCACATTCCACGTGTCCATAGCGATGACTCCATTCAAAGCTTTGTATGGGTATGAGTATTCCACTTTTGCAGATTTGGTCTTTGGAAATTGTAGGGCTCAGAAGGATAAGGACTGGCTGCAAGAAAGCCAAGATATCCTTAAAGCACTGAAAGAAAATTTATAGGTTGCACAAAATCAGTAGAAAATCAATGCAGATAAGAATAGAACTAACCGGACCTTCCAAGAAGGGGATTTGGTTTATCTAAGGTTGTAGCCATATAGAGAAACTACTCTTAATACCAAGGGAGCTGAAAATTTATTGCCAAGGTTATATGGACCCTATCAGATAATAAAAAAAGTGGGTGAAGTAGCATATGAATTGGACCTGCTAGCTGGGAGCAAAATTCACAATGTCTTCTATGTGTCCTGTTTAAAGAAAGCAGTTGGCCAACAAGTTAAGGTTTCAAAAATTTTGCCTCCACTTGATGATGAAGGGAACCTGGTCTTAGAACTGGAAGAAATTTTACAGGAAAGAGAGAGGAGGATGAGGAGTAGAGTCATCAAGGAATATCTGGTATAGTGGAAAGGTTTGCCTAGTGAGGATGTCACTTGGGAGGATGAGAAGGTTCTGTAGCATCCTGGTTTGAAACTGCTTGAGGACAAGTAGTCTTGGGAAGGGAGGACTGTCATGTCCCCTCCCTAGTGACCATGGTCACATCTTGGCTCCTCCCATCCCTAGGGGGTCTAGGTGATTAATTAATTATGAATTTAATTCATGGGGATATTTTTGAGGCAAATACACCTTAGGAGAATAATTAATTATTAAGTTATTTAATTAATTATGGAAGCTGGAATTAATGTTGAGAGGTATTTTGGTATTTTTTATATTTAAAAGCTTTGGTATTTTTTATATTTAAAAGCTAATAAATGTTTCCAAGTTGGATAATGAAGGCTAGGAGGGCGAATTGGTGGCAAGTGGATAACCTTTCCCAAGTGGAGAATGTTTCAGAAAGGAAAGAAAGTCAAAATGGAAATAGAAACTGACAAAAGGTAGAAAAATTTGGAAAAAGAAGAAAAGCAGAAAGTAAAAGAAAGAGAAAGCATCTGAAAAAGCATTTAGAAAGGAATTAGCAACATCCAGAAAAGTAGCTAAGGCGCACTTGCCAATTCTGACTGAAGGAGGTTGAGGAAAGAAAGTGGAGAAAGCTCAGAAGTTGCCAATTTCAGAGAGAGTGCACCCTAACTCACCCACACGTGTGGTCTGGCTTTCCAAGCAAGCTATCTCATCTATTTAAGCATGATTCTAACTTCATGCAAGAACTTTTGATCATTTGTAATTTTGGTTTGAGAGCTCTGATCCTCTCTAGTTGAGTGTTGTGCCTCAACTGTTTCTCTTGGGTGATGTGCCCCAAAGGTCCTATAATCTTCAGTGAGTGTTATGCAGGTCAATAGTAGGCTGATACAGCCATTATTAGTCACTACCATCTCTCATTAAAGTTCTCCAGTCTATTGGAAGATAAGATCTTTCATACAGTGAAATTCTGGCTAGTTTTGGTGAAGCTTCTCCCATTGAAGATGAATGCTCCAGTGAATGCACCCAAGGATTGATGGAGGGTTTGTATAGAAATATGTTCAATAAATAGAAATGTCAAGTATCAGAAATCAGCCTTAGAACTGATCCATCTTCTTCTTCTTACTCTTTCTCACAACCATAGCTAGATTTGGAGGTGTTTTCCCTACAAGGAAGAGAAGAGCCGTGGATAGCGCCCCATACTTTCTCAGAATCTCAGTGTGCAACCCATACTCTGTTTCAGACCTATAGAAGATCATATCACACCTTCAGAATAGATATTTATCCATTACATCTCTTCTTTAAGTTATTCTATGGCCCTATGAGGGGGTTTCTAGTCTACAAGGCAATGTACTGATGAGGAGCTAATTAAATGAGTGCCATATTGGTTCAGTGAGTTATATTTAGACCTGCTGTTGTTGAATAAAATATATCAGAACATTATCATGCTTCAGAACAAAATATTTCAGTTAATAAAAGTCATTTAGTAACTGAGATTGAGAGACTAGCTCATTGAGCACCGTTTGTGACTAGTTTTACTGAAATGATTGCCAAATTCATTCTGAGTGTCAGTTTTGCATTCTGTAAATTGTAGGAGGTTAATAATTCATTATATTTTCCATATCAGTCCTTAATTTAATAATTTAGAAGAATTTAAACCCCTTTTGTAAATATTGGAAAGTAACTAGCTCAGTAATCCAATATTGGCTTAAGATTCTCAAATCACTCTTACTCTTTCCAAATATTTTGGAATTCTACCAAGTGAATCCATTGAACTTATTTGTCTGTCATAACTCAGCCTTGGACCCTCAGTAACCCACCCAGTCTAGTAAGCATATGCTGGTGTGCCCAGGAAACTTTGCGGTAGGCTTCAGCGATAGCTGTTGTCCGAAACATAAATGGCCCCAGTGCTTTGTGCTATGGAATCTCCCTCTGATCTGATTTGATGATGCTGCACACATCTCATACAAATATCATAATTAAAAGTTCATCCCATCATCTTCATTGTTGCCTCAGCTGCCCATCACTTACCACCTGCACTATTTGTTAAAAATTGTCAAAATTTGTACTTGTGAAATTTATAAAAAAATCTGAAGTTGAGTTAATATCTGGGTCAAATCTTCCCAAGGATATTACATGTTCATTGTTCAAAGGTGGGGATGAGAGAAAATAATTAGATCTAATTAAATAAGAAGATTCAAGATTCAATGGAGAATTAATAGAATTATCATTAGTAGGATCTCTAGAAATTGGATCTTGGATTTCTTTAACAATACTAGAAGAATTTTGTTAAATGCAAACATTAGATCTAATCTTAAAAAATATGACAACTTTATTCATGACTATTTGAACTTTCTTTTTCATGTGAAGAAGCTATGGACATATCTGAATTTAGATTTAAATAAGAAGATTCAAGATTCAATGGAGAATTAATAGAATTATCATTAGTAGGATCTCTAGAAATTGGATCTTGGATTTCTTTAACAATACTAGAAGAATTTTGTTAAATGCAAACATTAGATCTAATCTCTCTCAATCTTGAAGAATCTTAAAAAATATGACAACTTTATTCATGACTATTTGAACTTTCTTTTTCATGTGAAGAAGCTATGGACATATCTGAATTTAGATTTAAATTCCTAAAAGCATGATGTTCTTTGTGATCCCCATCCATCAAAGTGAAAGAAGTCATTAAAGGGTGTTTATTTTCTATCATGTTTAAATCTTCAAATTCTTCATGAAAATCTAAATCAACTTGTGGACAATTATTAGTAAATGATTCGGATTTTCTATCAACCGATTGATCATGTTCATGTGTGGAATAAATAATGCATTGAAACCACTCATTCAAAAGAGGGATATATTTTGAAGGAAATATGTAATAAAGCCATAAGAATCTAGTAGAAATTTTTTCCATGATTCACCCTTTCATCTTTTAAGATGACTCAATTATTTGCACAATCTAGCAAAATTATAATGCCCAAAAGAAAGTGAAAAATCATCTATAAACTGATCTAAAGAATGGATAGACGGGAGATAATGTTTCATACCATTTTTTAACTCGTCCTTCAAATGTAAGAGGAAACAACCTGCACATAACATCTTGATCGACAATTTTGTTAGAAATACAATTATAGATAAATTGAAGAACATGTTCTTGTGCCAATGTTTCTCCCTCACCATCGAATTTTACTTCTATCAATGAATTAACTACATTTGTTGGAACCGTTTGAAATTAATTTGTGTAGAAAAATATTTACATGAAAAAATTTGGGTTGGAGCCATTGTAAAATAATTAAATTAAAAAGCTAGCTCGAATGACCTTAATTTCTATATGCCCTCCTTCTAGAGCCATTTGTTGACACCTGGAGTTGTCCCATGCATCAATGCAAAGGAGTTATCCCAGCCGAAGGCATCAGATAACCCTATGTAAGAATTAACCTACCCCGAAGCTATTTGGTGTAGCTAACTCTGACGAGTTTTACGACTTTGTTAGCCGTCAAGCGGAATTGTTCCTCAAAGAGGAGACTTTCAATAAGATCTGCAATTAATTCCTCAATTCAAATTTAATGCAATCTAACTTCTAATCTAAGATGCAGATTAAATCCTATTGAGATCTAAGTTAATTATAATCATCCTACACCATTCTGCCAATCTATGATAAATGACAATAATGCACATTTAGATAATATTGACAAAATGAAAGCAAAAATGCTCTTTTATAAATTGATCATTAAAGAGAAATTCTAATAATTAGTATTATGGAAAATATCCCATAATATGCAATTATTTATCAAACTAATAAATCAGATCAACATCAATAAAAAAGTTAGACAAACTAGAAATTATGCAATAAACAGTGATCAGGAAGACATCGAGATCTTGCTTATCACAGGTTAAACAAAATTAATGTTGCAATTGATTATGGCTTCTAAAGTCTAAACACAACTAACATAACATGAACGTAAGATGACAATCAATACATTCCGAAGATAAATTGTAGAATTGAATAAGAAAATGAGAATTAAGAAATGAAAAACAAACTCAATCTATTGATTTAGTTGATGTCAACAATAAGAATATCTCTGAATCTAATCAACTAGCTCTAAAAGAAATTATAGGGCATCATCTACACACTCGAACAATAAACCATCAACATAAAAATGCTTGACATGTTTATATTTCATAGAAGAAACATCATTTTATTTGGAGACCCCCCCTCTCTTCTTTTCATATAAGGTACATATTTATACAAAATTGATGATTCAGAAGATAAGATGACTTCCCCCAATTACCGATTCGATTGGTTGAGTTGTTCCATTTAGAAAATCCATGCATGAGAAAAATATGAGAAAATTCGTTTTGGAAAACTAGTAATATCTCCCAAATAACACATTTTCTAGGAATTATGTCCATGATCCATCTAATTGGGGTCATTATGCACAAAACCCATGTCACGGATTTTCTAGATTCATCTTCATCACTTCAGAAATCACGTCCGAAAATCACTCCTCCTTCAACATGATGTAAATTTAATTCCCCATGATTTGAAATGTTAATTGATTTATTCAAATCCAAATCCACACATGTACAATTCAAAAGATGAGATTAAAATAAATAAACAACATTCCAAATCTAATAAAACAAATACAAACCAATGAAAATCTATTTGCAAATAAAATCATAAGCAAAACAAATAAATCTCCGTCAAATCCGAAATTGATTTTTCAAGCACATTTTCAAGGTGGACAAACTATCCATTTGGAAATTAGGATATTCCCAAATCATTCCTCATCTTCTTAGATATCCAACGAGCTATTTAGAGCTTGATTTGGACTTCTAGAACTCAATATATAGCTATCGGAAGTACTTGAGACTCAACAACCATTGTGTTGGAATCAATTTAATACTGAGAGGGGGGGAGGAGAATCAATATTAGCATATTTTTACCTTCTTTAACATATTAAACTTTACTTAACATTCATCATCATTTATGCATCAGTAAATAAACATTCACATGTACATACACCACATCATCAACACATAACACACATAATTTTTATGTGGAAAGCCAAACGAGAGAAAACCCCATAATGCTTCTTTATAGTATGAAAGAATACATTTAAGGAAGCACCAACTTACCGTATTTTCTAGAACCAACTAGAAGGAGACTCCAACCGTTTGAGTTTTCTCCAGCACCAACTGGAAGGAGGCACTGACCCCTTCTCGCTTTGTTTTGCAGGAACCAACCTGAAGGAAGCCGTGACTCCCTATCTCTTTGTTGTTTATAGGCACCAACATGAAGGAAGCTCCAAATCCCTATCTCCTTTCCCGGTCCGATCACCCTGATGTCTGATATATTTTACTATCTTGTTGTGCGCAACTTTCGTATGCAGACTATTTTTTGTTACTGTGTTGCATACACCATTTGACTTCTCAATCTTCTCATTTCACACTTATGTTGATGACTACTTGGATCATGTGATTTGTTTATGTTGCAATCTACACTTTCTGGTTCAACGTTCTTCTTTACATGACTGCAAAGATCAACTGATACTGTGCTTTCTATTGATGATATGTTGTACTGAAGCGAAGCACCAGTAACAATGGTAACTGCGCACCTTATGATGTTTCCATTCTTAATAAGTGTTGTAGTTCTTCAAACGATCTACAACCTCCTATGAATCAAATGATTGGTCCTTTATGTATAATGCACTTGTCTCAAATCATCTGCATCATGATGTGCTTGTATGACTCTTCTGCCGTTAGGCTGTTTCGCACACTTTCACTTTAGTTCATCTACATCAGCAAGGCATCCGTGCAATATTTGATATCTATTGATTATGTCTTTTCACTTCTATATTTTCAACTTATGTGACTATCGGCATGTTGATTGTGATGTAGTCCTTCAAGATATCCAACACTTGCACATTCTTGAGTATTTCTTCCAAGTTTCAGTGTTTGTGCAATTTGTCATAGACTTACAACATCATTTTGTGCACCATCAAAACTTCATTATGTTGCATGTGTGCATCCAGCTCTTCACTAGATCATTATGTTCTGTCCATGAGCCCCTTGATTCCCTGAAAACAAAATAAAACTTACACTTGACTTTCCGTCTTCTTGCTTCTACTTCCACACAACACTAATTGGATCTCCAACTTGCATCTCTATTTATACATGTCCTGCATGGATTGTATGCTTGCAAGTCGGTCATGGCATCCCTTCTTCCATACTTCACGGATTGTGCATATGCCATGTGTCATAATCTACGCTATTCATGTGTCATATCTGATGTATCAAGCGCCCTTAGGATCCACAACTTAGTGGGACTTTGCACCTTGGTGGTGTACCATTGCACTCTAGATGTACCATTCTGGTATGTGCGCAATATTTCACCTTATCCATGATCTTTGTTGTTTCAATGATGTTTTTTGTACCATCCCTTGTGGTTAATGCGCACTTGTGTTATTACCAACTTTCATAGTCTTCCTATTCTTCGACTTCTGCTTAGTGGGTTTGTGATCCATACTCATCATTGCATTTGGATGATGCGATTTTGTTGTATTGAAACTTTTATGGAACCTGCGCACATGCCTACATTTAATTTGTGGGACTTTTACCTCTACCTTATTCCTTCTTGTGGGATTTGTGCACTTGTTGTTTGTCGAATATGGTATTTTTCCATTGTGGTCTTCAACCGATCATACCCATTTAAGAACTTGTGCACTTCTTACCACTTGAAGGAATCTTATGATTTGTCGTGCTTGTGCATTTTTAGTATTGTTTGTCCATCTGTTGTTCCTTTCCTCTAGAGGACTCCCAACTGTCAACCAAACAACATAGACTTGCTAGCTTGCTTGTCCCTCTGGTCCAATCATCTTCTTGGTAGTTTGGGAACTTGTATCATTGTCCAACCAACTCCTTTTCATTTTTTGACATGGTAGTGTATGACTTGGTGGACTCAATGTCTATGCAAGGAATTCATGATGTAGAGTACATTGCTTGTATTCCTTCTTGAACTGTATCATTATGGAGTGTCATTTTGGATCTATATGAAGTGTCTTCTTATCTACTTCTTCATACTGGCTCATGTACACTGTATCCTTGATACATTCTGCATGAATACGCCTATTAGATATACTCTAAATTTGCATGCTTATTGCATCCTTGATTCACATATTTTCTTATAGTTAAGCTTCAAGACATTGTAAACATATTCAGACAGAATGGATGTAGCAACTAAATATACGTTTTCATATTGGCATCCATGTTTGTTCATGCATATTGCACATATATGCTTCTTTTCCTCTTCAGATGTTTATGCTTTTGGATATACTCCAAATTTGCATATCTACCACCTTCACTTCTTGCATATATGCTTATGATTTTCAATCTTTCTTCATGATGCGCAATAGGCTTCCTCAAAGTGGCTTATTCATATTTCTACCAGATTTCCAATAGACTTCCTTAAGGTGGATTCTTGTATCCACTTTGACTTGTGCTGATATCAATGACTCATACTGAATCAATTGACATCCTCTTTGACATTGGATGATGGTCAAACACTTGACATCATATTTAGTTGACATAAATTACAACCAATGCTCAACAATATCCCCCTTTGACATTGATGTCAACACCTTATGAACATGTGCCTGATTTTCTTTGAGCTATGTGATTCATCTGTGTTCTGGTCACAATGCTCCCCCTAAATTCTTTTGGATTTTTGACTATTGCGTTCTTGTACGAATTCTATAGTGAATCTTGTCATATCTGCACAGATCATATATGTATGACATGTTGCAGTCCTCAAGACTTCATGTTCTTTCACGTCTACTTCATATTTCATGCTCTGCTTCTTTTGATGTCTATAGTCCTCAAGACTTCATGCTCTTTCATGTCTACTTCATTATTTTTTTATATGCTTTACATCTTTAGCCACTTCATGCATTTCTCCTTAGCTTCATCAGCTTCATGCATCCCCCCCCCTTTGTCATTAAATGCAAAGAGGTCCATTGTGCTTTTAGAATTATTCTTTTGTGCATTGCGCCTGCTCTGTTCTAACTGTGGGATCACTCCCCTTGTCTTCATGCTTCATTTGTTTCTATGTTCCCGTATGATAGAATTAATCCTTTGCAAATTTTTTGTTAGGGTTACTAACTTTTTTTTTTACTCTTCTTCTTTTCCTACAATATTAATTTATGCATGTTCATGCTGAAATGGCTCCGTATAACAGTCGTCGATCGCCTCCTTAATTTCATGATGCAACAATGTGTAAGATTCTGTAATGCTGAGAGAATCCTCCTGTAAAGTTCTGTTGTTGCAGCAACATCCCCCCCAAAATTTTGTACATATTGGGGCCCCTCCTATTTTTGTTGAAAGGCTTCCTTAAGAAGCCATCCTCAGCTGTTAACTTTGTTTTTCAACAAAAAAAAAAATCTTGCCATGAACTGCTCCAAGTCTGCCAAAAAATCTTGTTTCTCAGCAGAATTTTTTTTCATGAGGTCTTCCTGGAAATCACGGACGATTTGATAAAGCCCCGCAGTGACGGAAGCCTTTGTTTAAACTCCTGAAAAAGGACTTAGAAAATTTCGTTGGAGTTCTTCGTCAAAACCTTCCGCAAACGCGGAGGGATTCAGGTTTTCCTCCTGAAACGGTGGAGGCCGTCTGTTTAAGCTTCCCGAAAAGGAGACTTAGAATTTTTTGGAAATCACGGAATGACTAAAGAAAGCCCCGCGGAACCGTTCGAATTTTCTTCCCGAAACGGCGGGAGCCGTTTGCATAAGTCTCCCGAAGAGACTTCGAAATTATTGTTGAAAAGATGGCGTAAATATCTGACGAATTCCTCCCGAAACGGTGGAAGAATTCTACAAAGCCGCCCGAAACTTGCGGATGACATTCACCAATTCCTTCCGAAACCGCCAAGTAACTTAGTCTTTTTTGAAATCTTTAAGTCTTGAGGTTGCGGAAGCATTAGCGATATTATTCCCGAGCCTTTGCAGAATCCTTCGCATTTCCTTCCCGCACCACCGGCGAGAAAAGTTGCGGAACCTTTCAAATTTTCCTTCTGAAACGACGGGCGCTATTCGTAAAATCCTCCCGAAACTCCGAAGAGAACTTATGAACTTTCTTTGAAAATTTGCGAAAACCTTTGATATTTTCTCCCGCAGTTGCAGAAACCTCCACAAAAGCTTTCCGAAACGCCGAACAACGGAAGTCTGTTGCGGAAGCTTTCACCATATCCTCCCGGAACCCCGCGAGACTTAGAAAATTTTTGAATTGCGGAAGCTGTTGGCGAGTAACTCCTGAAACAGCGGAAGCTTCCGTGTTATCCTTCCGAAGGACTTAAAACCTTTGCGAAACGCCTTGGCTTTCCCTTCCGCGATGCGAGAACCTTTGCGGAATGCTTTGAGTTTTCCTTCCGCGATGCGCCCCGAAACGGTGGAAACTCCCACTATATCCTTCCGCAACGACGGATGAGATTCGCAGGTTTGTAATGCAAGAGGCGGTCGGACGCAAACCTAGCCGGCTTGATTTGACGTCGACGTACGATATATTTAAGCCGCATTTTAAATACACCAACCACCACATTAAATTCGCATGTGCCCGGTCTATTTAAATAGACGGTGGGGTTCGAGCCGAACATATCGTCATTTTTCGATTGGCAAACGACGTGGAACGCCGCGCAATCTCTCCAGCTCAGCTCGCTCATCCACGTTCACGGCCACCTCGTTCAGCTATCCTCACGGTGCTAGGTAGGATTTTAACCTTTAAATTTGTCTCTTCTACACAAACGATAGGCATTGGTTGGATTTCGACGGGCAAAATGCCCATCATGGGCTATTTTGCCCGTCAAACGGTCTAAATTGCATTTTCGCGTCATAAAAAACCAAGGAATTAAAAAACATCTACATAGTGGGTAAAGGCCATCAACTTGGACGGATAGTTTTGTTCCAAATTCCTCCCCAGGCCGCGTACTTCTTTTTTCAAAAAGAGAAACTGCCGAAACCCCACAGACTGTTCGTATCCCCAGCCGAAAGCGAAAGCTATAGCCACCCGGGCCTTTTATAAATCTAAGTCTCGGCCAGTCGTTACCTCATTTAGATCCTAAGCATGGCTGTAAGACCTCACGCCAAATGCGATAACTAAAACCTGGCATTCGTCGGAGCCCTCGCCTGTTCATGAATATGAAAGCGACCCCGTCCTCTCCTGTTCATAAATATGAAAACGACTCCCTATTTCGTCATAAAGTTATTTCACCCCTGACTTCCCCGCCATTTTCCATTTGAACCGCAACCATGGCGATAGATACCAACCGCCTAGAGCTGGGCCAAAAGAAGGTTGCTTCCGCAACGCGCTTATCCTCGCAGGGACATTCCAAACCCGCCAGTTTAAAAGAATTAGAATATTTAAATTTAGATTGGAGTGGTGTGTTTGCTTCCTAAAATACAGCTTCACATTTTGGTTTTATCTCATTCACATATTAAAACAATGATGCTCTCTGTTAAAATCTCATAGTATGTTGCTCAATTTCATGATGACTTGTATATGGGTGCTATCAGGGATAAGTCAAAATGCCGAAATTTGGTAAGAAGAAGGCTAAAATGACAGAAGAGAAGCCTGCGCCACTTAAAACTGAGACCTCACTCCAGGATACTAGGTGCACCACTGGTGTTCCTCCAGAAATCAGATGGGGTGACATTTACAGGATGATCCGAGACCAGGATGTCCCAGACATGTTGTTAGAAGAGGGGCCAATTTATCTAAATATCAAAGCCTCAGGCATAACCAGAGCTGCTACCCGCCCTGAACTATTCCCCTGTGCTGAAGTGATCGGATGGATACTCCAACATGCCGATGCTGAAGGAAGAGTGATAAATGACAACAGGAAAGTAGACATTGCCTCATTCCACCCAGCATACATTGCCGCAGCCTATAAATTTCCCCGCTCCTAGCAAGCTCTGACTGATGAATGGTTGGGAAAAATGGACAACGTTGAGATGGCCAAAAGGCTGCTGGTCGCAGGCAAGCATCTAAGAAAGAAAGGTAGCAACGAATATGACGTCCAGAATCTGAGACCTCCTTTCAGATTGATCGCCTTGATGCTGTACAGAATCTTCGGCATGCCAGATGGCACCGTGTACAAGATTCAGTGGGTCCCTATTATCCACTTTGTGGCGTTTAAAGGAACTGTGTTTGACTGGGCCACTCTCCTGTCAGATAGTTTGGCCTCAATGATAGTTGCTGCTAGAGAAGGACTAGCCTTGAAGAAGGCTGAATTTTTCATGTCCTCATATCTGATTGACTGTATTTTGGCCAAGGTGGACTTCCCCAAATTGGGCTGCACATGGGATAAGGCCACCACCCCTGTTTATACCGCTTTCAAGATGATGTGGGCCCAGAATTACAAACCTAGCTACAAACTCATCTGTGAGGGGTTCATCATGCCCTTATATGAGAAGTTATTCAAGGAGGAGCCCAACTGCCTGTCAGAGAACGCTGTGGAAGTCCTTGAGAATTACGGGGATTTTTACTTTTCAGAGCAAGGCACCTACCTAAGAATGTTTGGAGGGACTAAGCCCCCATACATTTTGCCACAGTATGCCACAGATTATGTGGTCCTCAAGGAAGTAGTAAGACAAATCTTCCTGGATGGAAATGGAGCAATACTCCACAAACAGCATAAGGCTTCCTTTCCCCCTCTGCCTTTCTGCATAGGTGCTTACAAGTTCTCGGGGGTTGCCTCAGCCAAAGAGTTTGTGCAGGAGCTGAAAGCTTTCCACTTCGGTGAGTTGATCTTCCACAGGAACGACAGAAAAGGAAAAGTGGCCGAGCATTGTAGGGACATCTACGCTCATTTTGAATACTCGCACTACCCCGATGCCGAGGAAGAGGTATTCAGGGGCATCAGTAACATGGCTGAGCTGCGAACCTTTCGCCAAGGCAGTGGAGTAAGTTCTAGCTCCACCAAGATCCAGAAGACCAGTCAGCAGAAGGAGAAACAAGCTGATGATACCCGAGCTCAGGAAGAGCTCAGATTAAGAGAGGAAGCAAGGTTACTGCAGGAGGTTGAGGAAGCCAAGTTGCAACAGGAAGCTGAAGCGGCAAGAATGCAATAAGAAGCCGAAAATGAAAGGCTGCAGAAAGAGGCTGAGGATGCCCAGCAGCAGAAAGAGGCTGAAGATGAAAGGCTACGGAAAGGAGAACAGGAAGCTGAGGCAGAATGGAAAGCGGAAGAAGAGCTGAAAGCAGGGGAAGATGCCCAAGCAAGTGGGTCCGGACCCCACCAGCTGAGGAAGAAATCGACATTATGGACCGCCCAATTGTCCCATACACTCCATCGGGAAAACATACGGTGTCCAGGTGGAATGAGTTTGTCTATGACAAGAAAAGGAAAGCAATGGTCCTCAAATCGGAAGAGAGGATTAAAACTCCCTTCCATGAAGATATCGTTACCCACCGAGAGGTCACTATAATGCAGAATACAGATCAAGATCCCTTTGCTATGGCATCCGCAGCTGTAGAAACAACAAAAGCATCACTGGACAATGTAGGGGTTATAGTTAAAGAAAATATATTGACAAAGAAGAGAGCTCGTACGCTACAACAGACTGTGGCTAATGAGCAGGCCCATAGGGATCTGGTGGTGAACAAATATAATTGCCTGTATGCCGAGCATAAAGAGCTATCAGGAAAATATAACCAGCTAGAAGAGGAAAAGGACCAACTAACACTTCAAATGATGATTGTGGAAGCAGAGAAGAATGGAGCGGAAGAAAAAGCATCCCAGCTAGAAGCAGACAAGCGGGCATTAGCTGAGCAGTTAGAGCAAGCTGAGAGCAGAACGATGGACATATCTCCCTTCCATGAGCTTTCCTGCAGCATCCTGAGGCAAACGCATGAGACTCAGGGGCTAATCACTACTGAAGTTTGCAAGCTCAAGGCCATGGTGGTCAGGCTAAAAGAAATTAATGCGGAGGCCCATAGGCTCAAAGCCAAGCATACCCATGTCAAGGAAAATGTCCTGAACCAGATAAAATGGCGAGAATGAAAAGGGGATTTCCCCACACATCTCCCATTCAAATCTGTGGAGGGTTTTAATGAAGATGTGGCCCTTTTAGACTTCTGTAGAAACTGTGGCAGTAGGCTAATAGCCAGTGTGCAAGGAACAAGGGATAGGATTAGCAGTCTGTATCAGAGGATCCAGGGAGTGCATGACAGGTGCAAATTGAATTTTCCGCAATCCCTCGATGATTTCCCGGATGAAGAACAACGCTTGGTTGAACTAACGGAAGAACTAGGCATCCAAACTGAATATGTTAAGAAGATTGATGTCCTAGCAATTGACGACCTCCAGCATCATATTGGAATGTCTTCAGTCCACAGCCACTTGGTTAAAGAAGTGCATCAAGCTACAGTAACGGAAGTTCAAGGCATTGGGGCAGAGCTTAGGAAAAATGTGACTTCTCAGAAAATCCTGCTCCCTGCTGTAGCAAACATAGTCATAAGGGACACTGGCATTTGGCATAGCTACATAGCGGAGGAGGAGAAGAAAGCAGTAGTAGTAGCAGGAGCAATAGCAGATCCAGAATCTTCTCTCCCAGCAGCCATTCCAGCAACAACAGTGGGCTCGATTCCCTCTTCCCCAGCAGTGGCAGAAATTCCAGCCAGCTCAATCCCTTCTTCCCAAGCAGCAGCAACAACATCAATTGACTTGGGTGATCCTCTCCCAGCTGAAGCTCACGCACAAGAGTGACAGCACGATATTAGAACATTATTTATGCTATGTGTATTTTGTTGAACTCTCGAATGTATAAAGCGTGAGCTATGGGACCGCTGTCCATTCTCTTTTGTTAAATATTTTGTAAAAGAAAAGAATCACAATTTTGTCTATTATAGGAGAGAAATTTCTATAGATGACAAGTGGAAGATGCTAGGTGGCAGCCCAAAGGGCAGTTTTGTAACTTTAAATAGAAGTTAGGAAAGATTAGGAAGGACTTTTGGCAGGGAATAAATTTTGTAAACCTGTATGAGCTATCTTGTATCAGTTCTGTAAGATTGAATTTTCTAATAAAAGCCAGGGAGATGGACGTTTTGCATGGGAACGAAAGATGGATGTGTATTGGACTGTTCTGGTGATTTCCATCCTGTAATGTGAGATATTTCTTGTCATTTGAACTATTTCTTTGCAACAAATGATTTTGCTTATTTCTGTGTAAACGATTTCTCCATTTCATGAGCAGTGAATGCGTTTATATTAAATCAGAAGCTATCTTCTGATATCTTTATCATGGCTGTAGCTTTCTCTTTCTGATTTAATGGCTATCCATTCTTTCTTTAAGATATCTGTTACAGCTCATTGTTCATCCTTTAAATGTGCTCCTTGCAGGGATAATTAGTTTTATTTCATGTGTTTCTTTATTAGATTTAGATCTGTTCTTTCAGTTTGCATCTAGATTAAATAATTTTGCTTCTCTGTTTCATGAGCAATAGATGCGTTTTACATTAAATTAGAATCTATCTTCTAAAGATCTTTTATCTTGCTGTAGCTTTACCTGTAAGAATGAATGGCTATCTGTTCTTTCTTTATGATATCTGTTACAACTCATTGCTCATCTTGTAAATGTGTTCCTTGCAAGGATAAGTAGATTTACTTTAGTTTTAGACTTAGATCTGTTTAGTTTGCATTTAGATCAGATATAAATTAGGCACTTGCATCTCATTAAAAAATATAAAATCCAAAAGAAAGGTGGATCGGGCCATAACCGGTATAATCGGAAATTAAACTCCAAACCCACGGTTGCCGGAACCGCTAACCGGACAGATTCCCTACACCAAACAGGAGATAATCTAATTGGGATCATCTCTCGGGGAGAATCCCTTTCTGATTGATGCTAAGATATCCGAGGCATCAACATTTTTTGGCGCTAAAAGGAGGGCCTGAAAGTGCATGGCTGATAGAGGAAAATATTCCACTGTCATAGATGACACTGAAAACCCGCTTAAAGAAAGCATTTCAAACAGCCCAGATCTTGAATTATTAAATCAAGAACACTCCATTTCTGATCCTGAGCCTCAAGAAGCTTTATACGCTGTCCCTTTTACAGAAATAAAAGATTTGAGAAGAAATACAAGATCCTACGTTAGGAAGCTAGGTGGTTTAAACGCTGTAAATTTCCTCCCTAAGAAAACTACCCCTAGAAAAGAGCCACAATATACCCGAGATTCGATTCTTGTTCAAAGTTTCGAAGAACTTGTGAACCTGACTTTGGAAGAAATTTCAGACACTCTTAACAAGGCAGATCTTGAAAACTCAAACAAAATTTCAGACCAAGAAAACCTTGAAGAAATTATCACTCCAAAGAGTACTCCCCAGAATTCACCTTACAATTCCCCGCCAGGATCTCCACATCCAAACATGGCTGTACCTGCTTAGAGAGCAAGAGGAGCGCTGAACCTAGCTGGACCATTCCATAATCTTCCAAAGATTCCGGAAAAGGTCTTGCCTAAGTTCGATCCTGGGAAAGCCATTTCGGCGGAAGACCACCTCAAGAGTTTCTACTTAGCTCTGAACCTTTTGAACGTACAACATGAAGACGTAGTCTGCAGGTTGTTTCCATATACATTCGATCCAAAGGTATCATCTTGGTACTTTAGCCTACAACCCAGCTCAATCTCTAGTTGGGATGAATTCAAAAAATGCTTTTTAAAGAAATACGGAAACCAAAAAACTGTGGCAACACTTATGAAAGAACTCTTATCCATGAGAATGGAAAAGAAAGAAAAGGTTCAAGATTTCAATCAAAGATTCACAACGCTGTTAAATAATTTCAGTGAAGCTAATAAACCAGCGGAGGAATCTCTGATTGAATACTACACTAGCGCTCTTGAAGGACCCATCGCAATGTTCGTAAAAAGATCCAAGAAAACTACCCTGATAGAGAACTTTGAGGAAGATAGGAAGGTAGAAGAAGAAGCTGATAGCATTGCTAAATATGCCTTAGATGTAGAACCAAAACCAGCAGCCGGCAAAAAACCTTTGTTGCTTACTAGAGGTAAAGAAGAGCCATCTACAGACATGGAAAATGTAGTCAAGATGATGCAGAAATTATCCAATAAAATCGTAGATCTCGAGAAAGACAAGGCTACCTCCACATCTAGGAAACCTTTCAAGCCATTCTATAAAAGGAGGGAAGACGGTGATCAAACTCATCCACCAATGAATACTGCCCCTGTCTTAAACTTGAACGAAATCGGGATGGAAAATTTCTGCACTTTTCATCAAGAACCACATTCGGAAAAGAGTTTCCCACAATGGATTAATTCCATGAGCTTAGTCATGAACCAAATGCTAGATTCACAGATCCCAGACCAAGATGATTCTCCAGAGGAACCGAGCCCTGAATTAGAGGAACCAACTCCAGACACTACTATGGTGCTATGGGATTGGGTACCTATGACCGAATTAGCAGAAGAAGATCCCATAGATAGCTCTCCCTCTACCATAAATGTTGCAACTCGCAGCAAAGGCCCAATTGCGGATCCTGTGCCAAGCACAGCTCCCCATAAGCCTAAAGTTTCAAGAGAACTGCCTAGGAGACATATAACGGTTATCCCACAACAGCCCAAAGTTAGCCAAACAGCGAACAAGCAGCCAAGCGCCGACTCCACAGTTCAGCCTCCTAAGGTCACAATGAACAAAACAGATCAGCCAGCTCGAGTTGGGAATGAATCTGACATAGGATATGATATTATTGAAGATATCAAGAAGGTCAAAGTGAATGTGTCAATATTTGACATGTGTAGCTTGCCCCATCAACGAGACAAACTACTGCATGTTCTTCAACCCCAGATCAGCACTCCATTAACGGATTCTCAAGACAATCCCGAAATTAATGAAGCTAGCATCGGTGGGAAATCTAAATCTCAAACATTGCCGTTCCTATTGACTTTTGAAATTTTTAACCATAATGTTCACAACTGTTTGGTAGATTCTGGGGCATCTTCAAACGTCATGCCACTGTCCATTTGCAAGAAAATCAACGGGCAGCCTGTGCCATCCCCAGCCCAAATTATCCAATTAGATAGGACTGTTGTTAAAGTAATTGGGGAGATGAAAGACGTTCTCATTAGACTGTCAGCTGACCCTAGAGTCTGTCAATTCATTGACATAATGGTGGTCGATATTCCTGAAGCCTATGGGCTGATTTTAAGTAGGGATTGGTCTACCAAGCTGAGTGGCTACTTCGCTACGGATTGGTCTCATCTATGGCTGCCTTATCAAAACAAACAGAATCAGATTAAAGTTCTTAGAGAACCTCACATGAAGCAAAACGTAACTCAATTAGAAGAAAAGAATGAGGCCGTAGCTTTCTCATCCTCGGTTCTGGGGAACTATTTCTTAGAAATGGATCCGGGTAATTATCAGTCTAAATCCATTAGCCATGAATCAAATAAACAGTCCGATCTCCTTCATTTCTCTCAGACTGATGATGTTGATTGTAACATAGTCAATTTAGTTACTGACATAGATCACAAAGGAACTAACTTATTTGAATCTAAAGATATCTTTTGGACATTATACTTTGATGGTTCTAAAACTCTGGAAGGATCCGGAGCCGGTTGTGTTCTAATGAAGCAAAAAAGAAACAAGTATTTTTTGTCTTGTAGATTAGAATTCGATTGTACTAACAACACCGCTGAATATGAAGCTTTGGTACATGGATTAAAGAAGGCCATTGGCTTAAATGTTAAGTACCTGAAGGTCTTTGGTGACTCCGAGATAGTTGTAAGATAGGTAAGGGACACCATTCATTGTCTCTCACCTCATTTGAAGGGTTATCAGGCTGAGGTATGGGATTTAACTATGCATTTTGACGCTTTCAATATAAAATCAATTCCTAGATTGCAAAATTCTGCTGCTGATTTGTTAGCAACATCTGTTTCTAGATTGGTGCTGTCAAATAATAAATGCTCAATTGAATTGATTTTTAGGCCTTCCGTTCCTGATAACATCACAAACTTCAGAGTCTTCGATGATGATGAACAAATTATCAGCTTCCTAACAAACAAAGATAGCTTTCAAGGAGCTGCAATAGATGAGGAAGAACACGATGCTGATTTGATGAAGAAGGATGAGGAGAAAGGAAATTTCATGCCCAAGGGGGTAAGGTCCCTTGAAATGCTGTTCGATCTTCAAAATAAGTTCAAAAGGCCAGCTAATACCAAAACTAACAGCTCATCAATGCAACATGAGTTAGTTAATTTGGGTACCAAGGCAGAACCAAAATTTGTCAACCTTGGCAAAGGTTGTTCACCAGGAGAAAGAGACAGGTTCATCAAATTGTTTAAACAATACAAAGATGTTTTTGCATGGACCTATGAAGATTTGAAAACGTATGACGTCCGCATTATTCAGCATGTTATACCAATGAAAGTGGGTTTCAAGCCATTTCAGCAGCAGTTAAGAAGGATGCACCCTACTCTAGAACCGCTGATCCAAAAGGAACTAAAGAAGCTCCTGGACGCTAAGATAATCTTCAAAGTTCGGCATTCTGAGTGGGTTGCAAACTTGGTTCCCGTAAGAAAGAAGTCAGGAGAGATAAGGCTATGTGTAGATTTCAGAAATTTAAACAAAGCTTCGGATAAAGACAACTACCCCGTACCTTCAATGGAACAAATCCTACAAATGGTGTCAGGATCCGAGTTGTTTTCTCTCCTCGATGGTTTCTCTGGCTACAATCAAGTGTTAGTAGCTGAAGAAGATCGTCTTAAGACTACTTTCTGAACTAAATGGGGGACTTTCACATACCGAAGGATGCCATTTGGTCTGATAAATGCAGGAGCTACATTCCAAAGGGCGATGGATATCGCCTTCCGAGGATTGGGGGGGCAATGTGTTGTTGTTTACTTAGATTATGTGACAGTCTTTTCGAAGAAAAGGGAAGATCATGTTGTTCATCTGAGGCATATCTTTGATTGTTGTAGGAAATATGGTATTTCCTTGAATCCCAAGAAAAGCCTATTTGCGGTTCCCGAAGGTAAACTCTTGGGTCATATCATCTCCAAAGGGGGAGTGTCAATTGATCAAGAAAGAGTCCAAGCCATTAATAAGATTCCAATGCCTCACAACAAGAAATCTATGCAGTCCTTTATGGGCACCATCAATTTTGTCCGCAGATTTGTTCCAGATTTCGCACAAATTGTTAAGCCGTTGCAACAGATGGTTAAACAAAGCATACAATTCAAGTGGACAGATTTGGAGAAGGATGCATTTAGAGATATCAAGGCAGCTGTAGCTAAGGCTCCTTCCTTAAGAAGCCGAGATTTTGACAAGGATTTCATCTTGTATACCTTTGCTTCGGATGACTCTCTCGCAGCTGTACTCACGCAAAAGGGGGAGTTGGGGGACGAATACCCAATTTCGTTTATGAGCACTGGTCTACAGGGGGCTGAGCTAAACTATCCCGTGGTTGACAAGCATGCATATGCTGTCTTCAAAGCAATCAAGCAGTTTAGGCCATACATTCTGAAGAACATAACTAAAGTCATAGTTCCCCACCCAGTTGTTAGATCCCTTTTCGTTCAAAAGGAATTGGGAGAAAGGAGAGGGAACTGGGTCACAACTCTTCAGGAATATGATTTGGAATTTAAACCAGCCACGATCATCAAAGGACAAGGCCTGTGCAAGTTACTTGCGGGAAACTCGACTGGTGAAGAACAACTTTGGAGGAATGAAGCTGAGTTAAATTCGGTTGAAGTGTGTCATATCTTCACAACTCCCCAGTCATGGTATAGGGATCTGGTGCACTATTTGCAGCAGGGATATCTACCTGAGCACTGGAACTCTAAGCAAAGGAGGGCACTCCGCTTGAAATCAGCACCTTATCAAATCGTTGATGGGATTCTTTTCAGGAATATATATGATGGAGTTTTCCTTAGATGTCTAGAAAAGGAAGATGCAAACAAAGTTGTCAAAGAATTGCATGATGGCCCCGCGGGTGGACATTATTCAGGAGAGACAACAACACACAAGATACTGAGAGCTGGTTATTATTGGCCTACTCTGTTCTGAGATGCCCATACGTATGCACGAAACTGTGATGTATGTCAGAGAAGTGCTGGGAAGTTACCTAAGGCAGCAGGACCATTGCAGCCGGTCATCATCTCTGAGCCCTTTGAGCAGTGGGGTATAGATGTTATCGGAGAGATAAATCCAAATTCTTCGTTGCAACATCGATACATCCTAACGGCTACTGACTACTTCACTAGGTGGACGGAGGCCATCCCTTTGCGCAAAGTCAATGAAGACGCAGTCATCAGCTTCTTGAAGGAGAACATCATAACCAGGTTTGGGGTTCCAATTTCCCTCGTTTTTGATAATGCTACTTATTTTTAATCTTGCAAGATAAATGAATTTGTTTATGAATGGGGAATTAAGTTGCATTATTCAGCCAATTATTATCCTCAGGGGAACGGATTAGTTGAATCCTCGAACAAGAATTTGATTCGAATTCTTAAGAAGACCATGATAGAAAACCAGAGAGGTTGGCATGTAGCTCTCCCAAACGCCTTATGGGCAGATAGGGTGACCCCAAAGAACGCTTTAGGTGTTTCCCCTTTCACTCTTGTCTATGGCAAGGAAGCCATCCTTCCCCCAAACATCTTGCTCCCATCCTTACAGTTATCCCAAGCCTCTCGGGGTTCTGGTAGCCAAGCCTTACAATCCAGGATCAATACCCTGCTTCAACTTGAAGAAGCCCGACAGAAAGCTAAAGATCGATTCCACTAACACCAAGACATAGTTAAGAGATGGTTCGATAAAAGGAAGTCCGATAAGAGAAGCTTTGAAGTTGGGGACTTAGTCCTAAAATGGGATCATAATCACGAAGGCAAAGGAATGCATACGAAATTTCAACATCTATGGGTAGGCCCGTACCAAATTTCGGCAAAATTAGGCCCATCCACTTACAAATTGACAAATATCGAGGGAGAAGAAGTAACCCTTCCTCTCAGTGGCCTCGCTCTGAAACAATACTTTACATAGTCTCGTTGAGACTTCCTGTACATAAATAAAGTTTTCTTTTATTATTGTCTTAGCCTTTAGTTGCTTTGTTTTTCGGCCATTTTGTTTCTTTCATTGTTGTTTGAACCTTTGCTACAAATTTTTGTTTTTTGAAAGCCCTTTTGGTTAAGTTCCCTGTCGAGGATAGCTCTCTCAAAGAAATCTCGCAACCCATGAGTCCATAACTATGCTCAAATGAATTCTGTCTGTTGTGCTCTCACTGAAATATTTAGAAGGAAGGAAACCTACTCTGCTAGTCACACTAATCCTGTCCAAAATAGCAGAGGCCCATGACCATCTTCACTACTATTGTTGGGCTCCACTCATTCTCACACTTTAAAGGAATCTCAAGAAGGTTATTAAAGTTGGACCCATGAAAAGTAGCACACCTCGAGGACATAGGGTATTGAAATGACTCCATGCTGCAAATTTAACAGCCAAAATGGCTAGTACCCAAGAGTCTGTTTTCTAGAGATTCTCGCCTCAATTAAAGCATGGCTGAGACAAAAGCAAAAGACATGTAAAATCAAGAAGGTTGTCCAAAAGGCTCAGCCCAAAATGGGCTCCTCTCTGTCCGTGAGGTTTGATCAAATCAATAAAATTTCTAACTCTCACAAAAGGACATTATGGATCAAGGAGCCTAAATCAAAGATCATGTCCAAAAGAAAATATCTCTGGAAGGCTCAAACAACTAAGCTATCCAAAGTACAAACATCCAAAAGGATGCAAGAAGCATGGGAATGAGGAACAAGAGCAATAATGTCCATGAGAACGTGTTGCAAATCTTGTGGAGTCCGGCAATAGTAACCATCTGAAGGATGACCCTCCTAAAATGAATCTCATAGGCCGGCCCTTTGAGAGTGGTGAAGATGTCTCGATCAAAGCTCCCCTTCCCCAATGGCTAGCAGGTAAAGTGTCTTCTTCCCCTCGCATGAATCTAAAATGCTCAGCTGAGTATTGCACCTAAGATGGATGTCTTTGATGAGGTTTCGGACCATGAAGAGGAATTTTTCAGAAATATGTGTTCACCAGCGACTCGCCATTGTTGTTGCAGCAACATCCCCCCCAAAATTTTGTACATATTGGGGCCCCTCCTTCTATTTTTGTAGAAAGGCTGCCTTAAGAAGCCATCCTCAGCTGTTAACTTTGTTTTTCAACAAAAAAAAAATTCTTGCCATGAACTGCTCCAAGTCTGCCAGAAAATCTTGTTTCTCAGCAGAATTTTTTTTCATGAGGTCTTCCTGGAAATCATGGACGATTTGATAAAGCCCCGCAGTGGCGGAAGCCTTTGTTTAAACTCCCGAAAAAAGACTTAGAAAATTTCGTTGGAATTATTCGTCAAAACCTTCCGCAAACGCGGAGGGATTCAGGTTTTCTGTAATGTCCCTTGTGAGGAATTTTATTAAAATGGCAATTTTTCACTGTTTTCCCTAGTTTGACCTTTGACTAGTTTCGATCTCTAGGTCCCAAATTTGCCCCAAATGATCCCAAATCTTCTGAGAATGTATATGAATGATATTAGAACATAAATATGTGTTTCATGGATGCCTTTGTACCTTTAAAACACTTTTGCAAATACTCTTTCAATTCTGGTCAATGTAGGTAACTTTACTAGTGATTTCCCTTTGACTAGTATTGGTCTCTAGGTCTCAAATTGACTCCAAATGCCTTCAAATATTCAAGGAAGGTGTATGAATGATATTATGGATTGAATATGATGTTCAGGGATAAAAAATGGCCACCAAAAGACCTCTGCAAACTCTCTTAAGATTCTGGACCAAGTATGCAATTTTACTAGTAATTTGGGGTTCAAATCCCCCTAAGGTAAGTACTGAAAATGGCTTCCCAAAAGCCACCAAACCCACTCAAATTTATTAACAGAGGTATGTAATGTGTTAATTATGTTATTAAGGTCTCATATGCACCATTAATGTTTTATTACAACTGTTCTCACCCTCTCCCATTCAACTGCAAAAATCACCAATTCGACCCTTGGGGAAATGGCACTATTTCTTCTCCCAATGCAATTAAACTGAGTAAAAATACTTCAAATGCTCAAGTACAGTACATGAAACTTGTAAAATACATCCATGGTAGTCCATTAATCACAAATGCATCATAGAATCACCCATTCATTCGAAATCATCATCAATACATTGGTTCACAACAAGGTAGTGGGGAAATGGCATTGTTCTTCCATTAAAAATGAGATATATACATTTCTACTTGGAATTTCGACCTAAAACTTTCTGGATATGAAGAACAGAGTATTTAATTCATATTAAAAAAGAAATGGGGCATTAGAATCTCCCCCAAAGAGTACAATAGCTCACCAAAAACGCCCTCCCTCAAGGATCAAGAATATGCCATCAAAACTGGAAATGGTTGAAGGAGCGGGCTGCAATAGAAGAAGCCATGAGCTTCCCTGTAGCTTACACCTGCAAATAAAGACTCCATTAAAGCTCCAAATGAAAGGTCTGAATGGCCTTTCCAATTGCCAACTTGGATGGGAATCTTTCACCCTCGAAATTGGCTAAGGAAAGAAACTAGTCATCCACTAGCTCTCCCTCTTCACAAATGCAATTGCAAATTCTACAAATGATCAAAAGCTGGTTTAATTCTTTGTTATTGACATTTATAAACTTCTAATGTCCTCCATGGGTCTAATTCCTTCCAAGAGACTGATGCCAACTCAAGTTGGGAAGAGATTCCAAAGAACGCCACTTGTACAACAATTCCTAGTCTCCCACTTCCACCAAATCACATGTGGAAGCATCTTAGCTGCCCTAACACTCTTGAGCGCCCTCTTGGAGTCTATTTTTAGCTTTGACATGTCATATATGTCATATGTCAGCCTTCAGGTCTGATTTGTGTCATAGGTGTCATAGCATCTTCACCATTGTTGTCATAGAGCTAGGGAATCTAGCCCAAGTGTCTCACTAGCTCCAAATTGCCTCTTCCTCTTCCATGGGAGTTACTCTTCCTCTATATTTCGACCTTGGATGAGTCATGCAATGAATAATACCTTTTGGACTCCCCCAAGTATGTTACCATTCACCTTGAATTCGAATTGGTGAGAGAATGATGCCAAGTGTAGTGGGGAAATCTAGCCATATGTGGGTCCCACTTCCTCCATGTGTCTTCATGATGAAATGCCACTTTGATTTTCACTTGTATATATTTATTTAGCTCCTTTATTAAATATTTATGCCATTCTAATGTTCAAACATCATTTATTATCCCCATTATTCCAAATCCCAAAGCTTCCACCCCAAACCTAGGAAACTAGTAATTTTCCTCCTTGGCAATTATTTGACCTTTAGCATCAACTTGACAAACTCTAATGAATAGGGCCAATGTGATTAGGCCATTTTGACCCAATACCAAATTTGGGACATGACATTTTCCTCCCGAAATGGCGGAGGCCGTCTGTTTAAGCTTCCCGAAAAGGAGACTTAGAATTTTTTGGAAATCGCGGAATGACTAAAGAAAGCCCCGCGGAACCGTTCGACTTTTCTTCCCGAAACGGCGGGAGCCGTTTGCATAAGTCTCCCGAAGAGGCTTCAAAATTATTGTTGAAAAGATGGCAGAAATATCTGACGAATTCCTCCCGAAACAGCGGAAGAATTCTACAAAGCCACCCGAAACTTGCGGATGACATTCACCAATTCCTTCCGAAACTGCCAAGTAACTTAGTCTTTTTCGAAATCTTTAAGTCTTGAGGTTGCGGAAGCATTAGCGATATTATTCCCGAGCCTTCGCAGAAGCCTTTGCATTTCCTTCCCGCACCACCGGTGAGAAAAGTTGTGGAAGCTTTCAAATTTTCCTTCCGAAACGACGGGCGCTATTCGTAAAATCCTCCTGAAACTCTGAAGAGAACTTAGGAACTTTCTTTGAAAATTTGCGAAAACCTTTGATTTTTTCTCTTGCAGTTGCCGAAACCTCCACAAAAGCTTTCCGAAACGCCGAACAATGGAATTCTGTTGCGGAAGCTTTCACCATATCCTCCCGGAACCCCACGAGACTTAGAAAATTTTTGAATTGCGGAAGTTGTTGGCGAGTAACTCCCGAAATAGCGGAAGCTTCCGCGTTATCCTTCCGAAGGACTTAAAACCTTTACGGAATGCCTTGGCTTTCCCTTCCGCGATGCGAGAACCTTTGCGGAACGCTTTGAGTTTTCCTTCCGCGACACGCCCCGAAACGGTGGAAACTCCCACTATATCCTTCCGCAACGGCGGATGAGATTCACAGGTTTGTCCTGCAGGAGGCGGTCGCGCGCAAACCGAGCCGGCTTGATTTGATGCCGACGTACGATATATTTAAGCCGCATTTTAAATACACCAACCACCATATTAAATTTGCACGTGCCCGGTCTATTCAAATAGATGGTGGGGTTTGAGCCGAACATATCGTCATTTTTCGATTGGCAAACGACGTGGAACGCCGCGCAATCGCTCCAGCTCAGCTCTCTCATCCGCGTTCACGGCCACCTTGTTCAGCTATCCTCACGGTGCTAGGTAGGATTTTAACCTTTAAATTTGTCTCTTCTACGCAAACCATAGGCATTGGTTGGATTTCAACGGGCAAAATGCCCGTCATGGGCTATTTTTCCCGTCAAACGGTCTAAATTGCATTTTCCCGTCATAAAAAACCAAGGAATTAAAAAATGTCTGCATAGTGGGTAAAGGTCGTCAATTTGGATGGATAGTTTTGTTCCAAATTCCTCCCCGGGCCGTGTACTTCGTTTTTCAAAAAGAGAAACTGCCGAAATCCCACGGACTGTTCGTATCCCTAGCCGAAAGCGAAAGTTATAGCCACCCGGGCCTTTTATAAATCTAAGTCTCGGCCAGCCGTTACCCTGTTTAGATCCTAAGCATGGCCGTAAGAACTCACGCCAAATGCGATAACTAAACCCTAGCGGTCGTCGGAGCCCTCGCCTGTTCATGAATACAAAAGTGACCCCGTCCTCGCCTGTTCATAAATATGAAAACGGCTCCCTATTTCGTCATAGAGTTATTTCACCCCTGACTTCCCCACCATTTGCCATTTGAACCACAACCATGGCGATAGATACCAACCCCCTAGAGCTGGGCCAAAAGCAGGTTGCTTCCGCAACGTGCTTATCCTCGCAGGGACATTCCAAACCCGCCACTTTAAAAGAATTAGAATGTTTAAATTTAGATTGGAGTGGTGTGTTTGCTTCCTAAAATACAGCTTCACATTTTGGTTTTATCTCATTCACATATTAAAACAATGATGCTCTCTGTTAAAATCTCACAGTATGTTGCTCAATTTCATGATGAATTGTATATGGGTGCTATCAGGGATAAGTCAAAATGTCGAAAGTTGGTAAGAAGAAGGCTAAAATGACAGAAAAGAAGCCTGCGCCACTTAAAATTGAGACCTCACTCCAGGATACGAGGTGCACCACTGGTGTTCCTCCAAAAATCAGATGGGGTGACATTTACAGGATGATCCGAGACCAGGATGTCCCAGACATGTTGTTAGAAGAGGGGCCAATTTATCTAAATATCAAAGCCTCAGGCATAACCAGAGCTGCTACCTGCCCTGAACTATTCCCCTGTGCTGAAGTGATCGGATGGATACTCCAACATGCCGATGCTGAAGGAAGAGTGATAAATGACAGCGGGAAAGTAGCCATTGCCTCATTCCACCCAGCATACATTGCCGCAGCCTATAAATTTCCCCGCTCCTAGCAAGCTCTGACTGATGAATGGTTGGGCAAAATGGACAACGTTGAGATGGCCAAAAGGCTGCTGGTCGTAGGCAAGCATCTAAGAAAGAAAGGTAGCGACGAATATGACGTACAGAATCTAAGACCTCCTTTTAGATTGATTGCCTTGATGCTGTACAGAATCTTCGGCATGCCAGATGGCACCGTGTACAAGATTCAGTGGGTCCCTATTATCCACTTTGTGGCGTTTAAAGGAACTGTGTTTGACTGGGCCACTCTCCTGTCAGATAGTTTGGCCTCAATGATAGTTGCTGCTAGAGAAGGACTAGCCTTGAAGAAGGTTGAATTTTTCATGTCCTCATATCTGATTGACTGTATTTTGGCCAAGGTGGACTTCCCCAAATTGGGCTGCACATGGGATAAGGCCACCACCCCTGTTTATACCGCTTTCAAGATGATGTGGGCCCATAATTACAAACCTAGCTACAAACTCATCTGTGAGGGGTTCATCATGCCCTTATATGAGAAGTTATTCAAGGAGGATCCCAACTGCCTGTCAGAGAACGCTGTGGAAGGCCTTGAGAATTACAGGGATTTTTACTTTTTAGAGCAAGGCACCTACCTAAGAATGTTTGGAGGGACTAAGCCCCCATACATTTTGCCACAGTATGCCACAGATTATGTGGTCCTCAAGGAAGCAGTAAGACAAATCTTCCTGGATGGAATTGGAGCAATACTCCACAAACAACATAAGGCTTCCTTTCCCCCTCTGCCTTTCTGCATAGGTGCTTACAAGTTCTCAGGGGTTGCCTCAGCCGAAGAGTTTGTGCAGGAGCTGAAAGCTTTCCACTTCAGTGAGTTGATCTTCCACAGGAACGACAGAAAAGGAAAAGTGGCCAAGCATTGTAGGGACATCTACACTCATTTTGAATACTCGCACTACCCCGATGCCGAGGAAGAGGTATTCAGGGGCATCAGTAACATGGCTGAGCTGCGAACCTTTCGCCAAGGCAGTGGAGTAAGTTCTAGCTCCACCAAGATCCAGAAGACCAGTCAGCAGAAGGAGAAGGAAGCTGATGATGCCCGAGCTCAGGAAGAGCTCAGATTAAGAGAGGAAGCAAGGTTACTGCAGGAGGCTGAGGAAGCCAGGTTGCAACAGGAAGCTGAAGCGGCAATAATGCAACAAGAAGCCGAAAATGAAAGGCTGCAGAAAGAGGCTGAGGATGCCCAACAGTAGAAAGAGGCTGAAGATGAAAGGCTATGGAAAGGAGAACAAGAAGCTGAGGCAGAACGGAAAGCGGAAGAAGAGCTGAAAGCAGGGGAAGATGCCCAAGCAAGTGGGTCCGGTTTCCAAGACATGGAAATAGATGCAACTCAAGTAGGTGGCTCTGGTACCCAAGATGCGGGAGAAGATCCAGCTCAGGGAGTCCGGACCCCACCAGCTGAGGAAGAAATCGACATTATGGACCTCCCAATTGTCCCATACACTCCATCGGAAAAACATACGGTGTCCAGGTGGAATGAGTTTGTCTATGACAAGAAAAGGAAAGCAATGGTCCTCAAATCAGAAGAGAGGATCAAAACTCCCTTCCATGAAGATATCGTTACCCACCGAGAGGTCACTATAATGCAGAATACAGATCAAGATCCCTTTGCTATGGCATCCGCAGCTGTAGAAACAACAAAAGCATAACTGGACAATGTAGGGGTTATAGTTAAAGAAAATATATTGACAAAGAAGAGAGCTCGTACGCTACAACAGACTGTGGCTAATGAGCAGGCCCATAGGGATCTGGTGGTGAACAAATATAATTGCCTGTATGCCGAGCATAAAGAGCTATCAGGCAAATATAACCAGCTGGAAGAGGAAAAGGACCAACTAACACTTCAAATGATGATTGTGGAAGCAGAGAAGAATGGAGCGGAAGAAAAAGCATCCCAGCTAGAAGCAAACAAGCGGGCATTAGCTGAGCAGTTAGAGCAAGCTGAGAGCAGAACGATGGACATATCTCCCTTCCATGAGCTGTCCTGCAGCATCCTGAGGCAAACGCATGAGACTCGGGGGCTAATCACTAATGAAGTTTGCAAGCTCAAGGCCATGGTGGTTAGGCTAAAATAAATTAATGTGGAGGCCCATAGGCTCAAAGCCAAGCATACCCGTGTCAAGGCAAATGTCCTAAACCAGATAAAATGGTGAGAAGGAAAAGGGGGTTTCCCCACACATCTCCCATTCAAATCTGTGGAGGGTGTTAATGAAGATGTGGCCCTTTTAGACTTCTGCAGAAACTGTGGCAGTAGGCTAATAGCCAGTGTGCAAGGAACAAGGGATAGGATCAGCAGTCTGTATCAGAGGATCCAGGGAGTGCATGACAGGTGCAAATTGAATTTCCCGCAATCCCTCGATGATTTCCCGGATGAAGAACAACGCTTGGCTGAACTAAAGGAAGAACTAGGCATCCAAACTAAATATGTTAAGAAGATTGATGTCCTAGCAATTGACGACCTCCAGCATCATATTGGAATGTCTTCAGTCCACAGCCACTTGGTTAAAGAAGTGCATCAAGCTGTAGTAACGAAAGTTCAAGGCATCGGGGCAGAGCTTAGGACAAATGTGACTTCTCAGAAAATCCTGCTCCCTACTGCAGCAAACATAGTCATAAGGGACACTGGCATTTGGCATAGCTACATAGAGGAGGAGGAGAAGAAAGCAGCAGCAGTAGCAGGAGCAATAGCAGATCCAGAATCTTCTCTCCCAGCAGCCATTCCAGCAACAACAGTGGGCTCGATTCCCTCTTCCCCAGCAGTGGTAGAAATTCCAGCCAGCTCAATCCCTTCTTCCCAAGCAGCAGCAGCAGCATCAATTGACTTGGGCGATCCTCTCCCAGCTGAAGCTCACGCACAAGAGTGACAGCATGATATTAGAACATTATTTCTGCTATGTGTATTTTGTTGAACTCTCAAATGTATAAAGCGTGAGCTATGGGACAGCTGTCCATTCTCTTTTGTTAAATATTTTGTAAAAGAAAAGAATCACAATTTTGTCTATTATAGGAGAGAAATTTCTGTAGATGACAAGTGGAAGATGCTAGGTGGCAGCCCAAAGGGCAGTTTTGTAACTATAAATAGAAGTTAGGAAAGATTAGGAAGGACTTTTGGAAGGGAATAAATTTTGTAAACCTGTACGAGCTATCTTGTATCGGTTCTGTAAGATTGAATTTTCTAATAAAAGCCAGGGAGATGGACGTTTTGCATGGGAACGAAAGATGGATGTGTATTGGACTGTTCTGGTGATTTCCATCCTGTAATGTGAGATCTTTCTTGTCATTTGAACTATTTCTTTGCAACAAATGATTTTGCTTATTTCTGTGTAAACGATTTCTCCATTTCATGAGCAGTGAAGGCGTTTATATTAAATCAGAAGCTATCTTCTGATATCTTTATCATGGCTGTAGCTTTCTCTTTCTGATTTAATGGCTATCCATTCTTTCTTTAAGATATCTGTTATAGCTCATTGTTCATCCTTTAAATGTGCTCCTTGCAGGGATAATTAGTTTTATTTCATGTGTTTCTTTATTAGATTTAGATCTGTTTTTTTCAGTTTGCATCTAGATTAAATAATTTTGCTTCTCTGTTTCATGAGCAATAGATGCGTTTTACATTAAATTAGAAGCTATCTTCTAAAGATCTTTTATCTTGTTGTAGCTTTACCTGTAAGAATCAATGGCTATCTGTTCTTTCTTTATGATATCTGTTACAGCTCATTGCTCATCTTGTAAATGTGTTCCTTGCAAGGATAAGTAGATTTACTTCAGTTTTAGAGTTAGATCTGTTTAGTTTTGCATTTAGATCAGATATAAATTAGGCACTTGCATCTCATTAAAAAATATAAAATCCAAAGTAAAGGTGGATCGGGCCATAATCGGTATAATCGAAAATTAAACTCCAAACCCACGGTTGCCGGAACCGCTAACCGGACGGATTCCCTACACCAAATGGGAGATAATCTAATTGGGATCATCTCTTGGGGAGAATCCCTTTCTGATTGATGCTAAGATATCCGTGGCATCAACAAGTTCCAATTATTTCAATGATATTCCTTTGTTCTTCTCGCAACTTGTTTACTTCTTGTTGCAGTTTATTGCAGTCTCCAATTTTACTTATCAATTCTATTGTTGAAAGATTGGTCAGACTAGTGAGAATTTTCCATTCTAGATCTTGTGCTGTCTGTAACTTCTCATTTAATTCTTTCAATTGTTCATCCTCACCTACACATGTGCACATTATTATGATTTATTCATGTAATTCTGTGCATATTTCATCCATAGATTTGATATTTTCTTTTGCATTTTTTAGCCGTTTTGATGTTTTACCCACTACTGATAATTTTTCTAATGATTGTCTCTTAATTTTGTCTTGTAATTACTGAAAGGATTATCCAATCCCATTACCTTTATTTATGAAGATATATACTCATCCTTGTGAATCCTTGGAAGTATGTTGTATACTTCTTCTACTACCTTCTGTAAGCTACTTATGTCCTGTTGGCCCTCTCTAGTTCATATTTTAGCAACCTGCCTTGTGTCGCTGCTTCTTCTACTTCCTTCTCTAATATTATTGTCTTTTGAACAGATAGATTTCTTTCAGACTTCATTTGTTCCCAGTTTTCTTGTAAGGCATCCTTTTCCTTCTGACATGTACTTAATATATCCATATCTTCCTCATATCTTCTTCTGATTTATTGTGCAGTAGACATGTGCATTTTATTCAATTCATCAACAGTTAATTGTGACAAAAATAATTCTACATAACTTACCTCATTCAATATTTGAGTAGGAGATGGCATGGCTACAACCGAGATCTTCAATTTTTGAGATAGTTCTACATCCCCTTGAGCTTACTATTCTCCCAAGCCTTTTTCAAGTTGATTCAATATTCTAGTCTACTCATCTATCTTCATCAATGTTTCTCTTTGTTGTGAGGCAAGTTTCTCAATATCATTCTTTGTGCTAATATCATTGATTTTCTCCTTGTTTGTATTCCTAATTTTAGTGCTTATTTTCTCAAGGTCTTCTTATGTCAGATAATAGACAGAATCAGGTTCAGACACTTTTGTTTTCCTTTTCGAAGAGCGTTCACCTTGAGCCATCTCAATTCTCTTCTTAGTTTACATATTTTGTTGTACCGGCTTAGTAGATTCTTCTGGGTTGGTTGTAGCAGTTTTAGTAGGTTGATTCTATTGTTTAGATTCTTCCTGTTCAGTTAAAGGGACCCTCCATTCAACATTCCAGTTTTGAACAATTTTAGCAACCTCCTCTTATGATTAGATAAATTTAGTGGCCCACCATTGTTTGATTGAGTCCCTTTTTGCTTGTACATAGGTGTAATGCATTCCAAATTTGAAGCACATGAATCCCTTGTAAGTCTCAATAATATGAGGAAGAATACAAGGAGAATTTTTCAAAAGAAACCCGATTTCTTCGCAATATAAGTAGAAATTGATGTTGTTCTTTTGTCTTTACTCATCCTTAGAAACCCACATGTTCGCAAACCACTAAGATCAAAAGGGTTTTCTATTTCTATCGAAGAATTGAATTCCTTCGGGTTCCTTCCAACCACTAAGATCAATACAAATTAGTAGACAAGTATAATGAAAGGGATTACCTTTTTCTTGAGCTTCCAGACAGCCTTCAAGAAATTTGTTTAACATAACAGCCGACCAATTCATCTGAATGCCTTCGACACATTTTTCAGTGACTACAATGATAGCTGCTGAAACCTTATCCTTGCGAATTTTTCGAAACAAATTGCATGCCAACAGTTGTGCAGTAAATCTTATAGCCTCATATTTTATTTGTACCACTGAGAATCCTCTGCTTTCCCATTGTGTTTCGTACTTTTCAGTCATTTTCTTACCCAAAATTTTTTCTTGGCTTCTGCTCATCAAAGAGCTTATGTCCTCTCCTGCTGAGGGTAATCCTGTTATATCTTCTATGACCTTGATATTGATTGGAATAGGTTTATTTAGCCATAAGAAACCATCATGTACCTGTGATAACAGTGTCTTTGCGCACATCTTTACTTGTAAATATCTATCAACGTGTGGGATTTCTAGTAGATTCAACACTCCGATTTTTTAGAGTTGATGTGCCCATTCCTTGAGTACCATTATAGTAGGGATTCTGGGATCTGTGATTTCCTTCTTGTCCATGTACTTGTCCACGACCAACCCTGGAAATTTTTCTTCATCATTGAAATCATAGTCTACAAATGTGAACTTATGTAGTAAGCCATGCATGTTCCCTTCAACAAGAGCACCTTCAGATTTCATTCGTTCCTGTAGCTGGGTGTCCTCTACTTCCAGTAGGGTCACATTCGGTGCACCAATTTTTTGGAATGGGATATAATATCGTTCAGGTTTTTCGGTCCTTTGATATTCTTTCAGATTCCTTACGAATGAATTCTTGGTTTTGTATTTTCTTCTCGGTGCCATGATCTCCAACAATTTCTTCAATAATCACTGTTAAATCAATACTCCTTGTTCTTCAATATATCCAGTGATCCAAACTGAATTTTTTCTCTACTTATAATCACCTTCTTCGTCTTTCGCAAAACTATTAGGGTTAGGTTTGATTTTGAAATATGAAAAGTGTCATTTTGACCTGTTCTTTTGTCCAAATTCATTTAACCACTCCTGTAATTGATGCTATTGTCATTTGTATAATTACTGCCATTTGTGCCACTATTCCACTAAGTCATTAATGTTTCTCCCCATTGTCGCAGTTTATGATGTCGCATGTGTCTTACTGCAATGGGTCCAACTAATGATGAATTAGTCTTGTGTTGAGCTAGAGATAGATGGGTCTCCCAAGTCTTTCCATTCATTAAGAGGAGTGCTTGGCACATTATCGGTATTTTCACTCTTCGTCCTCCAAATTCTTTTATAGCAGTGAATTTTTCTTTTTCCCTTATCGATACTACCTTCGATCTTTGATTCTGATGCTTTGTTAATCTTCTTTATCCACTGTTTTGCAATTTTTCTAGATCTTTCACAGTCCAACACCTTATGACCTATTTTGTTGCACTTATAATAGATCACTTTGTTGTAGCATTTTCCAACGTGTCCAGTCATTGTACATTTCCAACACCAAGTAGGTTTGTACAGATTCATTCCTTTTGTTTTCAGAATGTACAGACTTAATATTTTCAGTTGCGTAGTCTTCTTCACATTTTGTTGATGATTGTATTTGAAACCTATGCTAGGTATGTTGTGAAGATATCTCTATTTGCTGAGGATTTCATTTAGAACCTCAGTGATTTTGGAAAATCTTTCAGTTATGATGGCTTGATCCTGTAGCCTTTTCATTTATTGCTCTTTTGCTTGTAAGATAGTTCATTGTTCATCAAGCTGCATTTTATATTCCAAGTTTCTTTCTTTGAGAGTGATCTCTTGTTGACTTTCCTGGAGATGATCTTGATTTTCACATTGTTCCTGTAGTTGGAGTTTCAATGACAGAATTTCTTTGTCCTTTTCTTCCTTTTCTTCTATGACCTTTTCTAATTATTTCTTGAGAAGAATGATATTCTTTTCAAGCTTTTGATTCTTTGCAGTTGATTTTTCTAGTTCATTCTCCAAGGTTTTATTCTTTTTCCTTTCATTCTGATTGATGTCTATGACTTCCTGGAGCTAATAGGAGAGAGAGGTCACCAATTCCTTAGATTCGGCCTCCTTTCCTTTCACTATGTTCAAATTCCTTGTTCCTATCTTCTTAACTTCTTCTATCGTCTTTCTTTGTGTGCAGATGATATCACGTGCTTATGCAATAGAGATATTTCCTAGATAGTCATTATGTTGTAACCATGGCGTATCACTTCGATAACCTTTCTTTCCCATAATTGTGCGTTGATCTATCTTCTAGATGTTAATCTGTTACTGAAGACACCCACTCTGATACCAATTGTTGGAATCGATTTAATACTGTGAGGGGGGGGTGAATCAGTATTAGCACAATTATTAGCATATTTTTACCTTCTTTAACATATTAAAATTTACTTAAAATTCATCATCAATTATGCATTAGTAAATAAACATTCACATGTACATACACCACATCATCAACACATAACACATAATTTTTATGTGGAAACCCAAATGAGATAAAACCACATAATGATTCTTTATAGTAGAAAATAATACATTAAATGAAGCACAAAATTCCTGTGTTTTCCAACACCAACTGGAAGGAGGATCCAAACCCCTAAGTTTCTCCAGCACCAACTAGAAGTAGGCACCAACCCCCTGTCACTTTGTTTTGCAGGAACTAACCTGAAGGAATCTGCGACTCCCCGTCTCTTTGTTGTTTACAGGCACCAACCTAAAGGAAACTTCAACTCCCTGTCTCCTTTCCCCGTCCGACCGCCCTGATGTCTGATATATTTTACTGTCTTTTTGTTCTTCAACTCTGCGCACTTCTTTAGGTATTCTACTAATGATTTTATTGTGTGCAAATTTCTTATGTAAACTATTTTTTGTTACTGCACTACATACACCATTTGACTTTTCAATCTTCTCATTTCATGCTTATGCTGATGACTACTTGGATTGTGTTCTTTGATGATGTTGTAGTCTGCATTTTCTGGTTTAACATTCTTCTTTGCGTGACTGCAAAGATCAATTAATGTTGTGCTTTCTATTGATGATATGTTGTACTGAAACAAAGCAACATTAACAGTGGTAACTGCGCACCTTATGGTGTGTCCATTCTTAATAAGTGTTGCAGTTCTTCAAATGATCTGCGACCGCCTGTGCATCAAATGATTGCTCCATTTTGTATAACGCACTTGTCTCAGATCATCTGCATCATGATGCACTTGTATGAATCTGTTGTTGTTATGTTGTTGCACATCAGATGTAATCTTCAACTTCGCACACTTTCACTTCAGTTCATATGCATCAACAAGACATCCGTGCAATATATGATATCTATCAATTATGTCTTTATGCTTTTGTATTTTCAACTTCTATGACTATCGGTGTGCTAATGTTGATATAGTCCTTCAAGATATCCAACACTTTCACATTCTTCAGTATTTCTTCTTTTCAGCGTTTGCGCAATTTGTCATAGATTTACGACATCATTCTATGCACCATAAAAAATTTGTTCTGCTACATGTGCACATCCGGATCTTCTCTATATCATTTTGTTATGTCCACAAGCCCCTTGATTCCCCAAAAAACAAACTGAAAGTTACACTTGACTTGCCATCTTCTTGCTTCTACTTCCACACAACACTAATTGGATCTCCAACTTGCATCTCTATTTATACATGTCCTACATGGATTGTATGCTTGCAAGTCGGTCGTGGCATCCCTTCTTCCATACTTCACAGATCGTGCATATTCCACATGTCATCATCTATGCTATTGATGTGTCATCTCTGATGTATCAAGCGCCGTTAGGATCCACAACTTAGTGGGACTTTTCACCTTGGTGGTGTACCATTGCACTCTAGATGTGACATTACATTTCGTTATGTGCGCAATATTTCACCTTGTCCATGATATTTGTTGTTTCAATGATGTTTGTTGTACCATTATTTGTGGGTAATGCACCCTTGTGTTATTACCAACTTGCATAGTCTGCGCATTCTCCGGATTCTACTTAGTGGGTTTGTAACCCATACTCATCATTGCATTTGGGTGATGTGATTTTGTTGTATTGAAACTTTTACGGAACCTGTGCATGCTTACATTTCATTTGTGGGACTTTGACCTATTCCTTGTTCCTACTTGTGTGACTTGCACACTTGTTGTTCATCGGCTGTGGTATTTGTCCGTTGTGGTCTTCAATCGATTGTACCCATTTAGTAACTTGTGCACTTCTTACCACTTGAAGGAATCTTCTAATTTGTTGTTCTTGCACGCTTTTAGGATTGTTCGTCCATCTGTTGTTCCTTTCCTCCAACGCACTCCTAACTATCAACCAAGCAACACATAGACTTTCTAGCTTGCTTGTCCCTATGGTCCAATCATCCTCTTGGAAGTTTGGGAACTTGTATCATTGTCCAACCAACTCCTTTGCATTTTATGACATGGTAGAGTATGAATTGGTGGACTCAATGTTTGCGCAAGGACTTCACGATGTAGATTAAATTGCCTGTGTTCCTTCTTGAACTATATCATCATGAAGTATCCTTTTGGACTTGTATGATGTATCATATTATGTACTTGTTCAGAATGGATCATGTACATTGTCTCCTTGATATCTTTTGCATGAATACGCCTATTATATATACTCCAAATTTGCATGCTTAATGCATCCTTGATTCACATTTTTTCTTATTGATAAGATTCAAGACATTGTAAAAATATTTAGATAGAATGGATGTAGTACCTAGATATACTTTTTCAGATTGGAATCCATTTATGTTCAATCATATTAAACATATATGCTTCATGTCCTCTTCAAATGTTTATGCGTTTGGATATATTCCAAAGTTGCATATCTGTCACCTTCACTTCTTGCACATATGCTTTTGATGTTCAAGCTTTCTTAATCATGCGCAATAGACTTCTTCAAAGTGGATTCTTCATATTTCTGTTGGATTTCCAATAGACTTCCTTAAGGTGGCTTCTTCATATTTTTGCTGGACTGTTGTATCCATTTTGACTTGTGCTGATATCAATGACTCATACTACTTCTTGAAAGAAGAAATATCTAAAAATGAATAATGAAATAAAAATAGTTACTTTTTTCCTAAAAGAAAGATAGGTTGCAACTGGAAATACGAACATAGCCATCTCCATAAAATAAATTGTAGAGGAGACAATACAAATGGGGTATTGGTCTGTACACCACTTAAAGGTTTAATTATAAATCTTAGAGTGCTCTTGACCCTGAAAAGAACATGTTCGTCCTGGAAGGGCTGAGATTTAAAAAGGGATTGTATAAAATTTTACATAGAGTTGGTAAAAATCCTTGCGAGTAATCTGTATTAGATTAATCCATAGATAGTGAATAAATTTCCCGATTATTCTTTGTTAGTGTTCTTGGTATGGATCGGGGGTGATTTGCTAAATTAAAATTATAGATTTACTTAGAAAATCTAAGGCTGGGAGGAATGTGGAAGTTCCTAATTCAGTTGGACTGCTAAGGATGATAAGTCATTCTTACCCTTTCTTTTTACTATAAATGTTATTATTGATCTTGGAAGCAAATTCTTTTGGAAATTCTGTAGGATATAATTAAAAGTATATTTTTCCACAATGTTGCTTAGAATGTTATTTAGTGTTTTTTTTCTTCTTGAAAAATCTTACTAAAGTTATACTTACTCTCTCTTTTATACTTAGGAATGCAAACTGTTATTAAATTGTTATTATTAGTAAGGATCCTTAAGAATGTAATTATTTCAGTAAGGATTGATGGAGCTGATAAATAGGCTTGTAGTTAGAGGATTATAATAACTCTTTCTGATTTCAAATTTTGTAAGGGGAGAATTATATTTGTTTACTGTATATTTACTTTATTTCCAATTAGACATTTAATGAATAAATTTAGGGATAAGAGATCCCTAGGAATAAAACTTCCATAAAATACAACTAAGGAAGAAGGAATAATTAAGTTCCTCGAACACAGGGTTCTTAGTCCATAGTTATGAAGACTACTTATTGATTTTAAACATATCAGACCCAAAGTATAGATAATAAAAGTTTTAATAATGTTAGAATTAGAATATGAAAAGTGTATAATATATTTTTTTTTTACCATAGCTAATATGGTACATTTAAATAAATTCATTCCAATAATTGTATATCATTCAAGTTACGAATGTTCTACAATTAAGGCCTAGGGTTCGAGACCTCTAAAATTTCTCAAAAGGAGATGTATTTATCATAAAATAATAAATTGGTTTTACTTCTTAACTAACTAATAACCAAAAAAATATCGAAATGAGTCATAACTGCCTCATACTACATCAACAAAAATCATAATATAATTAATCTTTGATACAAAAAGAATAAAACATTTTATGATTCAACACTCCTGCATTCGGCACAAAAATCACATGAAATAATTGCAAATCGAATCATACACAGAGATACCAAGCAAATAGAAGTAAGACAATTACTCTTCTCATGAAAAGAAAACGATAAACAAAGTATTCTTTTATTCTAAAGGGGTCATTTTGCAAACTTAATCATGCATACAAAATTCAGAATAATAACATAAACTTAGACATTGAATCTTCAAATAATGATAAACACTTAATCCAACGCAATGGCCAACAAATACTACGCATTTAATTCTGAATGAATGATTAAAGCGTTATTTTTGCTAGGGACTAGACAAACGGATATAGGGTTAAAACTATTCAAGGTTTCACATCCTGACAATGGTAAACATATAATAGAAAGACAAACACTCTGAAAGGGAAATTAAATTGATCTCCTTCAACTGTAAGTTGAAACACAATAAGCTAAAACAGAGCTACATACATGTAGAAAGAATTATAAAGCAAATATTTCTAAGGGTATAATTATAGTTACATTGTTAGTACTGGAAAATAATTCTCATGATTAATCAAATTGATAAAATAGAATACAAGTATTTTTCAAAAAAACTTATATTACTTGTGCCATTTTCAACATAGATGTTAGGGTGTCAAATACTCAATGTTTAGTGGTTGCTCGGCCACAATATGAACATGCACAATACATATCTTAAATAGTTGTATATTATGGGTACAAAAACAATAAGACCTTTAACAATGACTCGAATATTGTAGACTAAATAACCCTATGGAAACCCTCAAATGGAACAGAGGGACTGCCAAAATTAACCCTCACCAGCTAGGCGAAAGAAAGTAGCACAACATGTCATATAACCTCCTAATCTACTCGCTGAGAGTAACTCATTAAAATCAGGGAGAGAGTTCCATCCAGAAAAAGGAACATTGCTTACCTGGAAGAGCCTTGTGGGGAAGCTCAAAAAACATGAAGAAAAGTCTAGATGCTGCTATGGTACCTGAAACTACAACATGGTTATAAATTAATAAACCACGAGATCAAGAGATAGGAAAATGATGAAATCTGAAATGAAATGATCAAAGGAGATACTAAAGTAACATGCTTTACCTCTACTTATGTCAAATAAAACCTTTGCTCCTTTAAAAGATGAATGACCAGGATTCCTCAACCAGCTACGAAAAAAATATGATGCCATAATATATGCTTGACCCATATACAGGACGAAATTTCACCATGTAAGGCTGGAGAAATAACAAGGTTTTTCCCAGAATGAAGTCGGGACAGGCAGATCCCTCCATAGGTCGAAAAGGAAACATGAATGAATGGGGGGAACCCTAGGAATCCCATTGTTTAGCTCGGGGGATATTTCCAAGGAGTATACTTGATTACTCTATCAGTGAAGTCTCGACATGGAACCAAATGGTTAAAATTTTCTATCAATCACTGTACTATGATGTTGATATGCTAATTAAGGTCCTGAACTACAAAAGAAAGATATAATATAAGGTCTTCCCAGATAGACATTAATCTATTCATTACATACAAGAGTATACGTATTGTGGGATGCCTCCATCCAATCCTAACAAAGGTCTCGCTCATTAATCCCTGTGAACAAGTGTATCAGGCATATACATGGTAAAAATTAAGGGATAAGATAAGCCCTTTGTTCTTTATAATCCTTAGCTCAATGTGACAGAACAGATTACTTCTTCCATATAAACCGAGGATAGATTATTAAGAACACGTAAGCTAGATGATATATTTATGCGGATAGGGAACAAAAGTTAAATAATGATAAATTTGAAACAATATCCAATGTATAATATGAAGATAAATTAAAGGCCAATGATCTCACCTTATGAATGAGCAATGTCTATGTGAGATGCAAATCCTCATGAGGTTAAAACCTACATAAGCAAAAATTGCAGTGATGATAGCCAATGAGCTATGTAAACAACTTTCCCTAAGCTAGGATGAAACCTTCCTTATCTTGAAAAGTAGACGGTTAACCTGGGAATTAGGCAAGTAAAAAATTAGAAATACTTCGGAAATTTTTTAATATGAAATGTAAATTTTCGAATAAAAATCGAAAGTCAAAACCTAAGTAAAATATTCGAAAAGATATTCTATATTTTCAATATCAATCTAAACTTATTAAACGAAAAAATGTCATCCATGATCAAATGCTTTTATGTTTCACATACGTAAATATTAAAATTTAATCTCAACAGTTCCAAAATTTATGGAAACTCAAAATCATATTATGATTAGAGAGATTAAAATTTAAATGAGCTAAAATATATGTGTTTTTGTTTAAAAATGTTAGTTTCACAAAATTAAATTGTGTGTAAGTTTAATGTATAGATTTGATAAGATATTTTTACCAAATACATAAATTAAATTAATCAAAACAAAATTACAATAATGAATAGCAAGAATGATTTCTATAAGCTTAATTAAGCATAAAAATATTTAGCTAATCTAAGCAAAGAAACTTAAAAAGAATAAATTTATTTATAAAATATCATGATTCTAGACATGCAAAAGAAAAGATAAAACTCCATCAAGCTCAAATATCATACTAATGCAATATCTAGACTCATGAAAAGAGAAATCAAATGATCAATAAAAATCCCGAAAACAAAGGTAATAACCAGCCATCATCTTGAATAATCAGCTTATGCAATGAAGACAAAATATAGGTGAGGGATGTGAATAATAACCTGGTATCCCACCAGGAGCATGGAACCAACTCAATCAAATCCAAAAAGAAAATACAAGCTAGATATCAACAAAGAATGGAAATAATCCATATGATGCCAAAGATGCAGAAGAAGGATCAACTAAATGATGCAACTAATCCATCATCGAAACATCATGTATATGGGTGAAATATCTATAATAATCATGTCTTGATATATCATACCAGATAGTCAAGCAATACTCAGATAGATCATGTCAAGTCAATATGAAAAACGTGAACCCAAAATATCAATTAGGAAAGTATAAAACAATTTTAGGTTTACAACATCAGCTATGCCAAAGTTGGGATCGACAAGAATTTGAAAAAGCCGGGAGACGGGAGTTAGGATTATATCAACACAACAATAGATAACTCCCCGACTTTTGATATCCGAAATTAGTGCGAGTAGGAAAAGTCGAGAGTTGGGATAACATTTTAATGATAAATATATGAGATGTCGACATCCGAGGTTGCGAAAAATATCAGGAGTGGGATGTCGGGTGACATGTCCCCTCAAGAGTGATCATTGGATATAGTTCCTAACCCAACCAATCCCTTGGGTTGAGGAGACAACTTCATTTACTATGGGGTTAATTTTGAATTCCATGCATTTAATTAATTAGGAGTGTGAATTAATTTTGTTTAAAGTTTATTATGCACTTGAAATAATTATTTTTCATCCATTTAATAATTTTATCATGAATAAAAGAGGATAATTCTCCACAAGTGCACCTTAATGGATGAGGTTGATTTTGGATATGATTTGCATAAGAAGTTAGAAGAAAGCATCCAAATCTAGAAAATTAGGAAAAAGGAAATAAATATGGTGCAAATCGGAAAAGCAGCAAAAACTCAGGAAAAGCAGCATAAAGCAGAAAGCAAGATCAAATCAAAAAAGAAGGAAAGTTCAGAAAAGCAGGATAATTCAAAAAATATAGAAAAACCAGAAAAATACAAGGCAGAAAGCAAAAAGAAAAGCAACAAAGGAAAAAATGAGGAAAGCAAAGCAAAAAGGAAAAGGAAGGAAAGCTAGCTTTCCTTATCCACGCACGAGAGCGCATTAGTCAAGGAGACTTGATCCTCAAGTCATCCTCCATATATAAATAAAGGAGTGCGCACCCCCTTCACATATTTTGTCAGTTTGATTCTTGGTTTGAGAGCAATTGTGCCTCAGAGACTTGGGATATGTGCCCCTAGTCCAAGCTGGGTGATGTTCCCATGCTTCCTGTGAGAGGATGATGGTATTAATACATTTTAAATGATTTTATTTCAGGTCATGTAGCTGATCCAAGGTTGTTTCTAATTTCAGAAGAAGTGTCATGAATTCTATGTTTCGAATCTTCAAGCTTCCTGTTGGTTTCTAGTGCTAGTTTGTTGTGTTGAGGGGAGAGGAGTTCTTGTGATATTTTCAGAATCATCTTGGCTTATATATGATTTAATTACAATAATTATTAACCTATGATATCATTCATAAACTTTATTATTGCAGAAGTCTGAAATATTCCGAGTTTTCTCCACCCCTTCTAGATTTGCATAGAATTTGACTAGTTTTCAGAATGCATTTGATAAATGAATGATTATTGATCCAAATGAAGTAATTATTGTTCCTGGATTTTTTTAAGATGTCATATGTAATATTCCAATTCTCATATCATAATTTTGTGAGCCTTCATTGACTGTTTGGGAGTCCTGAATTCTAACTAGTTGTGCAATCCTAGTAAGCAATTTTTGTCATATTTTTGTGACTTCATCAGCACTTTATATAACTTTATGGAATGAAAAATGACTATATATTTACTGCAAATTGATTTTATTTATCCTACTCAATTCAGAATCCTTCACCAATAGCTTCCAGTCAATGAATGGTGATATACTAGTTTGCATATGCTGGGGTGCCCGAGAGCATTGTAGTAGACTTCAGCCTTGCTGATTTCGAACCATCAATGGTCCCAATTATTTTTGAAAAGGTATTATTGTTGGGCACAACCCAAGTAGAATAATTTTTTATGGCGAAAGTACAAGTTAGGCGAGGCCTAACGTCGACAAGTTTTGGGAGAAACAACTCCGCAATTCCAGGGAGCAGGGTATGGAGCGAAAGAAGTGGTAGAAAAGGACCTGTACCCTTAGTAAAGGAAAAGTACTAAGGACGATCAAGTTAGTTGGAGTAGTTATGAATGAAGCGGCGGACTGATAGCTACATAAGCGAAAAGTAAAGAAGTGGAATGCTGCAAGGGACGCTCCACTGTAGCATCAAATCTGCGTGGTTAGATATGCGACTGTCAGAGAAGCATCAGAACTAGAGGAAGCGATGCCAAAGGATAGCAGAGCTCCAACGAATTAAATACAAAGTGTGTTCAGGAGAACCATGCCATTTTGGGTTTAAGGGTACTATGGGGGTTGGCCCATAGTTATTGTAAAGATGTGACCTTCGGGCACAATCTATATAAAGGGAAATTTTGTATAAGGAAGGGTTGGATTATGCGAGAAAGATTTTGTAAGAGTGAGATATTAGAAGACTTATGTTAGAAATTGTTAGATCTATGCTAAGAGAGGAAAAATACTTTGCAGCTGTGTGCAAAGAGGTCTATTGTAGAGAAGAGTCTGCAGCTGACTGCGCAGACTGGAACTGTTAACCCCTTCAAATAAATATAAGAATAGTTCCCATGGATGTAGCTCCCAGACGGGGGGTGAACCATGTAAATACCTATGTTATGTGTTTGAATCTTTGTTATATTGTATGTTCATGAATTTTTATGCTTATATATGTGTTTTCATATGAATATGAATGAGAATGATATTAAAGTAGCAGAACATGCATGTATGAACATTGCGAAGTTGTGTTAAGTATGATAAATGCGTAGTCATAAGGGTAAAGTAACAACGATTCAACGAAGTCTATAGTTTGTTGAGAACTACGAAGTGCACAATTACATGTTGGTAATAATCTGTTAAGTAGATGTTTAGTAAGTTGTGCATATCTAGCTCACATAACATAACCACGCATCACCAGGTTGCAGAAACTTGATTCTATAACCACCCATCATCGCTTCGGGTGAGACTTCATCCTGCTTGTAGGTTGATGTCGAAAGGGCCAGTGAAGGGGATTTTGTTGGGTCTAAAGTAAGGGAACTACACAAGGACCCGGGTAGGCCCCATAGAAAGGAGGAAGAAAGCCAAAAAATGGTTCCGTTTCCACGCTAAAAACTGGCGATATGCGATGTTGTTATGTTATGAGAATGTGAAGAAGGAAGCGCAATAAACAAGTTCCATTGCCTCGCTAGAATTGTTCACGTGTTATGTGGTATCCGGAAAAGACAGAAATACAAAAATGGGTAATCCATACATAACTTGAGTTTGCGAAGCAAGAGAACAAACATCTGCATCTTACCACAGAAAAATGGTTGTAGAGGTATATATTCACTGACCTAAATGATCAAATTTTCTTCGCATATTTTGCCACTGAGTTGCATGAGTATATATAGAGGATAGCATAATGAAAAAATTGTTTCTAGGGTGGAGAACCTATAGTTTGGAATCCAAGAGTTGATTAAGAGGCTTAAAGATATTGACAACCAAATTTCAAGAGTAGTAGACTTTTGGTTGGATAGCTTATTGGCAGGCTATGTTACTGTCACCTACCCAAATTTCTGAGAATTATTATTTTATTTGCAAAATACTTTATGTTAAATTTAATTACAAAGTTTTGTAATTATGATTAGTTTTGATCATGGATGAATGTAATTACTGAATATTATTATTTAAATAAATTAATTAGGAGACAAACACCCAAGAGGACTGTTAAATGAGTGTTCACTGACCCACTAGGAGGAATGGAAGCTGTTGGAAGGTATGGGACAGATGGCAGCAGTTGAATCACACCACTAGCTGTTGATTATGGGACAACTACCCCTAAAAATGTGGCATTATACCCTAGGTGGAGGGAGTGAGCAGGAAGCTCATTTAATGACCCAGTAACATCTGAAAAGGCCTAGGCAGCCTATAAAAGCAAATTCGAATTGAGCAGGCAGCTCTTAATAAATATTTCTGCAGAATATTTTCCTCATGTGATCAGGTGATCACTGAGAGATTTGAATAGGGAGGCTAGTTGTGAATGCAATCTTAAGTCTGCATATTGTTGAGAAGAACCAGAGATGCTGGTGCAGGTCTATTGGACTACTAGCTATTGAAGATTCAGAAGTTATTTGCTACTACAAGAAGAAGTCCTATTTCCTGAGTTTCTTCCTCCTGGTGATTCTGTGAACAGGCTCGGGGGTCCTAAGACAGTACTTGACTGTTTTTAGGAATTGGTTGGGTGGAACAGTCTTCTTGGGCTATTTGTTGCCCTACAGATTTATCCAGGTTCTTACAAAATTTCTACCTTATTTTAGCTAGTAGAATTGTTCTGTATATTTAGTAATCTCTGTTTCCTGTTTTCAAAATAGAATCTAATTCTAAATTTGTTGAAGTCTGAAGGTTAAAGTTTAAATGATTGATAAATAAGTATCTATATTTTTCCCCATGTTGTTTTGTGCATCGTACTCCAGTATAGATACTCAAATTAAGAATAGATGATAAGATAGGCAATTTGCCATTGAATTCGATAGATAAAAATAGTAATTAAATGTTTATCAACTTCTGTCCTATAATTATAATAGTAAAAAGTTCTGTATAATATCTAATGTATATTATAGAATATTTCCTTAGTTTTATGAAAAACAAACATGGTATAACCCCTGTATAGTAATACTGTATTTCCGTTATCATTACTTTGTTCATAGAAATAAATAGAATGCATATTTCTATCTAACATATTACATTGGCAATATAACATCATAACTGCAAATATATGAGTATGTGATCATTTTATCAAGGCTGTACATAATAGTCTTCACCTAGTCTGTCACATTGCACATACAGACACTGTTTTCATTCTCACTATAATCCTTCCCTATATTTTTTATAGTTTCAACATATAATGAAAATATTATAATCATTATGTTGCTATCAGGCATTTTATTAAATAGACATCCTGAACTTTAAATGTCGATTTCAATTCTAAGTTTTTATATCAAACCCTAGTTAGGTTTTCGATTCCTTTTTATCATTACTTCTTTTTACAACCAAAAACAAACTCAACTTACACAGATTACAGATCGGAATCCTAGTCATTTCGAAAACTCATATTTTAAACATTTCTACTCAAACGAAAAACTCGATTTAAGGTATAATCCTGTTCACTTCACCTTCAAACAAAAAGAAAACTATTTCGAAGTTTCTTTGACAGAGCTATCATTTGAGACAAGTTTCACATAACCTAAGTATAGAAATGAAATTCACTTTGACAACCTACAGCAATACGTTTGTCAACTCAAACGATTTCTACACAGAACAAATAGCACTTATTATAGAGCTACCATTTTAAACAAAGACTCACAAACCCTAGAATAAGACGAAAATCATGATTTCAATCTATTGCCTCAAGTCATATAACACAGACTTTTTATACAAAGTTAAATAGCATACGTTTTCATTGCTGAGAAGGAAAAGATTGTTTATACAGTAGACAAGCCTCGGCTCTCCCCTTTTAATCTCATATCTTAAAAAAAAAGTCGTGATTCATAGTTTTTAAACCATTACACAGTCCATACGTCAAGAATGAAGTCGTTGTGTTCAGAATGAGAATTACAACATGTTTTTCCAAAATAAAACATATAGGGTTTATGCCCAAGTTCATTTTGAAACGAGTTCTTGAACCCTCGGCGTCATTGAGTTTTACATTGCCAAATCGATGGAGATAAGTATCAAATCATCGAATGAGAGTCACTGCACTAAACAAAACAGCATTTGATTTTTAAAATAGTGCTTCGAAGTTCTTCAAATAACAACCACAACGAGTCACGGCAGGACCAGCTACACAACCCTTGAAACCTCATCAACAACTGTCATATAGCACCTACGAGGTTTTGGAAGACCCGGAGCTTACCAATTTGAAAGCTCGCCGACTGTGCAAAACCATTGCTCGAATTCTTTACTTCACAACCTGTAACTGACAAAAACGATGGCTTAGATGACTGATATCTCTTCAAATTGAAAGATGAGATACTTTAAATGAATCACTATTTCGTTACAAGTAATCTTACCTCGCTGAAGAATACCAAAGCTTTCCACTTTCACCAGTTCAACACTGACTCTATGCTGAAGATGAGACAAGAAACCTTCGGTCCATTTACACCAGGGAAAATCTTTGACTCAAACTAAAACGAAGAGTTCCAGAACTATCAACCATTGACATTATAAACTTGATACACAGTCTATCAAAACGACGCCATTGAAGAAGGAAGGGAACTGTAACCTTCCCAAACCAGAGGTCTCGAGGTCGAACCTCATACACTTTCTAAACCAAAAATTTTGGCAGCCTGTCGGCCATAGACCGAAAACAATGGAAACATTAAACCTCAATTCCAATCTCATAAACAAAAACCTCGACCCAAATCCTAGGGTTACATCCAACGGTCAAGATCAAGTTGACCAACGATTGTGATCTTGCCAACACCCCTTGCATTGGAACAAACAACTAATACTTAAATGCTCATTCAATTGCTGTAGCACGATCATGCCAACTTTTTGCATACGATGGATTTTCAAACTGCCAGCTCGGAGATTTATCAACAACATGTATTACTTGGCGACGTTTTACCATCACCTTTCTGCACTCAATTATAGTCATCATGGGAGTTGTAATCCTCGTCATTAAACACATCAGGGATGGCCATTAATACAGACTTATAACACAATCCCCAACGTCGATTCGTATCGCCGGCAACTGTCAACCTGTCCATCACCATTTATTGTTTGTCAGTACTCTTAGTCCAACACTATCATTTCATTTTGGATACATAACAAAATATCTTGATATGTTACGTTAATTCGATCTCAAGGTTCGTATGGTCTTAAGCCATGTTACATAACACTTATTAACGTGTTGTGTTGACCAACGATGATATAGTAGTTCATAAAGTTTCAAGTCTAGGTCGCTTTTAGATTTTATGTTATTACATAGAAGTTTATAATTCCAAGGGTAAGTCTTATAGTTTTTATTTATTAATTATTGATTCATGTAATAGTTGTTAGAATGACTATAGTCATAAGTGATGTAGTTCTAATTCACAAGGGATTCATATTTTATTTTGATACTCCTCATAAAACTTAAAAGCTTTTAAGTTATCATATAGCTCATAGAATTACGAATTGGGTAGACCTTATAATTACCTTGGCAACATTGTTTGCATTCACATGAATTCTATTATTGTAACTATAGATAGACTGTATAGTAGACATTCAATAGATCCATTGATAAATAATTATCAAATAAACTAATTAATGTTAGATGTATTCTCTCACTTTAACATTTAATGATTCTTGCGATACATTCATTACATCAGTAATGGGAAAATAGACAATTATCTGGAGACGACGACGAGGCCAGCTATAACAATAACAAGAATTACAACTACAAAACCCTCAGCATGATGATGAATATAAATGAATCTATTTTTAAACATCGTGGAGTTGTAAAATAACATCTGAAAAACAGTAATTATAGCTACAAATCCATACCTGCTTACTTGTGGTGAAACGCAACAGAATTATAACTTTTTATTTACAATGTTGATTTTGAACTTTATATGTATCCATGAAACTTCTTACCTGTCATCTGCACATAGGACATGCAATAAGCTTTAGCGTTGCAGCTAAGTAAGCTCCAGGGTACCTTGTAGGACACCCTTATGCAGCAAAGTCAAATTGTCAGTATCATTGCAAAAGAGAAAGTGTCATATCATATTCCCCATCTATTTATTTCGAATTATGTGTTAATAATGTCATTATCTTAATGCTGCTAAAACAAAAAATAAAGTATGCTTAGTACTAACAACTGTACAACTAATGTGGTTGTAATCTCATTTATTAATTCCGCAATTATTATTATCATAATTAATGTTGTTATTAAAAAATTTAAATTTTTATGAAATTTCGAGATGTTACATGTGGTATCAGAGCTTGGATTCGAACACTAGGCCTGAAAGAGGTCCAAACACACGCAGCAGAAAATATTATACAGCAGAAAATTGTACTAATTTGAAATTTGAATTATTATGTTATCCATAAATCATTTTCAGCTACAGGTATGGAGAACTCAACTGAACAATTAGATGACAGATTTCAGCCAAACAGTCACAGTTCGGGATAGCACTATGTAGCAGAAGGTCACGGTGAACTAAATAACAGTTCAACAGAACTGTTACATGCCTTTCATGAGTTAAAAGCAGAAATCAGATCGGTGAAACAAGACAATGAAAGGATTCTGCAAGCAAAAGAGAAATTAAACCAAGTGTTGTTTGAACAGAGTCAAACTGAGGAACGGGAAAAAGATAATGAAGATATTTCCAAAGTTGAGGATTTTCCTCATGCTGATAAAAACAAGAAAATAAAAATCAACAAGGTAAACGATAGTTCAACCTCATCAAGAGATGCTATTGAAACACGTAGAAAGAAACATAACTACACTAGTGATAGTAGTGAAGGAGATCTCAAACCCAGAAAGAAAAATCAAAAGGAATATGAGCAGATTTCTGGGGAGTTCAAAAATATTAGACCTCCAACTTTCAATGGAGAAACTGAGAAGGGAGAGACAGCTGAAGCTTGGCTGTCCGGTATGAAGAAATACTTCCAGATTTATAACTATTCAGAGTCTTTAAAGGAAAAAATGGCTATATATAACTTGACCGAAAAAGCAGATATTTGTTGGCAGGACATCAAAAGAGTAAAAGGCATCAAAGATAAAGATGTAAGTTGGAGTACCTTTAAACGATACTTTAAAAAGAAGTACTTGTCTGAACAGTACTATGAAGAAAAATCCAAAGAGTTCTACGATTTGAAGCTAGGAGGTATGAACATGAAGGAAATGAACAGTAATTTTAGATAAACTTACTAAGATATGTACCATATCTCATAGAAGAGAAACCAAAAATTCAAAGGTATTTGAGCTGTTTACCTTTCAGTATTAAGGACAGAATCGACTATGACAGTCCTAAAACCTTGGAAGAGGCTATGAGAAAGGCAGTTTTCTATTATGACACAAATCGAAAAAGAGAAGGAATGTCAAACTGGAAAAATCATAAGCCCAACAATTTTGAACAGAAAAATAAAAATTTCAAATTCAGTGGAAATTCTGGATTTCAAAGGAAAAATTTTCAGAACTAGAATTATCAAGGGAACAATTCTAGAAACAATTCACAGCAAAATTCTACAGCACCTAGAAATGTACCTAATAATTCCAAGACCAGTGAGCCAAAGGCACCTATAAAATGTTTTGAATGCCAAGGTCCTCATTACGCGTCAAAATGTCCATTGAGGAGGCGGAAAGCAAACAACATCAATTCTATACAAACTGAACCTACGGTGGGAGATGTGGCAAGGGAAATGCCCAGAATCAATGCAGCACTCGACAACAGGCAAGCAGATCATCAAATCTCCATGGTAGAGATTAAAGGTATGATACATGACCATCCTGTTACTATTTTAATAGATCCAGGTGCTAGCTTAAGTTATATATCACCAGACATTGTGGAAAGTCTTAAACTGAAAACTGAAAAGTTTAGTAAATCATGGCTAGTTAGACTCGAAACTGGAACAAAGAGGAAAGTATCAGATTTTATAGAAAATTGTGTTTTGTCCATGAATCATTTACAAACACAAATCAAGTTGAATATTCTACCTTTAGGTTCTTATGATATTATAGTTGGGATGGACTGGTTAGAAACCCATCATGTCATCCTGGACTGTTATGGAAAAAGTTTTACATGTTTAAATGATGAAGGGAAAACTGTAGAAATAAAAGGCATCCCAAGGAAGGTAACCCTTAGGCAGATTTCAGCCATGCAAGTTAAGAGATCAATTAGGAAATGATGCCAAATGTTTGCAGTAAACGTGGTAAATGATGAGTTTATGGATACAGAGGACAAACTGAAATTAGAGGACATACCTGTCCTAAGGGATTTTAAAGATGTATTTCCTGAGGAGATTCCAGGATCACCTCCCAAAAGAGACTTAGATTTTACCATAGAGTTAATACCAGTAGCAGTAACAAATTCAAAAGCCCCATACAGAATGAAAATATTGGAGTTAAACGAATTAAAATCACAATTGAAGGAGCTTATTGACAAGAAGTATATTAGACCCAGTGTGTCTCCTTGGGGAGCACCTGTCATCTTTGTTAAGAAGAAAGACGGAACCTTAAGACTGTGCATAGATTATCGCTAGCTTAATAAGATGACGATCAAGAATAGGTATCCATTGCCCTGCATAGATGATCTATTTGATCAGCTGCGTGGAGCAACAGTATTTTCGAAGATTGATCTAAGATCAGGATATCATCAAGTACGGGTTAAGGATGAAGATATTTTCAATATAGTTTTCCAAACTCGGTATGGACATTACGAGTTCCTAGTCATGCCGTTTGGCTTGACTAATGCCCCGGCTGTATTTATGTGTCTGATGAATAATATTTTGCATAAATACTTAGACAAGTTTGCTATTGTGTTTATAGATGACATTTTAGTGTACTCAAAAAGCAAAGAAGAGCATGATGAACATTTACGGATTATCTTACAAGTATTCAGAGATCATCAACTATACGTCAAATTTAGTAAGTGTGACTTCCACAAAGACAAAATTCAGTATCTAGGTCACATAATTTCAGCAAAAGAAATCTCGATTGACCTGGACAAGATAAGGGCCATTAATGACTGGCCGGTTCCTAAAGATGTGTCATATGTAAGATCATTTATGGGCATTACGGGGTATTACAGAAAGTTTATAGAATTTTTTTCAAAAATTGCCAACCCCATAACTTCCTTGCAGAAGAAAGGGAAGAAATTTGTTTGGGATCAGAAATGTGCCGACAGTTTTAAGAAATTAAAGGAACTATTGACGACAGCACCTATCTTGAGGATAACAGACCCCAACAAAGATTTTGTAGTTTGTATAGACGCATGCAATGACGGACTTGATGGAGTCTTAACCCAGGAAGGACATGCGGTGGCATATGGATCTAGAAAGCTTAAAGTACATGAAAAGAACTACTCTACTTATGATTTAGAGCTATTGGCAGTTATTCATGCCTTAAAAATGTGGCGTCACCACCTTATTGGCAGGAAATTTACATTATTAACAGATAACATGGGTCTGAAATATTTATTAGATCAGAAAAACCTGAACGCTAGACAAGCTAGATGGTTGACGTTCTTAAGTGAGTATGATTTCGAAATTCAACATATTAAAGGGAAGGAGAACAAGGTTGCAGATGCCTTGAGTCGTAAGACAAAACTAAATTTCATTTCAGCAATCAATACTTATTCAACTGATTTGGAAAATCAGATTCTAGAAAAGAGTGAAACAGATGAAGAATACAGAAAAATGAAGGAAAAGGCAACAAACAACAATTCTGAAAATTGTATGGCAGATTTTAGCATGAAGGAAAACGGTATATTACTGTTTAAAAACAGATTGTATGTACCAGACATACCAGAAATAACATTTCTGATATTAAATGAGATGCATAAAAGTCACTATTCTGGTCATCCAGGTTGTCAAAAGACCATTACTATGCTGAGAAAAGAATATTATTGGCCCAGAATGAAGGATGAAGTAGCAGAGTACATAGCTAAATGTTTGGATTGCCAAAAAGTGAAGGTTGAACACCAACATCCTGCTGGATTGTTACAACCGTTACCGATACCAAGTTGGCAATGGGAAGTGATTAGCATAGAATTTATTATAGGATTAACTAAAAATCAGAAACAACATGATTCAATCATGGTGGTAGTGGACAAACTCAGCAAGGCAACACATTTCGTACCCGTAAAGACTACTCATAAAGTTCCAGATATTGCAGAGATCTTTATGAAACAGATTTTTAGACTACATGGAATACCGAAAGTAATAATTTCAGATCGTGACTGGAAGTTTACAGGAAACTTCTGGAGGTCACTGTTTAAGGGGTTGAACACAACTTTAAATTTCAGTACAGCATTTCATCCACAGATGGATGGACAGACAGAAAGGGTAAATCAAGTTTTAGAAGATTTATTAAGAATGTATGTTAAGGATCAGCCTGGTAAGTGGGAAGACTACTTGCACTTAGCAGAATTTGCTTATAATAATCACTATCATGCATCAGCCAGACTTAGTCCTTTTGAAATTCTTTATGGTAGGAAATGTAATACACATGTTTCGTGGAATGATCCAGTAAATAGAGTTGTTTTAGGACCTGAATTATTGCAGGAGTTAGAACTAATTGTGAAACAGGTGCAAGGACATTTAAAAGCTTCCCAAGATAGGCAAAAGAGTCAAGCATATTCAAAAAGAACTCATAAAGAGTTCCAGGTTGGTGAACATGTATTCCTCAAGGTAAGACCAAAAAAGAGTTCACTGAAATTGGGAAGCTGTGCCACGTTGGCACCCAGGTATTGCGGTCCTTTTGAAATATTGTCTAAGGTTGGAGCAGTGGCATACCAACTGGCTTTGCCACCAAACTTAAAAATACATAATGTTATTCATATATCATTTTTAAAGAAATATGTGCAGGATACTACTCATGTTGTGAACTGGAATGATGTATAGGTGGGACAAGACGGAGATTTTCCAATGGAACTGGATTGTATCCTCGGAAGGAGGGAAACTATTCTCCGGAATCGCAGCATTAGGAAAGTGAAGGTGTAATGGAAGCACCTTAGCCCAGAAGAGGAAACCTGGGAGTTGGAGAGTAGTATGTGGGAAGCATACCCAACTCCATTTCAGGAACACTCAAGGAGTGATTAACCAACATCGAGGACGATGTTGAGACTTAAGGGGGGGTGTATGTCACCTACCCAAATTTCTGAAAATTATTATTTTATTTGCAAAATACTTTATGTTAAATTTAATTACAAAGTTTTGTAATTATGATCATTTTTTATCATGGATGAATGTAATTACTGAATATTATTATTTAAATAAATTAATTAGGAGACAAACACCCAAGAGGACTGTTAAATGAGTGTTCACTGACCCACTAGGAGGAATGGAAGTTGTTGGAAGGTATGGGACAGATGGCAGCAGTTGCATCACACCACTAGCTGTTGATTATGGGACAACTACCCCTAAAAATGTGGCATTATCCCCCAGGTGGAGGGAGTGAGCAGGCAGCTCATTTAATGACCCAGTAACATCTAAAAAGGCCTAAGCAACCTATAAAGGCAAATTCGAATTGAGCAGGAAGCTCTTAATCAATATTTCTGCAGAATATTTTCCTCATGTGCATCAGGTGATCACTGAGAGATTCGAATAGGGAGGCTAGTTGTGAATGCAATCTTAAGTCTGCATATTGTTGAGAAGAACCAGAGATGTTGGTGCAGGTCTATTGGACTACTAGCTATTGAAGATTCAGAAGTTATTTGCTACTGCAAGAAGAAGTCCTATTTCCTGAGTTTCTTCCTCCTGGTGGTTTAGTGAATAGGCTTGAGGCTCCTAAGACAGTACTTGACTGTTTTCAGGAATTGGTTGGGTGGAATAGTCTTCTTGGGCTATTTGTTGCCCTACAGATTTATCCAGGTTCTTACAAAATTTCTACCTTCTTTTAGCTAGCAGAATTGTTTTGTATATTTAGTAATCTCTGTTTCCTGTTTTCAAAATAGAATCTAATTCTAAATTTGTTGAAGTCTGAAGGTTAAAGTTTAAATGATTGATAAATCAGTATCTATATTTTTCCCCATGTTGTTTTGTGCATCGTACTCCAGTATAGATACTCAAATTAAGAATAGATGATAAGATAGGCAATTTGCCATTGAATTCGATAGCTAAAAATAGTAATTAAATGTTTATCAGCTTCTGTCCTATAATTATAATAGTAAAAAGTTATATATAATATCTAATGTATATTATAGAATGTTTCCTTAGTTTTATGAAAAACAAACATGGTATAACCCCTGTATAGTAATATTGTATTTCCGTTATCATTACTTTGTTCATAGAAATAAATAGAATGCATATTTCTATCTAACATATTACATTGGCAATATAACATCATAACTGCAAATATATGAGTATGTGATCATTTTATCAAGGCTGTACATAATAGTCTTCACCTAGTCTGTCACATTGCACATACACACACTGTTTTCATTCTCACTATAATCCTTCCCTATATTTTTTATAGTTTCAACAGATAATGACAATATTATAATCATTATGTTGCTATCAGGCATTTTATTAAATAGATGTCCTGAACTTTAAATGTCGATTTCAATTCTAAGTTTTTATATCAAACCCTAGTTACGTTTTCGATTCCTTTTTATCATTACTTCTTTTTACAACCAAAAACAAACTCATAAGTGACGTAGTTCTAATTCACAAGGGATTCATATTTTATTTTGATACTCCTGATAAAACTTACAAGCTTTTAAGTTATCATATAGCTCATAGAATTACGAATTGGGCAGACCTTATAATTACCTTGGCAACATTGTTTGCATTCACATGATTCTATTATCATAACTATAGATAGACTATATAGTAGACATTCAATAGATCCATTGATAAATAATTATCAAATAAACTAATTAATGTTAGATGTATTATCTCACTTTAACATTTAATGATTCTTGCGATACATTCATTACATCAGTAATGGGAAAATAGACAATTATCTGGAGACGACGACGAGGCCAGCTATAACAATAACAAGAATTACAACTACAAAACCGTCAGCATGATGACGAATATAAATTACTCTGTTTTTAAACATCGTGGAGTTGTAAAATAACATCTGAAAAACAGTAATTATAGCTACAAATGCATACCTGCTTACTTGTGGTGAAACGCAACAGAATTATAACTTTTTATTTACGATGTTGATTTTGAACTTTATATGTATCCATGAAATTTCTTACCTGTTGTCTGCACATAGGACATTCAATAAGCTTTAGCGTTGCAGCTAAGTAAGCTCCAGGGTACCTCGTAGGACACCCTTATGCAGCAAAGTCAAATTGTCAATATCATTGCAAAAGAGAAAGTGTCATATTATATTCCCCATCTGTTTATTTCGAATTATGTGTTAATAATGTCATTATCTCAATGCTGCTAAAACAAAAAATAAAGTATGCTTAGTACTAACAATTGTACAACTAATGTGGTTGTAATCTCATTTATTAATTCCGCAGTTATTATTATCATAATTAATGCTGTTATTAAAAAATTTAAATTTTTATGAAATTTTGAGATGTTACATTTACATAATTTGTTGTGGACACGTTGAAGTCCTACAGTGCAGTAGAAGGATATTTGTTCCAAGAATTTAGAGGTAAGTACCTGAAAATCCTCAGTTTATACATTAAAATGTTATTATCTGAAAAAGGAGTCTTAAGAATGCAATCAGATTCCTAGGGTTTTAGTCTGTAATTTTCAGTAACACAGATAGTGACACAGACGAAGACATTGGTATTTTGAGAAGTGGAAAGAGATATAAATTTAGCACTAGAAAGAGGTCTCGTGAAGCCGAACCTCACACATTACTAGAATTGAGTTATGAAGTTATATAAATTCATATCAGGTTGAGTATGATACCGAAACAGATTCTAGATGCACTGGTTATCAGCCTATTACTCCGTAGAAACCCATAGTTGAGGACACAAATCTTACTAGTTTGCAGAACACTGTTAGTAGTAATATTGCAAGAGAAAGTATTCAGAATCAATCAAGTAGTGGTATACCTTCATCGTTTCAGAACACTACACCTCCTAGAAGAAGAATGGAAGACGAAATTAAACTACCTATTTTTTAAGGAACTGGCCTAGAAGACCCAGAGAAACATTGGTTTCTCTGTGAAGCCGTATGGAACGTTAAGAAAGTACAGGATGATGCTATAAAACAAGCTCAGTTAGTTACCACATTTAGAGATATATCTCTAACATGGTTCATGAAGTATTTTGTTGGACAAAACAGATCGCTAGTCGATATCAAAACTGTGCTTATTAGAGAATTTACGAAACCTAAGTCAGAATCTCAGTGCATCAAAGATTTAAAAGAAATCAAACATAAACCTAATGATATCATGTGGGAGTTTGATCAGAAGTTCAAAGCATTGTTAGATCAAGTTAGCTTTGAAATAACACCGCAACAACAACAAGAATGGTTCATAGCTGTGTTGTTTCCCCATATTAGATTACCGCCGATGCAACAGAAGGTAACATCACAAACAAAAGAGTTAGAGATTGCGATGAAGCTAGAAGTGTGTATAGAAAATCTGTTAACGCAGACGGAAACAGATCTCTCTAGACCTAAATGATATGGATATAGCACAAAAGAGTACACAACATAAAATCTTCCCTAGTTAGATTAGATTGCAGGATAGATGAATTAACTGGTGATCGCAATCCCTTTCTCTTTGCTTGATTTTCTTTCAATCCTTTGATCTCCGGCTGCAAAACAATATAGAAGAGATGGAAACAAGCAAACAACGTGAAAGCATATATCTATGAATCTAACTAAATAAGCAGTCAAAGAAGCAAATCATAAATGATATTATAAGACATAACACATTTATGGAAAAATGTTTATATTAATGTAAATTGCAGCATATACAAAGTGAGAGGAGCTACAACCAAAGCTTTGACGTCCAACTCCAACATAGGTGATCTTGCCTCAAATATCTAAAGCCTCCAAACTTCTTATGGATGAAGAAGATGATCCTGACTGAATTCCACCAGCATGAGGGTGCATAATCCTTCCTCCTTTCTCAATGGAGAGAGGGGTTGTATTTATAGGGTTGGATGGATAGAGTAGGTTGAATATTTAGGGGAGATATCTAAGGGATCATCCCAATAGGTTAGAAAACCGAAGGACGCCTCACCATATGTTTAGGGATGAGCCTCCACATCACCAAGCTTCAAGAATTCGATTAAAGCTGCCATTTATCCATTTAAACCAACTCTGATGCATCTTGCTCAAAGACAACTTGCGCCAGAGCTAGATCACCGCATGGTGTACAAGGACAAACTACACTAGCGGTGCATTCTGCTAAGTTGCATAGTGCGCCACCTTAGGTATGACGTCCCTTGCTGGAAAGAAGAGTGCATCAGGGTTTCTAGGAAAGGTAAAATTAAAGGGAAATCAACCTCTCTTCTAACATCCAAGCCAGGGTACTTCAGGGATTAAGGCATGGGGATGACACCAAACTCATGGTGATGAGATTTTGGTGTAACAGAATGCCCCCCAAAGCATGAAAATGGTAAAATAGAACAGGTGAAATGCTTTGCAATATAAGGGATTGAGGAAAGAATCACCAGTTGGAAAGTGTTAATTTTTTAGCATCAATTCAATATGATCTAGGATCTTTACTAAGAGAATAACATGTACAACATATCAATCACAAGAAGCAATCACAAGAGACAATAGACACACAGAGTTTCCTTGGGGAAAACCAATAAGGTGAAAAACCCCAATAAATCCCTCGGAGATAGATAGAGAAATGATACAAAACCCAAGCATAAGAGATAGTCTCCTAGTAGCAGCTTCTCCTCCTCCACTAGTGCTCCACTCTCCAATGAGTGTATAAGTGAGAAAGTGAATGATCAAATAGAGTTCCTCCCGCACTCTATTTATACATGACTTGACTTGCCTAATAACCTTACTAGGTTGGCCTCAACTTAACCATTTAACATAATGCTGACAGGACCGACCCCATCAAGGTGGTCTAATAACCCATCAAGTATAAGTTACGACACTTACAATATTAATGATGACACTTCCGTATAGAGGAATAATAACATCTCTATAAGAATACAATATACATATGTGAAATACATTTCGTAGTTACAAATACATCAACACTTCCTCTTAACTAGGAAGGTATTTCTCGACACAGATCTGCTAGCACAAGTCTTCTTCTCTGTATCATTGTCACTGGATCATTGTCATCAAATCATCATCATCGTCACTGCTTCTTCTATCTCAATCAATCTCCAATCTACTCGTCATAGGAAGTTCTACAAAGCTAGCCCTTTTTCACGCTGGATGTAGGCCCACCACCTGTAGGTCTTCATCATCACTGGCCATACTATTGAACCCTCGGGACTTATTACGTGCGTTACAAAACCTCGAAAGAGCATCCCAGGACTGATTAGGAGCACACAGCTCAACCTTTCGGATCTCCCAGGACCTTTTACATGCCACTGCACAACCTATCCACGGCCCTAGAGTATCATCTTGATACTCATGATCATACTGATCATAACATCGTTCATAAAGCACAACCCAGATGCACATCACACAACACTTACATTCACCGGCATGGGAAGACACACTTCAACCATCCGCGAAAGGCTCAGCACTTATATCTACACCATGGGAAGACACACTTCAACCATGCTAGAATGGCACAACACTTATATCACAGCCATGGGAAGACACACTTCAACCATCCGCGAAAGGCTCAGCACTTATATCTACACCATGGGAAGACACACTTCAACCATGCTAGAATGGCACAACACTTATATCGCAGCCATGGGAAGACACACTTCAACCATGCTCGAATGGCACAACACTTATATCACATCCATGGGAAGACACACTTCAACCATGCTCGAATGGAACAACACTTATATCGCGGCCATGGGAAGACACACTTCAACCATGCTCGAATGGCACAACTCTTACATCAACGACCATGGGAAGACACACTTAAACCATGTCGGAATGTCCCCAGCCCTTACATCTGCACCATGGGAGAACAAATCTACCACCATGTGAGAATGGCTCTAGAAATTACATCACGACCATGGGAGAACACATCTACAACCATGTCTGAAAGTCCCATGTGCATCTGTGTCTTCGAAACTTATCACACATAATCCAACTGATTATGTAATGTATCCACCTAATACATATCATCACATATGATCATCCTAATCATCATCATAGCATCATCCTGATGCATATACATATACATGATCCAACTGATCATACCAGGCATCCAATTGATGCATATACATATACATGATCCAACTAATCATACCAAGCATCCAACCGATGCATATACATGATCCAACTGATCATATCAAGCAGTAACTGGGGCATCATCCTGATGCTCACCACACAGCACTTCCGTCCACAGCCATGGGAAGGATCCTCCTCTCACCATGCTTGGAATGGCTCCCGTAGATGTATCCATCACTTCTTCCTCGAAGTGTCATCAATCTGAAGAACACCAAGCCTCTCTCTGAAGTACTCAAACTTCACTTTGGCTAGTGGTTTCATCAACACATCTGCAACCTGCTCATCCGTCGCAACATACAGGAGCTTTACTGCTCCTCTCTACACCATATTCCTGATATAGTGATATTTTATCTCGATGTGATTCAACCTGTCATGAAATACCGGGTTCTCAGAAAACTTCACACAACTCTGGTTGTCACAAAAGATACCAATAGCATCCAATGGGAGATCAAATAACTCAAACAGTAGCTTCCTCAGCCATACTTCCTCACAACTAGCCAAACAAGTCGAAATATTTTCACATTTAGGGAGTTTGAAAAGAACTTAAAGAAGGGATCCTGTGGGGTTTCTTTTTCGTGGGAGTTTTACGAGCCCGAAAAAGTGATAAAAGATAACTCGATAATGTATTCTCATCATTTACGAGCACAAGAAAGAACAAGAGTGAGCTCGATGCCATTAATGATTGGATTTAATGAGTGGAAAAATAGAAAAAAACGCTCAAAAGTTGTTGGTACCTGAGAATCAAATATGAAATGACTACAATAGCTGCCGAAAAGTCATCATATCGCTTTACTCTATCTGTAGACTCCAAAAACTAAGTCAAAATAGAATATTCGGTGTTCATACATAAAAATATTGTCAACTATAGCAAATAGACCCACAAAAAGAATAAATTAAAATGAGAATATTCCATTTTTTCAATATAAAAGGGTCAAATAGTAAAAAAGAATTACCATAGTTGTTTTACCAATTGAGAAGGGTAAAAAACACCATTTGGAGCCAAATTTCAAGCGTTGATGGTAGGAGTTCCATCCAACTATGTTCGATATCGTCAGTGCTAAGTAAACCTAAACCTTTCCTTCTTTCTTTCTAGTGGATTAGTTTTTCTTTAAATGCCAAAATTTTGGGTTTTTAGGCTTGTATAGTGAGGGAATTGTGCACCCTTTGGGTGACACACTTTCCCCTTACAAGAAGTGCGTCTAGGGATCCTGACACATTCCGCACAAGAGAAAAGTGCGTCAATTCTGCCTTGTCTACACAGACGAGGTGCGCCAGCGTAATCTGCCTCCATAAATTAGTGAATGAGCCCAAAAAAATGAAGTCTTAAGGGTAAATAAAAGTTATAATGGGTGTTTGAACATGTTTTGGACAGGTTTGAGTCATCATGGTGATCCAATGGAGAGAAAGGGAACATGAGTTGGAGGATTCCCAAGCGGCAAATGATCCTCGCACTATGCATGCACTTCAACAATGTGGGTTACTGAAGTTTTTCCATATCCATGGCATCAGAGCCAAAGTACCACTGCTGGAGCACTTGATTAGATGGTGGGATCTGGACCAACAATAATTACAGGTTGGTATTCACACCTTGACTATAGATTTCGAGTACATCTACTTTCTGACAAGTTTTTCTTGACAGGGTGCACCGGTTTCTTTATTAGGGCCACGTGGTAGTGACCAATCTACAGAGTCTAGTTGTGCAATTTTGCACAACTGGTACTCAAATGCTTTGTGGGAATAGTCCCATCAAGAATATGAGAGATCGGTCATTACACATGGTTCTGTTCTATATAGAGAGAGTGGCGGGGAGCAGGGATCTCCATCATGCCACAAAGGAACACATTTTGTATGCAGTTGAGTGCAGGGCCCCTATAGTATTCAACTAGTGTGAGGGAATCCTTGCAAACCTCAAGGATCAACTCACCAAATGTCGTAGGGTTAAGCTGAAGTAGTTCAACTATGGATCTATCGTAGTTTCGTTCTTCCTAGAACGAGTTCCGTTGTTACAACTGTTAGTTTTTCAAAATTTACTTCAATCTGATCTAGGATCTTAACTGAGAGAACAACATGTACAACATATCTAAATCATATCAATCATGGACACAATAATGCAAGCACACAAGAGACACAGAGTTTACTTGGGGAAAGCCATAAAGATGAAAAACCCCAATAACTTCCTCAGAGATAGATAGAGCAATGATACAACCCAAGCATAAGAGATAGACATCTCCTAGCAGCAGCTTCTCCTCCTCCACAAGTGCGCCACTCTCCAAAGAGTGTATGAGAGAATAGAATGATCAAATAGAGTGCCTCCCGCACTCTATTTATACTTGACTTGACTTGCCTAATAACCTTTACTAGGTCGGCCTTAACTTAACCACATAACATAATGCTGACTGGGCTGACCCCCGATAGGGTGGTCTAATAACCCTTTGACCCACATGGCTGACCCCTAATAGGGTGGTCTAATAACCCTTTGACCCACATGGATTATACAGGGCCGACCCCAACAAGGTGGTCTAATAACCCATCAAGTATAAGTTACGACACTTACAATATAAATGATGACACTTATGTATAGAGGAATAATAACATCTCTATAGGAATACAATATACATATATGTGAAATACATTCCAAAGTTACATATACATCAACACTCCCTCTCAACTAGGAAGGTATTTCTCGACACAGATCTGCTAGCACAAGTCTTCTTCTTTGGATCATCATCAGCGAATCATTATCCTCTAATCATCGTCATCGTCATGGCTGCTGCTATCTCAATCAATCTCTGAATCTACTCGTCATAGGAAGTTCTACAGAGCCAGTCCTTTTTCATACTGGATGTAGGCCCACCACCTGCAGGTCTTCATCATTATTGGCCATACTGTGGAATTCTCAGGACTTATTACGTGCGTCACAAAACCTCGAAAGAGCATCCCAGGCTGTTACGAGCACACAGCTCTACCTGTCGGATCTCCCAGGGCTAGTATTATATGTGACTGTCACAAAACCTTAAAAGAGTCTCTTGACTAGCAAGAACCCTAAAGAGCATATGAGGCCTTTTCCATCCTGTCCATATCTGGAGGACTTATTACATGTGACCCCCACCACAAAACCTTAAAAGACGGTCTTGCCAAGCAAGAAACCTAAAGAGCATCTGAGGCCTTTTTCATCCGGACCATATCTCTAGGAATTATTACATGTGGTCATGGAAAAACCTCGAAAGAGTATCCTAGGACTGATTACGAGCACACAGCTCAACCTATCGGATCTCCCAGGGCTAGGATTACATGCCATAGGAAAAAACCTCGAAAGAGCATTTTCCAGATCTCCTAGGGAGCTATTATATGCCAGCGGCAAAACCTAGCAAGAGAATCTGCAAACCTCCCAGGGCTAGGATTATATGTCCTCCAAAGAAAAACCTCGAAAGAGCGTTTGCTAGATATCCCAGGTCCAGTATTACATGCCATAGGAAAAACCTCGAAATACTATCTGCAAACCTCCCAGGGCTAGGATTATATGCTTTCTCTGCACAACCTATTCCACGGCCACAGAGTATCAACCTGATACTCACAATACATCATCCTGATGTACACATGATCATCCTGATCATACAATGCATCCACCTGATGCATACATACTATCTTCCTGATACATATCAACATACATGATCTACCTGATCATACAATGTATCCACCTGATACATATACAAATACATGATCCACCTGATCATACCTGATACATCTACAGATACATATACATGATCCAACTGATCATATCCAGCATCCAACATGATGCGTACATACTTATACATATAAATGATCCAACTGATCATATCCAGCATCCAACATGATGCGTACATACATATACATATAAATGATCCAACTGATCATATCCAGCATCCAACATGATGCATACATACACATATAGAGCAATAATTGGAGCATCATCCCGATGCTCATCATCCAACGCTTATATCCACATCCATGTGAAGGATCCTCCTTCCAACATGCTTGGAATGGATTCAGAAAATGTGTCCATCACTTCTTCCTCGAAGTGTCGTCAATATGAAGAACACCAAGCCTCTCTCTGAAGTACTCGAACTTCACTCTGGCTAGTGGTTTCGTCAACACATCTGCAATCTGCTCATCTGTCGCAACATACAGGAGCTTCACTTCTCCTCTCTGCACCATATCCCTGATATAGTGATATTTGATCTCAATGTGTTTCGACCTGTCGTGAAACACTGGGTTCTCAGACAGCTTCACACAACTTTGGTTGTCACAAAAGATATCAGTAGCCTCCATCGAGAGATCAAATAACTTAGACAGTAGCTCCCGAAGCCATACTGCCTCACAACTAGATGAACAAGCTGCAACATGCTCTGCTTTAGCTATACTCAATGCTACGCAGGACTACTTCCTGCTAAACCAAGAGATCACACCTGATCCCATACTGAAGCAGCACCCAGATGTGCTCTTCCTATCTACAGCACTGCCCGCCCAGTCTGAATCAACATAACCCTGCAAGTTAAACTTTTGATTCATATCATACTTGAGCCCATAATCAACCATACCCTTCAGGTACCTCAGAATATGCTTTACATCAACCAGGTGAACACCTCTCATATCCATCAGGAACTGGCTCAATGTGTTCACCACAAAGAAAATATCTGGTCTCGTGTTCGTTAGGTACATCAAGGACCCAATCATCTGATGATCAACCGTCTCAGATTAAGCATCACACAAAAGCTTCAGGTTCAATGCCATAAGTGTGGCCATGTCCTTGCAGTCCATCATCCCGAACCTCTTCAGTATCTCTATTGCATACTTCCCTTGTCCAAGGAAGATTCCATCTGCACTCTGCCACACCTCCATGCCTAGAAAATAGTGCATCATCCCCAAGTTCTTCATCTCGAACTTGGAAGCAAGCTTCCTCTTGGTATCAACAATCAAACTATCATTACTTGTAACAAACATGTCATCCACATACAGGAGTAGTATCACTGGATTTCCTTCCTCAACCTTGTAGTAAAGGTTGGAATCCGCTTTACTCTTGGTGAAGCCCAAACTAGATAGAAAACTGTCCATCCTACCATACCAAGTCCTAAGAGCTTGCTTTAAGCCATACAAGGATTTCTTCAACCTGCACACATATGACTTCCTGTCATGTGTCTCAAAACCGAGTGGCTGCTCCACATACACTTCCTCTTCAACTACACCATTCAAGAAAGCAATCTTGACATCCATCTGGTGTATCTTCCATTTCATCACTGCAGCTAGAGAAAGTACTGATCTGATGGAAGTGTACCTGGATACAGGAGCAAAATTTTCTTCATAATCTATTCCCTCTTTATGAGAGAAGCCACGAGCTACAAATCTTGCCTTGTATTTCTCTATGCTGCCATCTGCAGCATGCTTGATATTGTAGATCCACTTGGGAGTCACAACAGAATTCCCTTCAGGTCTTGGGATTGCATCCCAAATATCATTCTTCATGATCGACTAGTACTCCTCGATCATGGCATACTTCCTGAATCCTAGGAACTTCAATATCTTCACTAGATAACTTTGTTGATGGAACAAATGTTGTAGTCCTTCTTTTGTAGGTGATGGTATACGATCTTTCCTACAAGACAAGTTAAATTGCATGATTAGAAACATCTCATAGTTTCATAACAAAATCTTACACATAAGAATATATGTCATACAGTCATGCAATTATTTTAGCCAATGCTTCAATACAACATTTATCCATATCCCGTAACTTTCTAGATGCCTTCCAATCTCTACCAGAACATTGTTAAGAGTGTGCACAACTCCCAACATGTCAGCAAAGAGGTTTCATTCTAGATAGGTAGCAATGGAATGTTGCATAGTGCCATAGGCCACTTACCCATCACATGCATATTAGTAGTATATTGTTCATTAATTCAATTATTCTAATATGCATAATACACAACCTAATTCTAGGAACATCAGTATATACATTATTGAATAGTATTATTTAAACAATCAAATATGCAATAAATGATAATTCAAATACTTATCTTTGTTTGTTTGTTGGGTTGAATCCCTCTCAGTCCTTGCTTCCTTTCTGCAACTCCATTCTGATTTGGATTGTGAGAAGTGGTCGACTCCCTCTAAATATCTGCATCCTTGCAGAAACTACTGGAGTGTGCTCCCTATTGATCTTTGCTTCCTGGATTACCTGTCCTTGAATTATATCCATCCTCGATGACTATGCATGCTTACAAGTATCATTATTGTGATATCCTTGAGATCTCATACATAATCATACATTTATTAGTATATTCTCAATACTATCAAAACACAATAATCTTAAGCATGTATAGTCATGATCATTTCAAACATAAATAATAAGCATTAGTATTCAAGGACTCTTATGGTTAGTCATATCATAAATTAAAGTAAGAAACATAATATGCCTAAACCCATGATTACTCAAACCTATACTTTCATGACTCTTCTGGTTAGTCATATCATCAATTAAGGTAAGAAACATAATATGCATACACCCATGTTTATTCAAACCTATGAATAATCATTATCAATCATGCCATGTATACTGATATAAGAGATCCTATCACAAGGTAGGATTCTAACTTGATATAGGAAAAACATACCTGGATTAGTATGTTAGCTAGTTATGTCTAACATACCCACATGATGTATTCTTGTTTTCTTCAATGACTTGTGCTAGTAACCTGCATATCTCATAGGTTAACCATTATAGAACCAAGTTATACATACCTCGTAAATAGATCTTCTAAGTGATCCATGACAATGGATGAATCTTTGTCTTCGTGTCACCATGATTATATGTTCTTGAACTAGAACATGATTTGTCTTTCTTGGTGTACCTTTCATGTTAGTGGACAACATAAATCTCATACAACACCATAATGCATTAGTACAATCATATGTGTCAACACCCTAATCAATGAATATCTTCTATCATGCATTCATAATTTTATTAAGGTGATACGACAAGTCTAAATTTAATCAAGATTGTACTAACCGTAATAATATGAAGACAAACATACCATAAACTTAATCATGAACAAATCTTGAGACAAACCTAGATAAGTCATACCTGTCGAGATTGCTTGTCATCTTCTTATGTAAGGCCTTAGCCTCATCTCCCTCTGAAACAAGAACGTATTCACTTATGCAGGTGACCAATCCATTCTCTTCTAGGATTAACCCAATCCACTTGATTTGCAGGAACTGGATCTGGAGCTAGATTGGGGGTTTGTCAGAGAAACCCTAAAAATTCAAACTTTGAATTTCAAACTTCTGAAAGGATAGAAAGATGCGCCTTGATGAGCTGATCAAGCCGGTATACTCAAAATTTGAAAACTGCAAAGTTTCACCCCTCAAAATTGCCTTTGAAACTTCTGGATCTTCTGGACAAGATCCCGAATTAGGGTTTGATAAATCCCAACCTTCTGCCCAACCAAAAGGTTCAATCCAAAGCTCTAAACTTTGATTTTTCTGAGGAGCTTCCATCCATGGTCACAGACTTAAAAAATTCCAACTTTTGCAGAAGCCCTAATTTTCCACTTTTCCGATTAAAGTCCCGAACTAGGGTATGATCAAGCCCAGCCTTCTGCCCAACCAAAAAATATGATATTGGTCTCTAAATTTATATTTTTATGATTAGCATTCATCCATTGTCTCCGATTACAAAAATTCCAACTTTCTCCGAAACCCTAAATTCTCGAAGCCATGAATGAAGGTGCTCAAAAATAATTATGTTTTGACAGAAATATGTACCTGATTGTTTCTAGTGTAACTCTGAACTTTCCAATCCACAAGGTCTGAAACTTCTACATGTGGTAGCTCGACCTGTCATATTTCCAACCCCACAGGTCTGACCTTAATTGGATTCTCTGAGAGAGATTTATGCCAAGTGTCGCAACATGACCTGTTTATGGGATAAAACAAAAGAGAAAATGTGTACGGCATGCCACATGTCACTGGTTCAGTTTCGGCCTTTGAAAACGTTACTTGAGAAAGTAAAGTCCGTGCACTACCTATAACTTTTTACGAAATTTCATTTGGAACTTCCTAGCCCAGGTTATGACCTTTTTTCCTAGGTCACCTGTTTATGACTCAGATCTGGAAGAGGCAGAAACCCTAGATTGTACAGATCATAAAACACAAAGTACAGTGAAATAGAAGTTGTGCTTTAGATACAATGTACATGGGGATCTTATCTTCAACCCATAAGATTTTTAGATCCGAAAAATTCTCCAAAATTTATTTATAGCGAAAGTTCTACGATGACTGGTTTTTGCTATATCAAGGCCTAGCATCGCAAGTGCAACAAGTGTCATACATGCCATACCATGCCTTCTTTCAGGATAGCTCTGATACCATGTTAGTTTTTCATAATTTACTTCAATATGATCTAGGATCTTAACTGAGAGAACAACATGTACAGCATATCTACAGCATATCAATCATGGACACAATAATGCAAGCACACAAGAGACACAGAGTTTACTTGGGGAAAACCATAAAGGTGAAAAACCCAAATAACTTCCTCAGAGATAGATAGAGCAATGATAAAAACCAAGCATAAGAGAGAGACATCTCCTAGCAGCAGCTTCTCCTCATCCACAAGTGCGCCACTCTCCAAATAGTGTATGAGAGAATAGAATGATCAAATAGAGTGCCTCCCGCACTCTATTTATACTTGACTTGACTTGCCTAATAACCTTTACTAGGTCGGCCTTAACTTAACCACATAACATAATGCTGACTGGGCTGACCCCCAATAGGGTGGTCTAATAACCCTTTGAACCACATGGCTGACCTCCAATACGGTGGTCTAATAACCCTTTGACCCACATGGCTTATACAGGGTGGACCCCAACAAGGTGGTCTAATAACCCATCAAGTATAAGTTACGACACTTACAATATAAATGACGACACTTCCGTATAGGGGAATAATAACATCTCTATAGGAATACAATATACATATATGTGAAATACATTCCAAATTTACATATACATCAACAACGACCACAGGTAGTGAGGGAGGATCTAGATCTGAGAGATCCTCACATAGTTCGTTGGACCGAGGTCATGAATCGCCATGCAGGTGGGGGGCCCATTATCAGCTACAGTCCTTTTTTCTTCAGATGGTTGGATGAGCATCTCCTCATGGTTGAGGACTATCCATATGTAGGGACATATTTTAGGGGTTACCCGGACCTGGCTCTACCTGAGGGGGAGCAGTGGGGAAACTAGGTAAGAATTATGAATTAGTTGTGTTTTTCATTTTATGTTTTTCGATGTTTTTGGAGTGATATTGACATTACATACATGTCTTGTGCAGATGTTGGCCCTACCAGACCATTGGGTGCCTCTCCGATTGAGTGGAGAGAAGTAGTATGCGACATAGTATCCGCGCATCAAGATGCGGTAGGGGAGATACATGAGCCATAGGAGAACCTCCAGAGGCTGACGCTGGATATACCAGATATTTCCGTTAATGAGTTGCCTCGCTGATATCAGCGACAGACTATAGGAGTCTCAGAACGATTTAGTTCACTACTCCATAGAGTGGCTCGGGATATTGTATGTTACCATGAGCATGTTAGGCAGTAGCTCATGTAGGATATGTATGTACTGAAAGCTATGGGATTCAGATTTTTGTAGTGTAGACTTACTGAAAGCTCATATGCTTCATATTTTGTATCAGTACCACCTTTTTGTGTTATATGGACACAAGGATATATATATACAAAACAATTTTTACAGTTTTATATACCGTGTTTCATTGATGATTGTAGGATCTTATGCGTGTTTAGCTTATACTATAGATAATTTACATGTTATGTCATTTTTATACATTTGTTTGATTAGAATGTTTACGAATGTGACAAGTACCAATCCAATATGAAATTGGCCAAAGAGTCAGCAAGAGTGTTCATCTCTCTAGGAATATGCAGGTATTTAATGGACTCAAAATACCTCTCTAAGAGATATACTCGTTGAAACAGGCGGAGTAACATAGGATAGCGGATAGCGTAGACACTGTTAATATGGGATACCACTAGTTGTGAGTCAAGGTGGATGATAACGTGGTCCATACCCAGGGAAAAAGAGTCGGTCAACAATCCAATCACTGCATGATACTCAGCGGCATTGTTGGTTGCGTATCCTATACAACTCCCTCCTGAGCTGATAAGGTCATCGGTAGGGGAATAGAGTACCCATGCCATCAAGGCGAGATTACGGGTATGTCGGCTGGCACCATCCGCAAATCCAACACACGTTTCCAACTGCACATTCAGGCAGAACATGGTATAAGCGTAGATACAAGATCCTAACACACTCAAACAAAGCATCACACCACACAAAAAACACATCATGTACAGTATATACATAGCACTAATGCATAAAAAAATTAAGCATAGTGCTACTTCAGGTAGAGCCCATTGCGAGGCTCCCCCAAAGATATCCCATCGTAGTCTTCGAGCTCATATTCTCCTTTCTCCAACACGCATTTGACCACATATGGGCCGTGCCACATGGACTCAAGTTTTCTTGCACCCATTTTATCATGTTTTTGGTCGTAAGTGAGGACCAAATCTCCCTCATTAAAGACACGAGGTTTGACTGATTTGTCATACTGGGGCTTGATGCGCTTCTTATGAGCTTCATTGGCTAGAGAAACATCACAGCAGGTTTCATCGAGTTTCTCCAGGTATAGAAAACGTTCTTCCTTGGTGTTGGTATTGGGTAGGAGTTCAACAACGAGTTTTAACGATGGAATCTCGCACTCTATCAGTAGCACTAAGTCTAGTTCATAGATCAATTGAAAAGGCGTGAAGCCAATGGAAGTTTTGACAGAAGTCCTGTATGCCAAAAGGGCTGAAAAAAGCATTGTGTGTCCCTATCATCCATTGGATCATGGTTTTCAAGACCTTGTTGATGACCTCTACTTGTCCATTTGATTGAGGTTAGTAAGGATTTGTGTTCTCATGTCAAAAACCTAGTCTCGTGCTTAGTTCATCCACCATCTTGTTCTGAAAATGAGATCCATGATCAGTGACGATGGCTTGTGGGACTTTGAATCGTGCAATGATGTGGTTAAACATGAAGAGTGCGGCAGTTTTTTCATCTTTGTTGTATGTAGGCATGGCCTTGGCCCACTTGGTAAACTAGTCAACGGAAATGATGACATAAACATGCCCCCCGGCCGAGGAAGGATTACAATGCATGAAATATATGCCCCATTTTGAAAAGGGGACGATGGAAATAACTGGATGTAATGGGGATGGATGGGAGTGCTTTTTATGATGAAAAATATGACAAGGAGGACACTTCTTGATGGATTCAATACAATCTTTAAATATGTAAGGCCAATAGTATCCAACGTGTAATATTTTATGAGATGTAGCCATCCCATAAAGATGACCACCACATGCCCCTGAGTGACAATCATTCAGAACGTTTTTAGCCTCCTCGTGGGTTAGACATCGTCAGAGGATAGAATCAAAACCACGATGGTATAAGGTATCACCGATGATTAGGTAGTACTTGCCGTGGTGACGCACACAACGGCGATCATCGCGAGATAACTAAGGACTGAAATGTTGGGTTTGGAGATACAAAGTGATGTCTCCATACCATGGGTCAGAAGTACTAATAAGAAACAAGGACTCGTCGGGGAGAGAGTCCATGGGCTGAGTTTCTGTATCAGTACGGGGAATATTGCATATAATCTCCACAAAAACCAAAGACTTTTTTTACTTCGCCTTCTCAAACTGGAGGTCGAATTCTTGAAGAATGATGATCCAGCGTGTATAATTTCCCCCTAGCACCTGACATGTGAGGAATTGGTACATAGGGTTAGAGTCAACAATGATAGTTGTAGTGCGGAGGAGGATATAGTGGCGGAACTTTTGGACAACAATGACTGTTGCGAGAGCTAGTTTCTCGACATGTGAATATCGTGTTTCAGAGTCGATGAGACCCTTACTAAGATAGTAAATCACATGTTCCTGGGCATTGCTATCCTCCTGAACCAAACCATAAAAATAGTGGTAGTGGAAGAAACAAGATAGAGGATGTAATCCTTGGTGTAATCGGGTGGTTGAAGCACAGGTGCATGGGTGATAGCATGTTTTAGATTGTCGAAGGATTGTTGAGCATAATCATCCCAAATGAATGGGATGTCCTTCTTTAACAATCGCATGCATCCATGTTTTCTTAGAAAAATTACACACAAAACTCCTTAAGTAGTTTTCCTTCCTCTGCAAACTCTGTAGTTCTGGTATATCCGTCGGAGGTGGGAGAGAAACGATGGCTTCCACCTTTAGGGGATCAATACGGATCCCATCTTTGGAAATGATGAAGCCCAGGAGGTGTCCAAACTTGACACAGAATATGCACTTGTGAGGGTTTAAACGGATGTTATACCACCTACATCTGAGGAATAATGTCATCAGATGGTCAATGTGGAACTCACGACGATTCGAATGAGTAGGGAGATCGTCGAGATATGGTTCTACAAATTCCTTCACGTCATGGAAAGTGTACGACATAGCCTACTGGAATGTGGCACCAGGATTTCTAAGGCCAAAAGGTAGTTTGCGATAGGAAAATGTACCCCACGGGCATATGAAAGCAGTTTTATGTTGATCGGTCGGGTGGATCTCAATCTGATTATAGCCAGAAAATTCATCCAGGAATGAGAAGATGACACTTCCACCACAGTTGTCGATGATTTGGTTGATAAACGGGGTAGGGTAGTTGTCCTTGGGACAAGCCTTATTGAGGTCCCTGTAATCGACACAAACCCTAATGGTGCCCTTTTTTGGTAACATGGACAAAATTAGAGACCCGGTCTGTCAAGGGGACAGGGTAAATGAAACCATCCTTAAACAAATTTTCAATTTCAGCCTTTATAGCCGCAGTATTCCTAGGGTGCACTGGACATAATTTTTTCCAGACGGTTTTAGCATCAAGATATGTTTGGATCTCATGTACCACAATAGCAGGATCAATCCCGGGCATTTCCTTGTAGCTCCAAGAAAATGTGTCGCAGAACTGTTTGAATAAGGTCGTGTATGAGGTAAGCTCTTCAGAAGAACAATTGAGGCCTATACAAATATGTTCCACGACTCCTGGTGTGGCCAATATGTCGATCGGAAAGGTAGGCGTAATGTTTTCCAGGTTAACCTTCGTTACCGTATCACAAGTGAGGATAAGAGATTGGGGGTAGGGAGAGACATTTGGAGAGATGATTGTTTCAATGTGGTTCTCCATGGAATCTAGCAGTGGGAGGAAATATGATCGATGATGGAGGTCTTCCCATGGGGTTTCATCAACACTAATGATCTCCATGATGGACTCGTCTGAATGGAAATTCTGGAGGAGAGGATATGGTTGGGATGAAGTCCGTTGTAAGGGTGGAGAATGAGATGTAGATTCTGCTAAGGAGTGGTCATCAGATGTCGATTGGATATCGTCATAGATAGCTTCCGCTGGTGTGAGAGGCATGACATATCCAATCGAGTCCAACTTGTCAAGCTAGGGCATGAGCAATTGGTCATTGGAGTTGGCTCGTGATGGGATCATAAAAGAGATCATGTTAACCGTGGAAACATGGGAAGGGGGATCCGGTGATGGAAAGACTCCCATGAGGGATGAGTCCTTGAGGAGTCCTACCCCCACACTCTCATATATCTGCAATGAATGACCTAAGAGTGGTACATTGTCCGATGGGTGAGTAGTGGTGTCCGGTGTACAGAAATACATTTGGTCGATAGTAACAATTTTCCCTTGGTGGGGAAACTGCATGATGCAGAATACAAAAGATGCGACCGTAGTCATGGCATAAAACTAATTACGACCAAGGAGTAGATTATAATCCAATGAGGTGGATAATACTTCCATGTTGATGGAAATGGTCTTGCCCCCCAACTCAATTTCCAAATCTTGTAACAACCTGTGTGGTTGGAATACACAACCGTCAAATGCTTTCAAAGTGGTAGGGGAACGGTTCAACTCGAGAGAACCGATGGCTCGCCAACAGGATAAGTACATGACTGAGGTGGATGCCCCTTCATCTAATATAGTACGATGGATGCTTTTACCAGAGACATTGGTAACAATTTGGAATGCGAGTTGGTGGGAAAGCCTCGGTTTGAATTACTCGAGTCGGAACATAATCGTGTTTGAGGAATCGGGGTCTACAATGCTGATAGCAGTGAGGAGAGTCTTACGCTGATTAGGAAACTTTTGCAAGACTTCCAAGGTCGACATAGCACAAGGAGATTGCACTAATTCCTCTACAATGTTGTAGTTTTGAGCATCCTGAGCGTTGGGATTGAAAACAGATTTTATAATTGTGGTCTTGGGTGGACATAGCTCTGAATCAAAGGAAGGTTTCTCAATAGTGAGAGAGCCTTGAGGAGGGGAAATGTCTGATGTAGAGGTGGAAGGTTTTATAGTATTAATTCCATTAGATTCCTTAGTTTGGACCGATTCATAAGAACGTGATCGAGTGTTCAAGTTGACAGTTTCACTATGCATCATGAGAACATGAGCGGTAGAGGATGATTCTCCTTGAGAAGGAGAGGGTTGTTGCACGATCATCTGTTGCTGCTGCGTGGGGAAGGGATCGGTTAAAACTGCGGGTGTCGGGTTCCCTTTTAGGAACTTTTGGACCTCGTCCCAATGTGGGCATTCTTTGGTAAAGTGGTCCCGACTGCACAGTAAACAAGGATACTTAACCTTCCGGTTGGGTTTGGTTTCGTTAGGATTGTTCTATTTGGGCTCCTGCTAATTAGAAGACTTTTTTTTTCCATTTGTTTTTCTTTTTACCGCCGGATTTCTAAGGTGAAGCAGATTGGGCTGAATTCACTTCTTCGTTGGTAGCAGGGTTGGGTGATCTGTTGGTGGAGTGGAGCCAGGGTGGATATGTGATCCACCGGATTGTGAAGAAGGATGGTTTTGAATGGAACCGATGATGCCGTCGGCATGAGGTCCCGTGGGAAAATATCATATAGAGTGCTAGATTGAGCATACACCGAGTCTAAGTACTGGGCACAGGACATAGCTTGTTCTTCTATGATAGCCCCACCCATAGAGACATCTTTGGCCACAATGTGTAGTAATGGCTTAGTAAACCAATCTGCAAGGATTTGATCCAGAATGGGAGCTTTAATCAAACGTCATATCCACCTCCACTCATGAATATGAACGGAAATGTGAGTGGAGGTGGTTTACCGGAGAGAGGTCAAAATATCTGTACCAGATTTGTAATGGATTGATAACTAGAAATGTGTCAAAAAGGACACGGCCAATGATCATAAATCAGGAAAAGAGTGTGGTGGTAATTCGATGTACCACTTGGCAACAGTGCCAATGAGAGTTCACTAAAATAACCTCAAACGGATGGAATGGCTGGCCAATTAGTGCCATGATAAATTAGATCGTTAAGCAATCGTGATAAATCTGGCAGATCGAGTGTAGCCAGAAAGGGTAATTTTTGGTTGGACTATGGATACTGGTAGTACTGATAGGGCATCGGTGTATGAGTAGGACCATGGACCGATTGGTTGTAAGGTCCTCCCGTGGAAAATTGTCCATATGGGGGTGGGTCGCCTGGGTTGGGAGGGGGACCCGAAGGAGGTCTGCCTCCACCATAATAAGTTGGTCTTCCACCAAAAGGTGGGGGTTCGCCGCCTCCGAGGAAAGGTGGTCATCCACCAAAAGGCTGGGGTCCTCCTCCTCCAGAATGGGGTGGTTCTCTGCCGAAAGGTGGGGGTCCTCCCCCTCTAGAATGGGGTGGTCCTCCGCCGGAAGGTGGGGCTCCTCCCCCTCCAAAATGGGGTGGTCCTCCACCGTAGGGTGGGGGTACTCCCCCTCTAGAATGAGGTGGTGGAGATAGTGGTGGAACAAAAGGTGGCGGAGGTGGCGGGACAACTGGTGGAGGTGGTGGGGGTGGTCTGCTGGCCAGAGGTCTAGTCGATGGGATATTATGGTGCCCCCATGGGGTATTCTAGTTTCCAGGATAGGGTCATCCAGGGAAAAGAGTTCCTGGATAGTTTTGTCCAACATGATGTCCTGGAAAAATATGCCTCCACGGGGGTTGGGTCCAAATGTTTGGTCCCCCTGTATGATGTGTCCACGTGGGTTATCCCATGGTTGGAAGAGAAATTCCAACCATACTATAACTTGGATGTGAATTATATCCTCCACTCATGATATGACTGTTGAATGGGTGATGCCCCCTAGTCAAGATAGGTCCACCAGATAGGGGTTTCGCCCCAGCCGAAAATTTCCCACTAACTGGAATGTGCCCAGTGACCAAATGTTGACCACTAATGATGGGTTGACCCGTAAAAAAGGGTTGACTGCTAACAAAAGGATTAGTTCCGCTTGACTTTAGACTAACATGTATATTATATCCTCTCCTCGAATTTTGAGGTGGGGGAGGTGGAGGTAATGTCCCATAGTTAACAGAAGTTAAAGGTTTCCCTTCAGAGGTTGGGTTCAAAGGAGGTGTTGAACCGGTCGCCTGACTTTGAGGTGTACTCGTAGGGAACGAGGGTTGACCTGGTTCATAAGTGGTCGTGTTAGGTATGGGTGTTTCTAGTGAATTAAACGATAAAAAATGTACAGGGGAATGTTGAAAGACGGGTACTTCCGGGATGCTTTCTCTCTGTGAGAGATTGTGGCATATAAGTTGTTCGCCAGTCATATGCAAATAGTTCATGTGCTCATAGAGTGGTGCAAGAAACTCATCGTTAGGAATCCATCGACGAGGTATAGTTTCTTCCATGGGAAGTGACCCAAAAACTGCGACATGTCCTCTTAGAGACGTGTCCAAAAAATATACAGTTGGAACAAACGCTGTTGATACAGGGTCATCTTGGGGCTGACTGAAAACCCATTCTGTAGCTCCAAGATGTCCCTCCATCGAATGATGTAAGGATGTGTCATCTGAGGTAGGTTGTTTCACTATTAGAGGTCTTGTGGGATCAGAGATAGGTGGATTGATGGGAGATGAATAGTTCATTCCCGACTCCAAGGTAGAGGCATATTCCTCACGTGACATAGATGTAGTAGGTTGATCCATTTTTGCTCCTGATTTCTCCTCCCGGTTAAGGGGATATTCAGGTGGCAAGTTCAAAATCCTTCGGGATCTTCTCAAAGGTTGACCAGCCAGAGTGACTGAACCAAAAATTTTCCTAGGTGTTTCCTATACAAAAGAAAAATGCAGTCCAAGATATACACAAGCTAAATCCACAAGCAAACTTATGTGATAGGTGTGGATTCAATGGTCTGGAACCTTGCGGGATTTTCAAGGTGGTGCAACTCGCGATATACCACAGGCTCCAACAGTTATACTCGACCCAATATTTCAATGCACTAACCAGGGAGGATTAGGACCGTACCCCTGACCGTATAACCCGACTACCTGAAGCACGTGCATAGTAGCTCCCCGAGTGTTTTTCTCGATGTATTTCCATGCCACGACGGCCAATAGGTTAGCTCGGATGGTTACAGGAATCCTAGAAGGGTCTCCCGATATACTCAAGGTACATGGGAGCTCAAATCCATAGCGGTGCTGTCTAATTCACAACCATACGACAGGAGCCTTCCGATATACTAGCGAGTACGTGAAGTACCTTTCAATATACCCAAGGTACATGGAAGAAATCCAAGCCCCCGGGATGCAGTGCAGGAAAAGAATGACAGTTGCCACGCTTAAAGACGCCAGAACACATCTCTAACCTAACACACAAGTTCCTATACAGTTTTAACCTAACAATACCAGTAAATTTTATCTTTCACGGTTAGGTGAATGCATGAGGTGTAGACAGGAATTTTAAAAGAATGCATACCTAAGCTATATGCAAATGCAAATATTTTCTTTTCTTTTCGATGAAATCTATTTATGGTAAGGAGAATTTCCTTTGTTTTCGATAGTAAAAGTAGACAAGAACCCCTATACTTCAAAATCAATCAAAATAAAAATGGAGCACTCTCTTCACTAAGACAACAAAAGCAATAAAATAACATGCACCAACTATTAAATTCTTTTCTTTTTTCTATTTTCAATTTAAATGAATTGACGAAACATCGAAAGAAAATTTTCGTTTTCAAATGGAATAATCTCTAATCCTCGAAACAATGATCTAAAAAAGTGAAGGAAAATAAAAAAAAAAAGTAAGAATTTTCAATCTTTAGAAATGCTTTGTAAGAAAACAAATGCACTTATAACTTTCCAATAAATGACAAACAAGTTGTTATAACCAAGAACTACAAGATAACCTTTTAAGCTTTCCAAATATTTTTCAACATTTATCCCAAAACATGAAAAACTGTTTTCCAATCATTTCAAGAATCAAACTCGAAATGAAGATAACAAAAAGTTTATTTTCCTACTCAAGTACTCGCGATGGATCTGAGAATTACAACATTCTTTAGATCTACTATTCAGAAAATCAAAGACTATGTCATGACCAGCTAAAGTAAGTTGGAAATTCCCAAAGAAAAGTGATCACCCAAAGCTCAAAAACACTCAAACACACACAAAATCGAAACAACAAATTGCAACAAACAAAATAAAAAGGGATTGAAAGTCAGATGGGGCAGTTCTAGGGAAAATATCAGGAGCTACAAGACTGAGAAGATCGACGTGAGATTGAAATTTCCCACAGCAACCAAAACAATTGCTTGACCGGAAAAGGCCCCAATCAACACTCAAACTTCGAAATCAAGCCAAGAAATAGAATATGCAGTATCTAGGGTGTCTGTGACTACAAGGGACAGACTACAGAACTCAGAAAATCAGATCAAAAGTCAACTTGAAGAATTTCTTAAACCAAGTGTAAGGAAACACGGGACGATGCACTCTGCAGGTATGTATCAGGGCGTCAGACAGTACAGAGACGCACTATGCAAACAGTAAGGGAGATTCAGAGACGCAGGTTACAGTCAGACATATGGCGTCAGTGGCACAGGTTGATAACCATGGAAATGCATCAAACACATGTAGTACACATCCCAGGTGTGTCAGGCGAGATCCAAAGCACAAAAATAAAAACGCTTCAAGAATAAAAGACAATTGAATTTATATTTACCCTAGGCAGAGTCGGGTTGAACCAACATACTCACTGGTGGATGGATCTAATAAGAGGAATGGAAATGAGGGGCTCGAGCAAAATAAATCTAAAATTAAGAAATAATCAATGATATAGGCTATAAATCCCCAGTATGGTCGCCATTTTTGTGTATAGACAATCTGTTAAGGCGGACGAAAATGGATCTCTCTAAACCTAAATGATATGGATCTAGCACAAAAGAGTACACAACATAAAATATTCCCTAGTTAGATTCGATTGCAAGATAGTTGAATTACCTGGTGATCACAATCCTTTTCTCTTTGCTTGATTTGCTTTCAATCCTTTGATCTCCGGCTGCAAAAAAAGATAGAAGAGATGGAAACAAGAAAATGACATGAAAGCATATATCTATGAATCTAACTAGATAAGCGGTCAAAAGAAGTAAATCATAAATGATATTACAAGACATAACACATTTATGGAAAGATATTTATATTAATGTAAATTGCAGCAAATACAAAGTGAGAGGAGCTACAACAAAATATTTGACGTCCGACTCCAACACGGGCGATCTTGACTCAAAGATATAAAGCCTCCATACTTCTTATGGATGAAGAAGATGATCCTGACTAAATTCCACCAACATGAGGGTGCATAATCCTTCCTCCTTTCTCAATGCAGAGAGAGGTTTTATTTATAGGGTTGGATGGATAGAGTAGGTTGAATATTTAGGGGATATATCTAAGGGATCATCCCAATAGGTTAGGGAACCAAAGGACACATTACCGTATGTTTAGGGATGAGCCTCCACATCACCAATCTTCAAGAAGTCGCTCGAAGCTCCCATTTATCCATTTAAACCAACTCCGACGCATATTGCTCGAAGACAACTTGCGCCAGAGCTAGATCACCACATGATGTACAAGGACAAACTGCGCCAGTGGTGCATTCTGCTAAGTTTCATAGTGCGCCACCTTAGTTCTGACGCCCCTTATTGGAAAGCAGAGTGCATTAGGTTTACTAAGGAAGGTAAAATGAAAGGGCAATCAACCTCTCTTCTGACATCCATGCCAAAGTAATTCAGGGATTAAGGCATGGGGATGACACCCGACTCATGGTGACGATATTTTGGTGTAACAAGAAGCCTCTCCCATAGGAGAAACTAGTACGGGTATGGTATAGATATAGACACAGTTATCCAATTTGACATTACAGCTACAAGACATGAAGAAAGGAAAAGAGACAAGAGAAGAGGTTTGGTGTAAAAAATGTAAAGGAGAAGGACATTCCAAAGAACATTGTCCTGTATTCAAAGACTACATCACTAGTGGAGCACCTAACCCATTAAATCAACAGCAAGGACCATGGTGTGAGATTTTCTGATGTAGAGGACATTGCCCGGAAGACTGCTACGTGCTTCAGAAATATGTACAAACACCAAAGAATCTGTACTTCACATTCTATAAGTCAATTGGCCATGACGATACAAACTGCAGGGCTTATGATATCATGATAGAAATAAATTATGATGTCTACAGAGTCCAAGGAGAAACACCGCATAATAATGAAAATGCGCAGTATGACAAAGGCGCATATAGAGGGTGTGGTGGATACAGAGGAAGATGACTTAACACTTGTTGACACAATCCCAGTCGACAGGGGTTCCTCACACTGTCGACACCCAAACCACCAAGATCTCCCTGAGCACCGGCCCAGACAGGTTTTACCCTGTCCAGCAACACCTGCGGAGCAGATGAGGTCTCACCCGAGATGTTCAAGGGAGAGATGACGGAACCATGTTTTCGCCGAATGAAGGAGGATTTTGTGCATCAGCTAATCAACTTATTGCGACATTTAGAAATAGATCTAAGCATTCAACTTAGGCATTAAGCATAATTACAACATCATTCAACAGATCTTATCATTGACAGAACCATAAATGCGCAATAGATATAACAGTAAGACATTAATCGCAACAAGAAAAAATCACATGATTCACAGATTCATATCGCATAATACATTCATCACAAGGAAACAGGAAAGACCCAAGATTCTACTCAAAAAATCTGTCGCATCATATTCATGTTCGTAAAAACCCAGATACAACAAGATAATCCTTCATTAGATCATGTCTCTCTCAATCGGTATCCAGATATTCAATTATCAAATATATCTTTCTCTTTAAACACTCACAATGCTAATTCTATTTATAGGCTTACGCCTTTACATTTGCGGTCCACTTAGGCAACCGTCTAACTACTTCTCAACAAACTTTACAAAAAGACTAACCCAAAATCCCACATAATGTGGTCAAATGACCCAAAATGCACCTAATGCAGTCCAAATGACCCAAAAAACCCACATAGTGCGGTCCAAATGACCCAAAATGCACATAAACTAATCAACTTGAGCGCTACTTTCCTCCTTTCGCGGTACCTTCAGCCTTGCGCAGCATCTGCGATGCTGACTCATCCAAACCGCCTGCCAACAAGCCACCAACACAATCTTGTGGCTCGGCCTCAAGCCACGTCAACTGGACATGGTCTACTCTGTGCTCTTCAGCCTAAAGTCCTCGTACTACTAATTGACCTCCTTGACCTGGTCCTTCACTGCCGCAGCCACCGCCTGACTCTCCGTCACATCCTGCGCGGATGGATGCTCACACATTTTCTCAGCAACTAGCCAGGGACCCTCCTGCAATGTGGAACTTGCCTTGATAAAAAAATGTGCTCCAACCTCTTGGAACTCCTCCAGCTGTGTATGTGCTTCTTCTGACGCTCTTCTGCCTTTGCAACGTGCTACTGCAATTCTTTCAGTTCTACTGATTTGGTGACCTGAGCAATTGGTGGCAGCGTTCGCATCGACACCTTCCGTGTTTCCAGCTTCCCTTCCACTTCTTGCCGCAGCTTGGTCAATTGTTCTAATTGCTCGTCCTGAACGATGCTGCCCCAAAACTGCGCAGTCTCTGCAGTGATCTTCATTGCTGCCTATTCCAGATAGCCCATCTATGTTTCCAACTCCTCGATGGCGCATTTCCGTTCATCTACATGCTTCCTTCGGCAATCCGGTGATCTCAGCAATTAAATCAACAGTGACTGTGATGGACTTGTCCAGCCACAATGTTCCACCATGGAAGCAGGCCAACAATTGCTTCATGCAAGCATTGACCTCATTCAATCGCCCAAAGTGTGGCATGTTGATGAGTCTGAGAAATCCTGCGTTGGCCAACCCACGCGCCCAATCATGCGAATCGGTTTGCCGCCAACTTGTGTCCCCGACACATAGGGATCCGTCGTAATTTCCTTGTATGCCAACATGTGTTGGTCATCATACTGCATGCGCATCAGGGCCGACACAATATCTGCAGAGCATGTCATTTTGGACGGTATCGTCGACATCTTCACTTGATACCGTTGGTTCTTCGTAGGCTTTCGGGTCGTCACATGAGGCCGACATGGGGGTACATACCCATGGATATCTGCAACATATATCCCTTCCCAAGTGGCCGAACCTTCAATTCCTTGGCTCGACTGGACCACCTCCACTTGTGCCTCCTCCAGAGCGGTCGCAGATGATCTTAGTTGTCGTTTGCTCTGCGGGGACTCGGACTGTTGGCCCCCCCTCCACTTCTTGATTATGAATGATGAAACAACCGGCATGCTGACGACTTCTTCTTCAATGCTCACTGGCCGAGCTCGTGAATCTACCCCACTTGAAACTTTGACCACTGGTTCACTCGACATGTCGCGCCAGGTCCCCTCTCGGCTCAACAATTCCTCACCCTCCGGTGTTGAGCAACGTGCAAAACTCGCTGCTAGTAAACACACTACACTCAACTCGGCAACTCGACTCAACAATGCAACACTGAACTATAATTCTCGCTCTACACAATGATCCCTTCCGACCAGGGTCAGCCTCTTCTTATAGTGCCGAACCGGTTCCTTAATCATCATTACCAAAACAACCCATTCATCATGACCAAATCATGCCTTAATTACCCGAATCTGCCATCGATTTTGTCAATCCAACGGTCGGATCCACCATTAATGCCGATCATTTCATCATGCATCGCTAATTAACTGCCTTTAACTTCCTGCATTTATTGCTGATTTGACGAGGTCGCAACCATGCAGATGTCATGGCACAGACCTTAAAATGCGATACAATCACTCCTTCTTGCGCATTTCGTCCTTGCTGGTGCGCCATCCTGCCACCCATCCTCCTGCAATTTTTTTTTCCCGATGCGACTCAAGCATCGTGCTGCTCTGGGCCCGTCCTGTAGGGCTTCAACTTGCTACCATTCACCATCTTTGGGAGCATCTCTCCATCTAACTGCTGCAGTTGTACTGCGCCTCCTGAAGTTATGCCACTGATGCGGTATGGACCGAGCCAATGCATCTATAACTTCCCTGGATGCTTCATGAACTTGCTGTCATACAAGAGCACCAAGTCCCCTTGCTGAAATATTTATTTATGATATGGCGATCATGCCAATATTTTTGCTGATCCTTTTCCATGCACTGGTGAAAACCAACGATAAAGCAGTCTTCCTCAAGCTGTACCAGCTACTCCAGTCGCTCTGCCAACGCTGCCTCATAATTCATGCCTGTCGCTGCTGCTATGCACAGACTCGGAACAATGTACTCCATAGGCATAACTACCTCTTTCCCATACACCAATTTGAAAGGTGTCTATCCCATCAACCTTTTACAAGTGGTGCGATATGCCCATAAGACTGCTGGAATCTTCAAATCCCAGTCATCGCGATTCGCATTACAAATCTTGGTCAGCGAATTCTCCAATACTTTGTTAAAAGATTCCACCGTGCCATTTTCCTGCAGATGATACGACATACTCTTCTTATGTTGGATCTAAAGCTCTGTTATCAATGCGCTAACTGTGCGATTGATCAAGTGACTGCCCTGATCACTCAGCAACACCTTCGGGCATCCAAATCGAGTGACAATATTGTCGAACAAGAAACACGCTGTTGTTGCAGCAGTGCAATCTACAACTAGTGCAGCCTCCGCCCATCTTTTCAAATAATCTGTCGCTATGATTATGTATCGTGCACTAGTACGCTTCCTAGGTGGGTTGATAGGTCCCATGAAATCCACTGCCCATTTATCAAATGGATACAGTGTCACTTGAGGTATTAATGGCATCTCATCCCTCTTGGAGGGTTTACCAGTTCTTTGACAGACATCACAGGTCCGCGCATAATCCATCGCATCATTGTGAAGAGTGGGCCACCAAAGCCCTACGTGAAGCACCTTCCTGGAAATCGCACGACCGCCATAGTTCCCACCAGCCACTCATGCGTGTGCTTCCGACAAGATCTGCCCTTGCTCATGAAGCAGGACACAATGCCTCAAGATCTCGTTTGATCCCAGCTTGTACAACTATCCTGCAATCAACTGGAAATCTGCATCCCTAACCACCAGCTACTTCTTCTAAGTTGTGGTGAACCCCTATGGTGCGGTTCCCGTTGCCAGAAACTGAATGATTTCTTCATAGTAGTCATCAGCTACTTCAACCATGAATAGTTGCGCATCTAGAAACCCATCTTCAATGTTGGTTGGTTCCTCCCCTGCCTCAATTCATGACAGATGATCTAGCCCCGCATTCAATCGGTCTAGCTTCACAATCACCTCAAAATCAAACTCCTGAAAGAGAAGTAACCAACGACATATCTTCCCCCCCAACACAATCTTATTGACCAGATACTTCAGAGAAGAATGGTCGGTGAACATCTTGAAGTGACCTCCTAACAAGTAGCGTCAAAATTTCTACACCGCATATACCATCACCAAGCCTTCCCTCTCTGTAGTGGTATAATTTCTCTCTGCAGACGACAACTTCCGACTTGCAAAAACAATTGGGTGATCCAAATCACCTTCCCCTGGTTGCGCGAGCACTACTCCCAGCGCAATTGATGATGCATCTACATAGACATGGAATTCCTTGCTCCAGTCCGTAAATACCAAGATCGGTGCAAAATCCATCTTAGCCTTCAACATCTCAAAACTGACTTGACATTCGAGACTCCATAAGAATACCGCATCCTTCTTCAACAAATTCTCCATAGGGGTCGTGATCGTAGCATAACCCCGGATGAACTTGTGATAGTACCTGGTGTGTCCCAATGCCTCTCTCAACTATTTGACATTGGTAGGCGGCGTGAGGATCAGAACGAGTGCAATCTTTGCTGGGTCGACCAACAATCCCTGCTTGCAAACAATGTGACCCAACAATATCCAAAATGGTGCACAGAAGATGCACTTATTTAAGTTCAGCGATATCTGATGCTGCCGACAGTGCTCCAACATGAGTCGTAGATTTTCCAGATGATCACTGATCAAGCCATAAACTGTCCAGTCGTCCATGTAAACTTGCCAAAAATTCTAAATAAAATCCCTAAAGGAAGCAACAACAACCCGAGAGAATATTGCAGGTGCGTTCTTCAGCCCAAATAGCATCACTGTGTTGTTACAACGTAATCTTCCACCTTGTGAGCATCAACATTCTTTGGACTGTAGGATCCATTTCACTGACTCAGATTCACTTTATATCCTTCAGAAATATTTTTCCTCATTTTTCCTCTGACCCGCTTGTTGCATCACTATAGCAAGCGTACCCGCAAGTTGCATCACTATAGCACGCGGGTATCAAGTAAAATGGTAAAAATCACTAGTTTATTACTTTTTACTCCCAAAAAGAGGTCATTGGGTGACCTTTGGCTCTCCATCTTCCCAAGTAACATCTCGATGTGTCCTTTCACTTACCTTTGAGAGGACTATATATTGAGCACATATGGCTTATGGACGGGAGGAGAAAGAAGAGAAAGAGAACTCTAGTGGATTTTTGCCCTATCTTGAGTCTACACTCATTGATCCTTGTAGTTGTGAACCCTTTATGTTCACCTTCCAAACTCCTATCTAGTTTGAGTTTTCCATTCATGGAGGATTGAAGTGGTGGAGACACAAGTGGATTGATCTAGATCTTGGTTTAGATTGGTTGCCGCCAAGAGGTCGTATCACTTTGTACTTCTTCTTGTTTATTAATAGAAATACTCATATTCTCGTCCAGTAATGTTGTAAATGTTATTTATCTTACATTGGGTTGCATTTACTTTATTATCATGGGTCATTGCTATTGATGATGCTAATGTCGTTTATATATTATATGTACTTGTTGTATATTGGCTGTCAAGACTAATTTGCAGATTCAAGTACACGAATTGAAAAGCTCCAACGGGGATCTACATCAAATGTTTGGATCGAGGTTGGTTATCTTCTTCCTTATCTTAGCATTGTCATTTATATAACATAGTTATGAGAATTGAGTTTATTTCTGGTAGTCATCTGTCTGTTGTGGTATACCCCAAGCCATAGTGAGTTTTCTCCAACACAAAAATGGCGAATCCGCTGGGGGAAACATTCATCTTGGGGATTTTTTGAGCATTAGTCCATAATTAGAGTTGCTGTTTGTCGAAGCTCTGTGTCACTTATCTGCCGTTCAGATACACTATAGAAAACCTGCTTTTTCTGAGCCATTGGACTCTCCGTTTTCCAATTTACCTTTCCTCACCCATGGGTTAGCTTAGCCCTACCCGCGTATACCCGCGTTTGTTTGCTCTATTGCTCGCGGGTACCCGCAGGTATTCCTTCGACAGTAGCGTACAACTCCGGATTTTGTTGGTTTATGACCTTTGGTTGTTACTGGGTTGGTTTTGGTTGATCCTGAGTCTTTGTTGGCCTATTTCTTGACTGTTCCATGCCTTAGTTGTGACCAGAACTCTTCGTTTCTCTTAGTTGAGCCTTGTTGGTTTTCTATCCATCTTTGGATTTAGCCTTGTTGGTTTTTTCCTTTTGAGCTCATTCCTTTGGCTGAGTCTTACTGTTTGGTATCTTCCTGGTTGTCTTAGTGATCTCCTTGGCATATCAGTGACTAGATAGTAGGATTTTGCTTGCATTTTTCATTTCCATATATTGAAAAATACAAAAAAAAAATTGCATTTTCCTTTCGTTTATAAGAGAAAATACAAAAAAAAATTGCTTTTATGTATTGCATCTTGCATTGAGTTCTTTCTGCCTTCATTTAAATTCTGATTGTGCATTGAAAAATATAAAAGGATTGCATATTTATTTCGAAATCATTGGTTTGATTGTGCATATTAGGGGCATTGCTTTCATTGGATAGATGAGTCTAGGATTTGACGATTTTGCATACCATTGAGTCTTACATATCACTAGATTCACGATCATATCCCTTGAGTAATCCCAACTATTAAAATTAACGCTTAATCTTAAAATTGATTAGACCGATTTTATTTATAGGGTACACCAACTAGCATAGGTTTAGAGTCTTGGAATAGATCATTGTGAGTTAACAATCCAAGACTACTAGACGAAACATTAGGTGTCTGAACAGGGAGTGGAGGAATCCATGGTATAGATCGGTGTTCTCAAGAAGCTCTACTCAAGCTAGAGTTAAGCACGAGGTCACAGGAGGTTGGTTGAAGGGATATCCCTCTGATACCGGCTGAACGTGGGAGATATTTCCAGGATTTGGTCGTATTTGGGGGTACCGGAGGTTTTTCCTCTTGTGCTTCGGGATTAGCTACCCTGCCCATACGACATATCCCACCTGCTACTGTCCCCTTGAGCATTGGTTATATTGCGGTGACCATAGTTTCCTTACCTAGGTATCGCATAGGGTACTTGTAGTGGTTATACTGTTTCTGTATTGAGTCAGATAGGGATTGGACAACACAGTTGTGTTTGTGTAGTGGACTTGAACCTATACATGCAGTGAAGCCTGGGTGTCTCTATAACTGATTCTGTTACCCTCGACTATAGTTTGGGAGTCTCAAGCCTCTCCTAGGCGAGACATATCGGCTCTAGTGTCGGGAGCTCATTTAGCCACTCTGTTTGTCTGCTCTTGGCTGTAGTTTCTCTAGGTGTGTGCTTTTGATTTACTTTTTTTATTGATAGTTGGCCTTTAGGGGACGTTTTGATTATATATTCTCTCCGGAGATATCGTGGCGCGGATCCCTACTCTCCGCCGATCCCATCGGTTGGCTGGTTTAAAGTCAGTCGAGGTTTCACGCCATATTGCTAGAGGACACCGGAGGGTTCCCTTTGAGTCTTCAGATTCTTACGAAGCTTACGTTCATGATGTAATGACTGCTACACATTCCGATACTGAGGAAAAACCTTCGACTCCATCGGATAGAGTTGACCACACTTCCGATCCCCATACTCCTCGTGAGGAGTGGGGAGGTGATCCACCTGAGACTCAACCTGGTTCTATTTGGCCTAATCCACTTGAACGAGATCCGTTCGATCCTTCGAATCCGGATAATTATCTTTACGGAATGCCAACCTTACCTGAGGACGAAGAACAGGACGATCCATTCATTCCTTCGTTTCCACACAATTATAGACATGGGATTCCAGAGTTACATGATGACACTGGTCCTACGATCAACCCGACAACACTCTCTTTTGGTATGCTTAGTCATAGTATAGTTGAACCTTCCACTACGTTTGCTAGTCACGCTGGCACTAGTCATGGTGTTAGCCATACTATACCCACTGGGGGAACTACCCTCGTTGGGGGCACTACATTGTCTACCCACACACATAGTATGGGGAATGGTCACGTTCCTCCTAACAATGCTAATGTTGGAAGATGACCACCTCCTAGGATTTCCCAACCTAATGGGAACGTTGTTCGAAACATAACTCGCCATCCACCACCTAATACACGTGCCGCTACTCGTCAACCCAGGAAGACTTTTACGGATGTTAATGCTCCTCCAAACCATGGGGGTGGACATGTGCCGCATACTTTTGCGTCCACTGCCGCCACTAGTAATGCTAATGGAGGGGGTGGGAATATCTCCTATCCACATGGACATCACGCCACCATCCCTGCTACTAGTCACACCAATGTTGGGGTTGGGAATACTTCTCATGCTTCTGGTCACCACACGACTGCTCAAGCTAATCCTAATGCTGGGGGTGGGAACATACCATACCATTACGGTCATTACAACAAGGTTCCCACTATGAATAGTACATATATGCCCCATACACATGGTGGCAACCCTTACTACAACACAGTCGATGCGGGCCACCAATACAACCCACCACCCCAATATGGCACCCAAAACACGCACATACCTGCTTACTCTCAAATGGGTCAGGCAGGAGGAGGTTATCAATCCATGGGAAATATTATGGACTTCCAGGTCCTTATTATCAACAGTTTAATCCTCATGGTCAAGCTTTTGGTCCATCTTATAACACGGTTCCGTTTAACCAACCTTTTATGGGGGCTTATAATCAAGCTTTCCAGCCTCAGCTCCTGTTCCTTGCACGATTGAATCTTCCAGATCTCTCTAAGCTCACGAATGATCCAGTGTGTCACGACCCTACTTGGCCCCCGGTCCCTACCAAGATCCCTTCGGACATTCCTAAGTTTGAGGGGAAAGGTGGTGAGGACCCGGGAGATCATGTCACGACATTTTACCTTTGGTGCTCCTCCAACTCATTGAATAACGATTCCGTTAGATTGCGACTATTTCAACACACCCTCACGGGGGCATCCGCGAAGTGGTACGTCTAGTTGCTTGGAAACACCTATAGGGGTTTTAACAAGATTGCTTTGGTTTTCTTAGGTCATTTCCAGTTGCCAGTTCGCTATGATACTGGAACTGAACTTTTATCTACCTTCCGTCAGAATAAGGCCACGCATATTTTTGACCACGTTCAAGAGTGGCATCGACGGAAAAGGTTAGTGAAAGCCAACATTCCTCTAGAGTTCCTGTTGGAATGGTTCCTCAAGTCTATACTCCCATACATTGCTAAGGATGCTTCGATGTCTAGCATTGTGACTGAGGAACAAGATATCTTGAAAGTCCAGCAGTTAGACTTATTATACTCTCAGTCTGGCATTTTGTATGACATCATCCCTGACGCACCGCGTACACGCCATGAGCCCACGTTAGTTCCTGGACCGCATGCCGATGGCATCGTTGGATCTGCAAGAACTCGCCCCATATATTTGGTAGATAATCAAATACAGAATTTGTTGCTAAACCAGTCTACTCCTGGACAGGTTCACACCTTGTCCACTTCCACCCCATCGTCCGATGTACATAGTGTGCAAACGACAAACCAGCCAGGTAACCAGCAACCTGGTGGTAAGAAAAAGGGGAGAAATAATCATAAGGATGGAAACAATGGGAATAACAATAGCAATCGCAATACCTCCGTAAGGATAATGCCAACCCTCCTCGGGAAGGCAGAAATGCTAGCAAGGACCGTAAACCTAGGCGTAAGGTGAAGTTTCCTTGAAAGCTTTGCGGGGAAGACCATCTTACTCACTTATGTCCTCATATTGAAGAAGCATCGAAGCACTTGGCACAGAGCCCAGCTGTGTTGAAGGATCCCCTACCTCATCACCAAAACATGGCTTCACATGCTCCCACCACTGGTTATGGACCTACTGAGACGACAACGTCTTCTTCCAATACTAGTGGTTATGGATGTGTGAACATGGTTCAGTCAAAGGTTAGTGTTGCCACTCGTCAGCGCGATTATGATGCACCACAACCCAATTTGGGGGGTGAGCCTCCCCCTCCTCCTGACAATTCTTTGCATATCGAGAAGCCCTCTATTATGCCACGGATACCGAAAGGTGTTCTCAAGCGCTCTACACATAATCCTAATGCTCGAGCCGCCCACAACTACTCCATCGTAGAAGATTTGGGCCAAACTCTGTGCGCCATGTCGGCTCTTGAAGTTTTGCAAGCCTGTGCTTCTCAGAAGCATGCTCTTTCGAGTGTGTTAGGAGTTCAGGACGGTGGAAGTCCCATTGTTATCAAGTTGGATACTATTGATGTCCAACCTCGCTTATGCTACCACATGGATTTTCAAATCCGGGTGGTGTGCCTTCAGAGTTTTTTCAAACGTACTATGGTTGACGAAGGTGCCTCTACGTCAGTAATGTCGTTAGCTTGTTGGAAATCTCTTGGCTCTCCTCCCCTACTCGCATCTAGAACCACGCTCACTACATTCGACGGTCGTTCATTTAAGCCGCATGGAATTATCCCTTCCCTTGTTGTCTCTTTGGGAGGTAAGTCTGTGCCTATTGAATTCGAGGTGGTTGATGCGCCCATCGACTACAACCTTTTACTGGGTCAGAATTGGATGTATGCCATGAAAGCTGTCGCATCCATTGTATTCAGAGTTATCTGCTTTCCTCACAAAGGAAAGATTGTGACCATCGATCAGCTGGATTACGTTAACTCCTCTTCCACAGCATCCACGGAATCCATAGTCCCGCAGGTTACTCATTCTTAGCCGGCAACTGGGAACATGGGTGTTGGCATGTACCCTTCATTGATGGGAACTTATAATTTTTCTACACCTATGAATTTTATTGGAACCATTACCGACGATGCGTCTCCTCCTTCGCGTAATATGTCATTCCGGACTTCTTATTTCGATGATATGTGGACTTCACCGTCCACGATTTCGACGTTTGGAAACATTTCGCATGTCGGGATGTCTATGCCACTATCTGTAGCTGAGCTTGCTTACCAGCATATTCAACAAGCCACTACAGAACCAGATCTCTCTTCTTCCCAGACAGTCGAGGAAGATCCCGTTACGTTGCTGGTTTGGGAAGCCAACTCGTCTTGTTCCCATGATTGCCTCAATTATAATTTGCCTTCTGATGAAGCTAATATGGAGGTCATGTGTGGTAGTGAGAGACCTTGGGAAGATACGCACCATCACTCTTATTTCCTTCCCAAACTCGAGCTTGCCGAACGAGAAGAGTTTAGGATGACTCTAGCAAAGATGGTTGGTCACCCTGTGGCTCTTTTGGAGTCGCATGATGTTTTTGCATAAGGGAATATGGCTAATATTTCCCCAACTATGTCGATCAATATCTCTCGTACTCCTGGAATAGTTGAGAATGTCTACATCGGTGACGATTGCACTCCTGAGGAGATTGCTATTTAGACTGAATTGTTTACAGAAATCCGAGAAGCTTTCACCTAGTCATATGAGGAGATGCCATAAATAGACCCCCGCATTTTTGAACATGAGATTAGAACGTATCCCAACGCTAAACTAGTTCGACAACGCTTATGTGCTGTGAACCCTAGAAAAGAAGCCGTGATCAAGGCAGAGGTGGAGAAACTGCTCAAAGATGGTTTCATCTACCCCATTCCCCTTACCGAATGGGTGTCAAACCCCATTCCTGTGGATAAGAAGCATGGAACGATCCATGTATGCACCGACTTTAGAGATTTGAACCGTGCATGTCCGAAAGACAACTTCCCCACACCATTCATAAATCAGATCTTGGATGCTTGCGCTGGAAGTGAGATTTTTTCCTTCATGGACGGATTTTCCGGATATAACCAGATTCAAATCAAACCCAAGGATCAACATAAGACATATTTTATTTGTCCTTGGGGAACATTTTCATATCGTAAAATGCCCTTCGGCGTTAAAAATGCTGGAGCCACATTTCAGCGTGCCATGACCTACGCCTTTCATAATCTTAAAAAGATTATGGAGGTTTTCTTGGAAAATCTTGCCGGCCATTCTCGCAAGAGAGTGGACCACCCCAAGCACCTCTGCATGATTCTCGAACGATGTATACGATACAAGATTCAATTGAATCCTAACAAATGCATCTTTGCGGTCAGGACAGGTTGCCTTCTAGGCTGCATAGTTTCGAAAGAGGGTATTAGAGTCAATCCTCTCAAAGTTGAGGCAATACTTTAGTTGCCTCATCCGCGTAATTTGTTACAACTTCAGAGCCTCCAAGGGAGAGCCACTTTTCTACGTCATTTCGAAGTCAATTATGCTAATCTTACCAAAGGTTTCGCTCTCTTATTGAAGAAGGACACACCTTTTATCTGGGATGAGCGAGCCCAGCAGTCTTTCGACGCACTTAAGAAAGCTTTGGTATCGGCCCCTGTGCTTAGTCCACCAGACTTCGCATGATATTTTATCCTTTATGTGGCCGTGTCTCAAGAGACGATTGGCATGGTCTTGGTTAAGGTTGATGATGTTGAGCTAAGATATACTCATGTGGAAAAGCTGGCGCTCGCGACTGTTCATTCAGTCCAGCGATTACGACATTACATTCTGCTGAGAACCACCACAGTTGTCACGCATATCAATCCATTTCAATTTGTGCTATCACAACGCCTTATCGGGGGGAAGTACAATAAATGGATTGTTATCCTTCAGGAATTTGATCTCGATTTTGCTTCGGCGAAGTCGGTGAAATCGTTGGTATTTGTTGAGCTTATGTCGGACCTTCCGAGACTTGATGAGGATGTCATTCATGAAGATTCCTTTGTGGATGAGCACTTATTTCTTATCTCGTCAGAGGACCCTTGGTATGGGGATGTCATTGTATATCTCCAAAATTTGAAGTTTCCTCCGCACTATTCACGATATGAGCGACGGCGTGTGAAACATCACACTAAATATTATACTACCGTCGGTGAAACTTTGTATCGCCGAGGAAAGGACTCTATTCTCCGTCGTTGCTTAACTCACAAAGAAGTGGAGCGGGTGCTTAATGATTGCCATGTTGGGGCATGTGGCGGTCACTTATCCGGGCTTGATACAACCCAACGTATTATGCGAGCTGGTTATTTTTGGCCTTCCATCTTTAAGGATTGTGTTAATGCTGTGAAGAGATGTCACCCTTGCCAAGTGTTTTCTCGGAACATTCGCTCGCATCCAGCGCCCCTTCATCCGTCCATCACCATCAGTCCCTTCACCAAGTGGGGGGTGGATTTCATAGATTGCAAACCAGCTTCGGCTGGGGGGCATCACCATATCATAGTGGTCGTGGATTATTTTTCCAAATGGGCTGAGGCCATGCCTACCGTTAAAGCCGATGGTGCTACAACAGCCCACTTCGTATTCAATCAAATTATCACTCGATTCAGTATTCCGAAAGAGATTGTCATTGACCATGGCAGTCACTTTCAGAATAAGATGATGGAGGATTTGTCTCTCAAGCTTGGGTTTCATCAAGAACACTCATCCTCTTATTATCCCCAAGCGAATGGTCAAGTAGAAGCAGTCAATAAGTCTTTGAGGACCATTCTCCAACGTACCATCCAATAAAGCAAGACCAATTGGCACATCATGTTATATCCTACTTTGTGGGTATATCGAACCGTAGTTAAGACTGCCACTGGGTTCTCACCGTTTCAGCTAGTTCACGGTGTGGAGTCACTTTTACTGATTGAATGCGAGATCCCTTCGTTTAAACTGGCTATAAAGCTCCTCCCTGATATGATGGGTCTTGAGCAACATTTACTCCACCTTGAGCAACTTGACGAGCAATGTTGAGATGCCGCTGTGGCCATAGATGCCAACAAACGTCGTGTTAAGGTTCAATATGATAGGTCTGTCCGTCCCCGGCAATATGCTGAAGGTGACTTGGTCCTCGTATATGACCAAGCTAGAGAACCCTTGGGGGCAGGCAAGTTCAACCCCATGTGGCACGGTCCTTACATCGTGAGGCGTGTCCTAGAAAAAGGAGCCTATGAATTAGAAGATTATGAAGGGACTTTCTTGAAGGAGGCTAGAAATGGGCTCTACCTCAAGCGGTATTACGCTTGAACCTCTGGTTCAGGCTAATACTTTTTTATACTATTGTATAGTTGCTTCTGTACATAGTTCAGATTTCTTTTGGTTTTCGGGTCTGTTGATTAGCTTCCGTTTGATTGACAGATGTCAGTAGAGTTTCCTACGTTCTTAGGATTCGCCGATGGTGCTAGCCGTCATACGCAGCAGCTTGCTTCTGCTGCCTGGGTTATTTTCTCACCTGACCACCTAGTTGTGTCCTCAAGAGGCGCTTGTCTTGGTCCTACATCTAACAATGTGGCCGAATATAGTGCCATCATTGAGCTACTTCGAGATGCCATTTACCATGGCGTCCAGTCTTTAGAAGTCCGCCTGGATTCACAACTAGTTGTGTCTCATCTGAATGGGCAGTACCGTGTGCGAGATCCTACGCTACTACGGAAATTCCTAAGGGTAAGACTCTTGGAACGATATTTTGTTTCAATTACATACATACATGTTCCAAGAAGTGTTAATCATATATCTGATGCATACGCTAACTATGTATTAGATTGGCATTCGTCACATTCATCATGAAGGACGCAAATATAAGAAGACATTCATACATTTGTACATACACACATATAGTAGAACCAGAGAACCAAAGTTTTATATATAAATATGTCCAAAATGGTAGTGTCATACAAAATTGGAGCCCATATCCCTAAAAAATATACATATCGATACAAAAATGAGATCCTGAGATATCTAATCCCTATGAGGAGGCCTACCTGCTGCCCCGACAGGATGTGTCTCATAGAAATACTGAACTGCATTGGCTACCCACTGCAGTAGCCGCACCTAGTCACCCGGAACCCCCACTACTTGGCACTGCATGGCCTCAGGTAGTCTCGCCACCTATATCTGTGGAACCCTAGCAACCATCCATGTGAGGTTGCGCCACAAAGTCTGTAGAGTGCGTCCTGCTATAGCATCGCCTGCCTCCTCACCCCTACCCCGACGACCATGTCTCGGGAAGCAATCAAGTCTCACTGGGCCTTTGTTTGTGAGCAAACAGTCAACCATTAGCATATGATACTACCACCAAAAATATTTTTGCATTTACATCTATAATAAAAAATCCATAAAAAATTAATACACAAAAAACCAAAAAGTGTACTCATCAATGTCTCTGAATGCCGCGTCTGGTGGGAGTGGCATGTCCCTATCCTGGTGGAAGTCTATCCCTGCATAAGGGTAGTCCTCTATGGAAATAACCTGTCGGTCCCACCAGTGGGAGAACTCCTCAGTATATGGTGATACCAAACGGCCACCACCCTGTCGTGTAAAGATCTCAGACCACCGGGTCAGGGATGGATCCCGGAGACTATGAGGAGGTACATCCACCCTCGGACTAAGCCCCAAAACCCTCTCAAAGAAGAAGATGCATAGGATACTCCCATACTCGAAGTCTTTGTCCTTCCCTTCTTTGCATTCTATCAGTTGGGTCTTCATAGACCCCAGCAGTGTGGTACACTAGTCAAACACTATAGGGTGCATGCATTATGATGCATAGAACATCACTGGCCTGGATTCCTGGTGCAGAGCTTTGGATCCCGTGATATGCACTAAGGTAGCCACAATGATCTTCATGCTCAGATTCACTATGGCATTGATGGGCACCTGA